>JASFXZ010000013.1:2099415-2538838 GCA_032209605.1 Mactromeris polynyma | reverse complement strand
GTTTATCCAGTTATTTCGGCAGACATATTAACCCCTAAAATCATTATTTATTGTCCAATATTGATCAAACATGCATATAATTAAAGGAATTACATAGTACAATGCACATAGATACCCAACTTAGTTGTTCTGATTCTCTCAGAATGAATATGGGCATTTTTGTATGACAGATGTCAATACAAACCAAAGAAATTCAGTTTATCCAGTTATTTTGACAGACATATTAACCCCTAAAATCATTATTTATTGTCCAATATTGATCAAACATGCATATAATTAAAGGATTTTCATAGTACAATGCACATAGATAGCTTACTTAGTTGTTCTGAATCTCTCAGAATGAATATGGGCATTTTTGTATGAGAGATGTCAATAAAAACCAAAAAAATTCAGTTTATCCAGTTATTTTGTCAGACATATTAACCCCTAAAATCATAATTTATTGTTCAATATTGATCAAACATGCATATAATTAAAGGATTTTCATAGTACAATGCACATAGATAGCTAACATAGTTATTCTGAGTCTCTCAGAATGAATATGGGCATTTTTGTATGACAGATGTCAATAAAAACCAAAGAAATTCAGTTTATCCAGTTATTTCGACAGACATATTAACCCCTAAAATCATTATTTATTGTCCAATATTGATATATTATATAAAACATGCATATAATTAAAGGATGTTCATAGTACAATGCACATATATAGCTAACTTAGTTGTTCTGAGTCTCTCAGAATGAGTATGGGCATTTTTGTATGACAGATGTCAATAAAAACCAAAGAAATTCAGTTTATCCAGTTATTTCGACAGACATATTAACCTCTAAAATCATTATTTATTGTCCAATATTGATCAAACATGCATATAATTAAAGGAATTACATAGAACAATGCACATAGATACCCAACTTAGTTGTTCTGAGTCTCTCAGAATGAATATGGGCATTTTTGTATGACAGATGTCAATACAAACCAAAGAAATTCAGTTTATCCAGTTATTTTGACAGACATATTAACCCCTAAAATCATTATTTTTTGTTCAATATTGATCTCACATGCATATAATTAAAGGATTTTCATAGTACAATGCACATAGATAGCTAACTTAGTTGGTCTGAGTCTCTCAGAATGAATATGGGCATTTTTGTATGACAGATGTCAATAAAAACCAAAGAAATTCAGTTTATCCAGTTATTTGGACAGACATATTAACCCCTAAAATCATTATTTATTGTCCAATATTGATCAAACATGCATATAATTAAATGATTTTCATAGTGCAATAGACATAGATAGCTAACTTAGTTGTTCTGAGTCTCTCAGAACGAATATGGGCATTTTTGTATGACAGATGTCAATAAAAACAAAAGAAATTCAGTTTATCTGGTTATTTCGACAGACATATTAACCCCTAAAATCATTATTTATTGTCCAATATTGATCAAACATGCATATAATTAAAGGAATTACATAGTACAATGCACATAGATACCCAACTTAGTTGTTCTGAGTCTCTCAGAATGAATATGGGCATTTTTGTATGACAGATGTCAATACAAACCAAAGAAATTCAGTTTATCCAGTTATTTCGACAGACATATTAACCTCTAAAATCATTATTTATTGTCCAATATTGATCAAACATGCATATAATTAAAGGATTTTCATAGTACAATGCACATAGATAGATTACTTAGTTGTTCTGAATATCTCAGAATGAATATGGGCATTTTTGTATGACAGATGTCAATAAAAACCAAAAAAATTCAGTTTATCCAGTTATTTTGACAGACATATTAACCCCTAAAATCATTATTTATTGTTCAATATTGATCAAACATGCATATAATTAAAGGAATTACATAGTACAATGCACATAGATACCCAACTTAGTTGTTCTGAGTCTCTCAGAATGAATATGGGAATTTTTGTACGACAGATGTCAATAAAAACCAAAGAAATTCAGTTTATCCAGTTATTTCGACAGACATATTAACCCCTAAAATCATTATTTATTGTCCAATATTGATCAAACATGCATATAATTAAAGGAATTACATAGTACAATGCACATAGATACCCAACTTAGTTGTTCTGAGTCTCTCAGAATGAATATGGGCATTTTTGTATGACAGATGTCAATAAAAACCAAAGAAATTCAGTTTATCCAGTTATTTCGACAGACATATTAACCCCTAAAATCATTATTTATTGTCCAATATTGATCAAACATGTATATAATTAAAGGAATTTCATAGTACAATGCACATAGATAGCTAACTTAGTTGTTCTGAGTCTCTCAGAATGAATATGGGCATTTTTGTATGACAGATGTCAATAAAAACCAAAGAAATTCAGTTTATCCAGTTATTTCGACAGACATATTAACCTCTAAAATCATTATTTATTGTCCAATATTGATCAAACATGCATATAATTAAAGGAATTACATAGTACAATACACATATGTACCCAACTTTGTTGTTCTGAGTCTCTCAGAATGAATATGGGCATTTTTGTATGACAGATGTCAATACAAACCTAGAAATTCAGTTTATCCAGTTATTTTGACAGACATATTAACCCCTAAAATCATTATTTATTGTCCAATATTGATCAAACATGCATATAATTAAAGGATTTTCATAGTACAATGCACATAGATAGATTACTTAGTTGTTGTGAATATCTCAGAATGAATATGAGCATTTTTGTATGACAGATGTCAATAAAAACCAAAAAAATTCAGTTTATCCAGTTATTTTGACAGACATATTAACCCCTAAAATCATTATTTATTGCCCAATATTGATCAAACATGCATATAATTAAAGGAATTACATAGTACAATGCACATAGATACCCAACTTAGTTGTTCTGAGTCTCTCAGAATGAATATGGGCATTTTTGTACGACAGATGTCAATAAAAACCAAAGAAATTCAGTTTATCCAGTTATTTCGGCAGACATATTAACCCCTAAAATCATTATTTATTGTTCAATATTGATCAAACATGCATATAATTAAAGGAATTACATAGTACAATGCACATAGATACCCAACTTAGTTGTTCTGAGTCTCTCAGAATGAATATGGGAATTTTTGTACGACAGATGTCAATAAAAACCAAAGAAATTCAGTTTATCCAGTTATTTCGACAGACATATTAACCCCTAAAATCATTATTTATTGTCCAATATTGATCAAACATGCATATAATTAAAGGAATTACATAGTACAATGCACATAGATACCCAACTTAGTTGTTCTGAGTCTCTCAGAATGAATATGGGCATTTTTGTATGACAGATGTCAATAAAAACCAAAGAAATTCAGTTTATCCAGTTATTTCGACAGACATATTAACCCCTAAAATCATTATTTATTGTCCAATATTGATCAAACATGTATATAATTAAAGGAATTTCATAGTACAATGCACATAGATAGCTAACTTAGTTGTTCTGAGTCTCTCAGAATGAATATGGGCATTTTTGTATGACAGATGTCAATAAAAACCAAAGAAATTCAGTTTATCCAGTTATTTCGACAGACATATTAACCTCTAAAATCATTATTTATTGTCCAATATTGATCAAACATGCATATAATTAAAGGAATTACATAGTACAATACACATATATACCCAACTTTGTTGTTCTGAGTCTCTCAGAATGAATATGGGCATTTTTGTATGACAGATGTCAATACAAACCAAAGAAATTCAGTTTATCCAGTTATTTTGACAGACATATTAACCCCTAAAATCATTATTTATTGTCCAATATTGATCAAACATGCATATAATTAAAGGATTTTCATAGTACAATGCACATAGATAGATTACTTAGTTGTTGTGAATATCTCAGAATGAATATGAGCATTTTTGTATGACAGATGTCAATAAAAACCAAAAAAATTCAGTTTATCCAGTTATTTTGACAGACATATTAACCCCTAAAATCATTATTTATTGCCCAATATTGATCAAACATGCATATAATTAAAGGAATTACATAGTACAATGCACATAGATACCCAACTTAGTTGTTCTGAGTCTCTCAGAATGAATATGGGCATTTTTGTACGACAGATGTCAATAAAAACCAAAGAAATTCAGTTTATCCAGTTATTTCGGCAGACATATTAACCCCTAAAATCATTATTTATTGTCCAATATTGATCAAACATGCATATAATTAAAGGAATTACATAGTACAATGCACATAGATACCCAACTTAGTTGTTCTGAGTCTCTCAGAATGAATATGGGCATTTTTGTATGACAGATGTCAATACAAACCAAAGAAATTCAGTTTATCCAGTTATTTTGACAGACATATTAACCCCTAAAATCATTATTTATTGTCCAATATTGATCAAACATGCATATAATTAAAGGATTTTCATAGTACAATGCACATAGATAGCTTACTTAGTTGTTCTGAATCTCTCAGAATGAATATGGGCATTTTTGTATGACAGATGTCAATAAAAACCAAAAAAATTCAGTTTATCCAGTTATTTTGTCAGACATATTAACCCCTAAAATCATAATTTATTGTTCAATATTTATCAAACATGCATATAATTAAAGGATTTTCATAGCACAATGCACATAGATAGCTAACTTAGTTGTTCTGAGTCTCTCAGAATGAATATGTGCATTTTTGTATGACAGATGTCAATAAAAACCAAAGAAATTCAGTTTATCCAGTTATTTCGACAGACATATTAACCCCTAAAATCATTATTTATTGTCCAATATTGATCAAACATGCATATAATTAAAGGAATTACATAGTACAATGCACATAGATACCCAACTTAGTTGTTCTGAGCCTCTCAGAATGAATATGGGCATTTTTGTATGACAGATGTAAATAAAAACCAAAGAAATTCAGTTTATCCAGTTATTTCGACAGACATATTAACCCCTAAAATCATTATTTATTGTCCAATATTGATCAAACATGCATATAATTAAAGGAATTACATAGTACAATGCACATAGATACCCAACTTAGTTGTTCTGAGTCTCTCAGATTGAATATGGGCATTTTTGTATGACAGATGTCAATAAAAACCAAAGAAATTCAGTTTATCCAGTTATTTCGACAGACATATTAACCCCTAAAATCATTATTTATTTCCAATATTGATCAAACATGCATATAATTAAAGGATTTTCATAGTACAATGCACATCGATACCCAACTTAGTTCTTCTGAGTCTCTCAGAATGAATATGGGCATTTTTGTATGACAGATGTCAATAAAAACCAAAGAAATTCAGTTTATCCAGTTATTTCGACAGACATATTAACCCCTAAAATCATTATTTATTGTCCAATATTGATCAAACATGCATATAATTAAAGGAATTACATAGTACAATGCACATAGATACCCGACTTAGTTGTTCTGAGTCTCTCAGAATGAATATGGGCATTTTTGTATGACAGATGTAAATAAAAACGAAAGAAATTCAGTTTATCCAGTTATTTCGACAGACATATTAACCCCTAAAATCATTATTTATTTCCAATATTGATCAAACATGCATATAATTAAAGGAATTACATAGTACAATGCACATAGATAGCTTACTTAGTTGTTCTGAGTCTCTCAGAATGAATATGGGCATTTTTGTATGATAGATGTCAATAAAAACCAAAGAAATTCAGTTTATCCAGTCATTTCGACAGACATATTAACCCCTAAAATCATTATTTATTGTCCAATATTGATCAAACATGCATATAATTAAAGGAATTACATAGTACAATGCACATAGATACCCAACTTAGTTGTTCTGAGTCTCTCAGAATGAATATGGGCATTTGTGTATGACAGATGTAAATAAAAACCAAAGAAATTCAGTTTATCCAGTTATTTCGACAGACATATTAACCCCTAAAGTCATTATTTATTTCCAATATTGATCAAACATGCATATAATTAAAGGATTTTCATAGTACAATGCACATAGATAGCTTACTTAGTTGTTCTGAGTCTCCCAGAATGAATATGGGCATTTTTGTATGAGAGATGTCAATAAAAACCATAGAATTTCAGTTTATCCAGTTATTTCGACAGACATATTAACCCCTAAAATCATTATTTATTTCCAATATTGATCAAACATGCATATAATTAAAGGATTTTCATAGTACAATGCACATAGATAGCTTACTTAGTTGTTCTGAGTCTCTCAGAATGAATATGGGCATTTTTGTATGACAGATGTCAATAAAAACCAAAGAAATTCAGTTTATCCAGTTATTTCGGGAGACATATTAACCCCTAAAATCATTATTTATTGTCCAATATTGATCAAACATGCATATAATTAAAGGATTTTCATAGTACAATGCACATAGATAGCCAACTTAGTTGTTCTGAGTCTCTCAGAATGAATATGGGCATTTTTGTATGACAGATGTAAATAAAAACCAAAGAAATTCAGTTTATCCAGTTATTTCGACAGACATATTAACCCCTAAAATCATTACTTATTTCCAATATTGATCAAACATGCATATAATTAAAGGATTTTCATAGTACAATGGACATAGATACCCAACTTAGTTGTTCTGAGTCTCTCAGAATGAATATGGGCATTTTGGTATGACAGATGTCAATAAAAACCATAGAAATTCAGTTTATCCAGTTATTTCGACAGACATATTAACCCCTAAAATCATTATTTATTGTCCAATATTTATCAAACCTGCATATAATTAAAGGATTTTCATAGCACAATGCACATAGATAGCTAACTTAGTTGTTCTGAGCTCTCAGAATGAATATGGGCATTTTTGTATGACAGATGTCAATAAAAACCAAAGAAATTCAGTTTATCCAGTTATTTCGACAGACATATTAACACCTAAAATCATTATTTATTTCCAATATTGATCAAACATGCATATAATTAAAGGAATTACATAGTACAATGCACATAGATACCCAACTTAGTTGTTCTGAGTCTCTCAGAATGAATATGGGCATTTTTGTATGACAGATGTCAATAAAAACCAAAGAAATTCAGTTTATCCAGTTATTTCGACCGACATATTAACCCCTAAAATCATTATTTATTGTCCAATATTGATCAAACATGCATATAATTAAAGGAATTACATAGTACAATGCACATAGATACCCAACTTAGTTGTTCTGAGTCTCTCAGAATGAATATTGGCATTTTTGTATGACAGATGTCAATAAAAACCAAAGAAATTCAGTTTATCCAGTTATTTGGACAGACATATTAACCCCTAAAATCATTATTTATTGTCCAATATTCATCAAACATGCATATAATAAAAGGATTTTCATAGTACAATGCACATAGATACCCAACTTAGTTGTTCTGAGTCTCTCAGAATGAATATGGGCATTTTTGTACGACAGATGTCAATAAAAACCAAAGAAATTCAGTTTATCCAGTTATTTCGGCAGACATATTAACCCCTAAAATCATTATTTATTTCCAATATTGATCAAACATGCATATAATTAAAGGAATTACATAGTACAATGCACATAGATACCCAACACCCAACTTAGTTGTTCTGAGTCTCTCAGAATGAATATGGGCATTTTTGTATGACAGATGTCAATACAAACCAAAGAAATTCAGTTTATCCAGTTATTTTGACAGACATATTAACCCCTAAAATCATTATTTTTTGTTCAATATTGATCTCACATGCATATAATTAAAGGATTTTCATAGTACAATGCACATAGATAGCTAACTTAGTTGGTCTGAGTCTCTCAGAATGAATATGGGCATTTTTGTATGACAGATGTCAATAAAAACCAAAGAAATTCAGTTTATCCAGTTATTTGGACAGACATATTAACCCCTAAAATCATTATTTATTGTCCAATATTGATCAAACATGCATATAATTAAATGATTTTCATAGTGCAATAGACATAGATAGCTAACTTAGTTGTTCTGAGTCTCTCAGAACGAATATGGGCATTTTTGTATGACAGATGTCAATAAAAACAAAAGAAATTCAGTTTATCTGGTTTTTTTCGACAGACATATTAACCCCTAAAATCATTATTTATTGTCCAATATTGATCAAACATGCATATAATTAAAGGAATTACATAGTACAATGCACATAGATACCCAACTTAGTTGTTCTGAGTCTCTCAGAATGAATATGGGCATTTTTGTATGACAGATGTCAATACAAACCAAAGAAATTCAGTTTATCCAGTTATTTCGACAGACATATTAACCTCTAAAATCATTATTTATTGTCCAATATTGATCAAACATGCATATAATTAAAGGATTTTCATAGTACAATGCACATAGATAGATTACTTAGTTGTTCTGAATATCTCAGAATGAATATGGGCATTTTTGTATGACAGATGTCAATAAAAACCAAAAAAATTCAGTTTATCCAGTTATTTTGACAGACATATTAACCCCTAAAATCATTATTTATTGTTCAATATTGATCAAACATGCATATAATTAAAGGAATTACATAGTACAATGCACATAGATACCCAACTTAGTTGTTCTGAGTCTCTCAGAATGAATATGGGAATTTTTGTACGACAGATGTCAATTAAAAACCAAAGAAATTCAGTTTATCCAGTTATTTCGACAGACATATTAACCCCTAAAATCATTATTTATTGTCCAATATTGATCAAACATGCATATAATTAAAGGAATTACATAGTACAATGCACATAGATACCCAACTTAGTTGTTCTGAGTCTCTCAGAATGAATATGGGCATTTTTGTATGACAGATGTCAATAAAAACCAAAGAAATTCAGTTTATCCAGTTATTTCGACAGACATATTAACCCCTAAAATCATTATTTATTGTCCAATATTGATCAAACATGTATATAATTAAAGGAATTTCATAGTACAATGCACATAGATAGCTAACTTAGTTGTTCTGAGTCTCTCAGAATGAATATGGGCATTTTTGTATGACAGATGTCAATAAAAACCAAAGAAATTCAGTTTATCCAGTTATTTTGACAGACATATTAACCCCTAAAATCATTATTTATTTCCAATATTGATCAAACATGCATATAATTAAAGGATTTTCATAGTACAATGCACATAGATAGATTACTTAGTTGTTGTGAATATCTCAGAATGAATATGAGCATTTTTGTATGACAGATGTCAATAAAAACCAAAAAAATTCAGTTTATCCAGTTATTTTGACAGACATATTAACCCCTAAAATCATTATTTATTGTCCAATATTGATCAAACATGCATATAATTAAAGGAATTACATAGTACAATGCACATAGATACCCAACTTAGTTGTTCTGAGTCTCTCAGAATGAATATGGGCATTTTTGTACGACAGATGTCAATAAAAACCAAAGAAATTCAGTTTATCCAGTTATTTCGGCAGACATATTAACCCCTAAAATCATTATTTATTGTCCAATATTGATCAAACATGCATATAATTAAAGGAATTACATAGTACAATGCACATAGATAGCTTACTTAGTTGTTCTGAATCTCTCAGAATGAATATGGGCATTTTTGTATGACAGATGTCAATAAAAACCAAAAAAATTCAGTTTATCCAGTTATTTTGTCAGACATATTAACCCCTAAAATCATAATTTATTGTTCAATATTGATCAAACATGCATATAATTAAAGGATTTTCATAGTACAATGCACATAGATAGCTAACATAGTTATTCTGAGTCTCTCAGAATGAATATGGGCATTTTTGTATGACAGATGTCAATAAAAACCAAAGAAATTCAGTTTATCCAGTTATTTCGACAGACATATTAACCCCTAAAATCATTATTTATTGTCCAATATTGATATATTATATAAAACATGCATATAATTAAAGGATGTTCATAGTACAATGCACATATATAGCTAACTTAGTTGTTCTGAGTCTCTCAGAATGAGTATGGGCATTTTTGTATGACAGATGTCAATAAAAAACAAAGAAATTCAGTTTATCCAGTTATTTCGACAGACATATTAACCTCTAAAATCATTATTTATTGTCCAATATTGATCAAACATGCATATAATTAAAGGAATTACATAGAACAATGCACATAGATACCCAACTTAGTTGTTCTGAGTCTCTCAGAATGAATATGGGCATTTTTGTATGACAGATGTCAATACAAACCAAAGAAATTCAGTTTATCCAGTTATTTTGACAGACATATTAACCCTTAAAATCATTATTTTTTGTTCAATATTGATCTCACATGCATATAATTAAAGGATTTTCATAGTACAATGCACATAGATAGCTTACTTAGTTGTTCTGAATCTCTCAGAATGAATATGGGCATTTTTGTATGACAGATGTCAATAAAAACCAAAAAAATTCAGTTTATCCAGTTATTTTGTCAGACATATTAACCCCTAAAATCATAATTTATTGTTCAATATTGATCAAACATGCATATAATTAAAGGATTTTCATAGTACAATGCACATAGATAGCTAACATAGTTATTCTGAGTCTCTCAGAATGAATATGGGCATTTTTGTATGACAGATGTCAATAAAAACCAAAGAAATTCAGTTTATCCAGTTATTTCGACAGACATATTAACCCCTAAAATCATTATTTATTGTCCAATATTGATATATTATATAAAACATGCATATAATTAAAGGATGTTCATAGTACAATGCACATATATAGCTAACTTAGTTGTTCTGAGTCTCTCAGAATGAGTATGGGCATTTTTGTATGACAGATGTCAATAAAAACCAAAGAAATTCAGTTTATCCAGTTATTTCGACAGACATATTAACCTCTAAAATCATTATTTATTGTCCAATATTGATCAAACATGCATATAATTAAAGGAATTACATAGAACAATGCACATAGATACCCAACTTAGTTGTTCTGAGTCTCTCAGAATGAATATGGGCATTTTTGTATGACAGATGTCAATACAAACCAAAGAAATTCAGTTTATCCAGTTATTTTGTCAGACATATTAACGCCTAAAATCATAATTTATTGTTCAATATTGATCAAACATGCATATAATTAAAGGATTTTCATAGTACAATGCACATAGATAGCTAACATAGTTATTCTGAGTCTCTCAGAATGAATATGGGCATTTTTGTATGACAGATGTCAATAAAAACCAAAGAAATTCAGTTTATCCAGTTATTTCGACAGACATATTAACCCCTAAAATCATTATTTATTGTCCAATATTGATATATTATATAAAACATGCATATAATTAAAGGATGTTCATAGTACAATGCACATATATAGCTAACTTAGTTGTTCTGAGTCTCTCAGAATGAGTATGGGCATTTTTGTATGACAGATGTCAATAAAAACCAAAGAAATTCAGTTTATCCAGTTATTTCGACAGACATATTAACCTCTAAAATCATTATTTATTGTCCAATATTGATCAAACATGCATATAATTAAAGGAATTACATAGAACAATGCACATAGATACCCAACTTAGTTGTTCTGAGTCTCTCAGAATGAATATGGGCATTTTTGTATGACAGATGTCAATACAAACCAAAGAAATTCAGTTTATCCAGTTATTTTGACAGACATATTAACCCCTAAAATCATTATTTTTTGTTCAATATTGATCTCACATGCATATAATTAAAGGATTTTCATAGTACAATGCACATAGATAGCTAACTTAGTTGGTCTGAGTCTCTCAGAATGAATATGGGCATTTTTGTATGACAGATGTCAATAAAAACCAAAGAAATTCAGTTTATCCAGTTATTTGGACAGACATATTAACCCCTAAAATCATTATTTATTGTCCAATATTGATCAAACATGCATATAATTAAATGATTTTCATAGTGCAATAGACATAGATAGCTAACTTAGTTGTTCTGAGTCTCTCAGAACGAATATGGGCATTTTTGTATGACAGATGTCAATAAAAACAAAAGAAATTCAGTTTATCTGGTTTTTTCGACAGACATATTAACCCCTAAAATCATTATTTATTGTCCAATATTGATCAAACATGCATATAATTAAAGGAATTACATAGTACAATGCACATAGATACCCAACTTAGTTGTTCTGAGTCTCTCAGAATGAATATGGGCATTTTTGTATGACAGATGTCAATACAAACCAAAGAAATTCAGTTTATCCAGTTATTTCGACAGACATATTAACCTCTAAAATCATTATTTATTGTCCAATATTGATCAAACATGCATATAATTAAAGGATTTTCATAGTACAATGCACATAGATAGATTACTTAGTTGTTCTGAATATCTCAGAATGAATATGGGCATTTTTGTATGACAGATGTCAATAAAAACCAAAAAAATTCAGTTTATCCAGTTATTTTGACAGACATATTAACCCCTAAAATCATTATTTATTGTTCAATATTGATCAAACATGCATATAATTAAAGGAATTACATAGTACAATGCACATAGATACCCAACTTAGTTGTTCTGAGTCTCTCAGAATGAATATGGGAATTTTTGTACGACAGATGTCAATAAAAACCAAAGAAATTCAGTTTATCCAGTTATTTCGACAGACATATTAACCCCTAAAATCATTATTTATTGTCCAATATTGATCAAACATGCATATAATTAAAGGAATTACATAGTACAATGCACATAGATACCCAACTTAGTTGTTCTGAGTCTCTCAGAATGAATATGGGCATTTTTGTATGACAGATGTCAATAAAAACCAAAGAAATTCAGTTTATCCAGTTATTTCGACAGACATATTAACCCCTAAAATCATTATTTATTGTCCAATATTGATCAAACATGTATATAATTAAAGGAATTTCATAGTACAATGCACATAGATAGCTAACTTAGTTGTTCTGAGTCTCTCAGAATGAATATGGGCATTTTTGTATGACAGATGTCAATAAAAACCAAAGAAATTCAGTTTATCCAGTTATTTCGACAGACATATTAACCCCTAAAATCATTATTTATTGTCCAATATTGATCAAACATGTATATAATTAAAGGAATTTCATAGTACAATGCACATAGATAGATTACTTAGTTGTTGTGAATATCTCAGAATGAATATGAGCATTTTTGTATGACAGATGTCAATAAAAACCAAAAAAATTCAGTTTATCCAGTTATTTTGACAGACATATTAACCCCTAAAATCATTATTTATTGTCCAATATTGATCAAACATGCATATAATTAAAGGAATTACATAGTACAATGCACATAGATACCCAACTTAGTTGTTCTGAGTCTCTCAGAATGAATATGGGCATTTTTGTACGACAGATGTCAATAAAAACCAAAGAAATTCAGTTTATCCAGTTATTTCGGCAGACATATTAACCCCTAAAATCATTATTTATTGTCCAATATTGATCAAACATGCATATAATTAAAGGAATTACATAGTACAATGCACATAGATACCCAACTTAGTTGTTCTGAGTCTCTCAGAATGAATATGGGCATTTTTGTATGACAGATGTCAATACAAACCAAAGAAATTCAGTTTATCCAGTTATTTTGACAGACATATTAACCCCTAAAATCATTATTTATTGTCCAATATTGATCAAACATGCATATAATTAAAGGATTTTCATAGTACAATGCACATAGATAGCTTACTTAGTTGTTCTGAATCTCTCAGAATGAATATGGGCATTTTTGTATGAGAGATGTCAATAAAAACCAAAAAAATTCAGTTTATCCAGTTATTTTGTCAGACATATTAACCCCTAAAATCATAATTTATTGTTCAATATTGATCAAACATGCATATAATTAAAGGATTTTCATAGTACAATGCACATAGATAGCTAACATAGTTATTCTGAGTCTCTCAGAATGAATATGGGCATTTTTGTATGACAGATGTCAATAAAAACCAAAGAAATTCAGTTTATCCAGTTATTTCGACAGACATATTAACCCCTAAAATCATTATTTATTGTCCAATATTGATATATTATATAAAACATGCATATAATTAAAGGATGTTCATAGTACAATGCACATATATAGCTAACTTAGTTGTTCTGAGTCTCTCAGAATGAGTATGGGCATTTTTGTATGACAGATGTCAATAAAAACCAAAGAAATTCAGTTTATCCAGTTATTTCGACAGACATATTAACCTCTAAAATCATTATTTATTGTCCAATATTGATCAAACATGCATATAATTAAAGGATTTTCATAGTACAATGCACATAGATACCCAACTTAGTTGTTCTGAGTCTCTCAGAATGAGTATGGGCATTTTTGTATGACAGATGTCAATAAAAACCAAAGAAATTCAGTTTATCCAGTTATTTCGACAGACATATTAACCTCTAAAATCATTATTTATTGTCCAATATTGATCAAACATGCATATAATTAAAGGAATTACATAGAACAATGCACATAGATACCCAACTTAGTTGTTCTGAGTCTCTCAGAATGAATATGGGCATTTTTGTATGACAGATGGCAATACAAACCAAAGAAATTCAGTTTATCCAGTTATTTTGACAGACATATTAACCCCTAAAATCATTATATTTTGTTCAATATTGATCTCACATGCATATAATTAAAGGATTTTCATAGTACAACGCACATAGATAGCTAACTTAGTTGGTCTGAGTCTCTCAGAATGAATATGGGCATTTTTGTATGACAGATGTCAATAAAAACCAAAGAAATTCAGTTTATCCAGTTATTTGGACAGACATATTAACCCCTAAAATCATTATTTATTGTCCAATATTGATCAAACATGCATATAATTAAATGATTTTCATAGTGCAATAGACATAGATAGCTATCTTAGTTGTTCTGAGTCTCTCAGAACGAATATGGGCATTTTTGTATGACAGATGTCAATAAAAACAAAAGAAATTCAGTTTATCTGGTTATTTCGACAGACATATTAACCCCTAAAATCATTATTTATTGTCCAATATTGATCAAACATGCATATAATTAAAGGAATTACATAGTACAATGCACATAGATACCCAACTTAGTTGTTCTGAGTCACTCAGAATGAGTATGGGCATTCATACGTACTACTAGTACATCCAAACTGATTAAGAATCTAGTATCGAACCAGAGTGCGTGTATAAAATAGTTGTTTGTCTGTACTACCTCCTGATGTTGGCTGGACGTGACAACGTCACTACATCTCTCACAAGTTCAGTCTTACCAAACTGAGCGAGTTTAAGTGCTTGTGAAATGTTGTCCAGTTCATTTTTGTAAAACTAGCATCAATCGACAGATCAGCATTGAAAAGAGCCAATATGGTCAACTTCGAATATAGTATTGTTTGTAATTCACTTTCAAATTAACTTTTCAAGATATTTAATGTCCATGCTATTAATATCGCGACACATTCTCTCCCTCGTGCATTATGTTCAGCACTCTCCAATGTATATAATAAACATGCTTTCCTAGAATGTTTTTACCACATTCGACCAGATTTCGTTACAATGGCCTTGCAGGTTCAGGTATTTTGTGTATGCATTCTCTAGAATCCTTATGTTCAAACGCATTTTTTTGTAGTTTTAAAACACAAACAAACTGTAAGTTAACAACTTTTATATCCCAAGCATAGTCAATACGCTAACAGGAGGCATTCAATTCAAATTCAAAGACATCCGTCACCACAACATTTCATGCAAACTACTGCACTTTGCATTATATTATTACATCAAGCATATGTAGTTTTTTCAATACCACAACATGTATACTGTTCATTCAAAACATAAACTGATTTATCAAGGTTTTGGTCAGTTTAAGACAATTACAATAAATTGCAATAATTATATATAAAACAATAATGCACCATGATAGCCTGTCTGGCATTATTGTGAAGTTTGTATCTTTCATCAAACAAGCAAGCCTCAGACCTACTGGTTTTATTGGCCCACAATTAAAGCCATACATATTTGGTAAACATATAAAAAGAATTAATGAAGAAATGAAGATATAACAGTGTAAATATTGTTAAATATATATTTTTTTATAATATAGGGACAATACTATTGTGTCTCATGACCCAATAAAGCTCATAACTATGCATAACAAGATTTCAAGATCATAAATATATACATTATAACAAAGATTGATAAAGACTGCAGGCGCGTAGCGTCCTGTACGCAGAGTACGCAGCTGCGTACACATTGTCTCGAAAAATCGAAAAAATAAAAAGTTCAAATCTTCATTAAAAAAACTTCGTTCAATTCAGGGATAAGAATGCGCCCAGAAGTCACTACAGACAATCTAGAAACAATTTTTTTTCAGGGGGAGTACCCCCGGAACCCCCGCAAAAAGGATCTTGCGTACACATCACAAACCTCCTAGCTATGCCCCTGGACTGACACAGGAATTTGGTTGCTCAAGTGAAAACAATCAAATGAGAATGACAGATGGGCCTCAACATTTCTTTCAAACAATTTATGCTCCGGAGAGCCTAAATATGTGCACAAAATGATATAAAAGTTAATTTTTTTGCAATGTAGTATCCACTTCTTTTCACATCTTCCGATCACTTCTTTATCTGATACTGTTACTCACAATTTGAACACCAACATCTAAACCTGTAAATTACAAAATAATACATGAAGCTAACTAATTATTTTATTACTAATAAAGCTATTGTACAAGAAGATGCATGGTACAAAAGAATATACTGATATTTTACAGTAGCTAGTATACTGATTGGTAACATAATTTATTGCACATGAATTGTAAATTCAGTCAACAAATGTTTTGTTAGTTGTATTTGACAATTGATCACACCTCCTTACCGCAAGTGCTATTTTAGTTGTAATGGATACATATCCGACAAGACTGGTTCAATAAGATTGTTTATACCTGCTTTATACCTATTGCCTGTAATATTATAGAAATATGTATTAAGCCTAAGGGCCGTATATCAGAGACTGAGTGAGTCATTCAGGCAATGAATAAGTTTGCAAACATTGAAATTGTTTATTATTTTGAAATCATATCTTAAAGAGAAAACGTAAATATCACATCATTTTCTTGCAATGTAAAACAATGCCTACACCTTCGCAAAATGCAAACATACTGCACTGTCATTAGATGCCAAAGTTCAACTCATCAAGGTAATTAAATACAGATTATTTAAATGATCGGTTTATTCTGCTATTTCGATATTGAAATGAATAGAAGTTTATTAGTGTATCTTTGGTCAGATTTTCACATTCAGTTTAATAGTTTTATATACTTCTGATACAAATCACTAAAGTACCAAACAAAATATAGATCCATATATCCCCGTTTGAAAAAAGTGCCAAATCTTGTCCAGTTCTCAAAACCCGTTTAATCGGGAAACCCCTTTAAACCGGACATTTTGTCCGGTCCCAAGCTGGTCCGGTTTAAAGGGGTTCCAGTGCAGTGAACATCAGACAGTTAATCTGTCTAAGTCAGACAGTTAGCAACCAACTGTCAATCAGTCAGTAGATTAGTCAATCAGTTGGTTGGTCAGTTAGTAAAACAGTGTAAATCAGTCAGTCAAGCAATCAGTAAGCAAATTAACTTCAGTCAGTGAGGTAATAAGTCAATTACAAGCAGCAAACCTCTACAATTAGTGAGTTAAACAATACATTTTACCAACCTCCAAGTGTCTATGCAAAGATTTTGGTTGCAAGATGTGTTTGTACCAACTCCCATCATCCTCAATTGTACAGCTTTTGACTGTAAAACCACCAAGTAGGAAAATATTGCTCTCATTAACAGAACATAAAAATCCACAGTCACACCATATGAAAACTGAAAAATAATTTTATAAACAATAACGCAATGAAGTGATGTAAAATCCAAGATATGATATGGAATATAAGAAAAACATATTTTATTAGATCTTGGCATTAGCACGCTCTGATTAACTGGAGTGTCCCATTTCAATTTATATACATTCACTCATTGTAGTAGATGTTGATGTGCTTACACCACTTATACTGTAGATGTTGATGTGCTTACACCACTTATACTGTAGATGTTGATGTGCTTACACCACTTATACTGTAGATGTTGATGTGCTTACACCACTTATACTGTAGATGTTGATGTGCTTACACCACTTATACTGTAGATGTTGATGTGCTTACACCACTTATACTGTAGATGTTGATGTGCTTACACCACTTATACTGTAGATGTTGATGTGCTTACACCACTTATACTGTAGATGTTGATGTGCTTACTCCACTTATACTGTAGATGTTGATGTGCTTACTCCACTTATACTGTAGATGTTGATGTGCTTACTCCACTTATACTGTAGATGTTGATGTGCTTACACCACTTATACTGTAGATGTTGATGTGCTTACACCACTTATACTGTAGATGTTGATGTGCTTACACCACTTATACTGTAGATGTTGATGTGCTTACACCACTTATACTGTAGATGTTGATGTGCTTACACCACTTATACTGTAGATGTTGATGTTCTTACACCAATTTCCTTAACCATTGGAACCATTGTAATTTCTTCATGCTTTGTCCTACACATTGTCATATCTCCTCATACTAAATTGCATTGTCAGATGTTTTGTGTCCCTCAAGTGTTCATTTATATATCTTGTCTCAGCTACCATTCTTTCAATGACAATGCTGAAATATAAATTCCAGAAACAATGTGTCAATAACAAATACTTTCTTCTAACCTCTCCGTTTGTGTATGATTTCATCAACTGTTACATTTTCTGGCTTAGAACCATCAGTTTTGGAACCTTGGTTTGTACTATTTTTGTCCACAATTTTTGCAAACAATTTAATTACAAACATGGATTTTACATTTTGGGTGAAAACACATATATTGTACTGAGGTAATGTTTCTATACATACAGTCAAACCTGTATTAAAGACCACCTGCGAACAAAGACCACTATTGAAAAACCTGTCTGCAAAGACCACCAATTTTATCTCCAATCAGACCATTTTCAATATTTAATCTGTTAATAGAGACCACCTGTAAACAAAGACCACATTTTTCTGTTCCCATGGGTGGTCTTTACAGACAGGTTTGACTGTACATCTGTTATATTTCAGCCTAAGTTCTGGTGTGGTTCTAAAACTGTTGACTCTGGATATGAAACATTAGATGAGGATTGGAATGACACAATTTGTGAACCTGATAGATCAGGTGCAAGGGAAGGAATAAGTGCCCAACATTTGAGGATGGTCAGAGTTTTTCTATTGTATTTGAACACCATGCTTTTAATTAAAACATAATATTATATTTGTGTGGTTTTTATTTTATTATTATCTTAGTCTGTATGGTAAATGCTGATGAGACAACATGCTTAGGGTAAATAGGAAAATAGCAAAGTATTAATTAGTGATGTAGATGTATATTGTTTGGAACAAAATTTCATAAACATTTATAATTATGTTATTTTAAATAAGTTAATTTGGTGCTGAAAGTCTCAATTACTCATCGCTGTTGGATATTCATTGCAGAGGTTTGGTTCGAATATTGCCGTGAATGACGTGACCTTGACAATGTACGAAGGTCAGATAACTGCTCTGCTTGGTCATAACGGGGCTGGAAAAACTACCACTATATCAATGTTAACTGGTGAGCACATTTATATCTCACATTGTGGCAATACCATAATTATAATCATGCACTGTACTATGGTCTGTTGATGTAGACACTTTTTGTTTGTGTTCTGATCAAAGGGGAGATTGAAACAAATGTATTTGTTTCTTTATTGATATTCAGACAAACTTGTTCACTTTCAATGTTGAGATATTGTATTATAAAGAAATAAAGGAATGAGGCATATATTGAATAAACCTTACATTGCCAAAAGTTTTGTCTGGATGCATGTATTGTCAGAACTAATAATTTGCATGTGTTGTCAAAAATGTGGAAAATTATTTCTTGTTCATATGAGTTTTGTATATATGAGCAGAATTTGTGATTCCATGTAATTTGAAGTAATTATAATTCATATGTATTTAGGATTTATGAAGCCAAGTGGTGGAACTGCAATCATATATGGAAAGGACATTTCTTGTGATATGGACGTGATACGTAAAGATATTGGTCTATGTCCACAACATAATATACTGTTTGATACTCTCACAGTGGAGGAACATTTCATATTTTTTGCCAAGGTACTGATATCATTTATACTATAAGCTGCATGATGCAACATGGATGTGCTGGGTAGAAGACTTGGAAATCCTGCATGAAAAGACTTTGTTAAACTCAGTTAGCTTGTATTTATACATCAGAAAAATATGAATTAAATTTCCACAATTTCTAAAGTTTTTGCCTTATCTAGCTTTTAGTTGCCTCTATAATTTGTTTCTTGAACGGTACCTCATATAGCACTATGTGTTTTATGGAATCTAATAACTGAGTTACTGTCATAAAAAGTGTTCATTTGTTATTGTGTCATCATTCCTATATACCATGTCACCTTTTTGAGCACCTTTACTTCCCTATCCTTTTATGCTAGGTATCTGGCAAGTAGGCGAATGGTAACCATTTGTTAAAAAGCTCGTGGTTCACCAAAGGGCCATATCGGCATGGACCCCTAGTGGAATTTAAATATTTGACCTCTCCAGCTCCTTAGATGGAGGCATTAACTGCTTGCCTATGTTAAAGTTGGGTGCATGTTGATGTAGTTAGTATATTGATGATACATGTATAACCAAGCGCGGATCCAGCAAATTTTTGGCAGGGGGTCCAGATCTTACAGTATAAGGCCTTTGAAATTTGGACCCCCTCTGAATACAGGATTTTAAAGAGAAAACCTATTGTTTGCCAAAATCTCAGGGGGTCCGCACCCCGGTCCCCCCCCCCCTCTGGATCCGTGATTGTATAACTATACTTGCAGTATACAGTATTCAAATATATTCTGTATGATGTTAATTCTTTATGCTGTTATATTGTATCTATATCAGTTGAAACGATGTCCAAGTGGCAATGTTAATCAGGAAGTGAATGACATGATTAAAGATTTTGGACTTGAGCAGAAACGTCATGCGTTTGCAAGCACGTTGTCCGGCGGTCAGAAGAGGAAACTGTCTGTTGGAATTGCTCTTGTTGCAGGGTCAAAGGTGATTACTTAGCTTGATTTCTGTATAACATATCTCTAAAACAACATTTTGTAATGTGGACATGTTTTAATAAAGATCAACATTAATATTACAGGAGACTGTTCAGAAATGTTATGTCACAAATAACAAATAAATCCATAGAAGGGGACAGAGATTCTAATTAGAATGGTTCCTTAATGATAATACTTTATTGTATTCTGAGACTCCCTAGTTACTCAACATATGTCAGCAATTGAGGAAAGCATGGATGTCAACTTTAATGCCAAATTGTTCATCTCAAGCTGAAGCTTGTGTATAAGATATCTTTGTGTGTTCTTCATGGTAACAACATTAGTTCATTTATTTAATGAACAGTTCCATAAATAAACGTAAATTAATTGTTAAATCCAAGCGAACGCTATTGGTTTTAGGTCGTTATATTAGATGAGCCCACATCTGGTTTAGATCCTGCTGCTAGGCGACATATGTGGGATATTCTACAACGTTACCGTGCTGGTCGTACTATCATTTTAACCACACACTTTATGGACGAGGCGGATATACTTGGTGATAGAATTGCAATCATGGCTCATGGTAAACTACAATGCTGCGGAACTTCGATGTTCCTGAAAAAAGTATATGGTAATTTTGCATTACAGTATTTGTTAAACGATGATATAACTTTGATTACATTAATATTGTCTTATGTGTCATTCAAATATGCAGAGAAGTTCTTAAATCATATTTTGAAATAGGTTGTGGATGAGTTGATTGTTGGTGTTGGTTATATAAGGTAAAGCTTGTGTCAAAACAAATGCTGTTACCTTTCCATCGATCAATGTACAAAGTATATCAAATCCTTTTAATAAAACAACATGTTAACTGCTTCACAAATAATTCATGTTCGATGGTCTGACCTATGTGACTGTTTATATATTTTTATTATTTTGTGAACATTGCATTGTAACATAATCATAGAATGTCCAATTTTCATCAGGTGCTGGCTATCACTTGGTTGTGGTAAAGGACAAAGATTGTGATGTTGACGGCCTCACGAAACTTATCAAGACCTTCATTCCAGCCGCCAACATAGAAAGTCACATTAGCTCAGAAATATCCTTCCTACTGCCATTTAATGAGTCTGAGAAGTTTGAAGGTCTTTTTAATGAAATAGAAGCGAAAACGGCAGAGCTTTGTATCAGAAGCTTTGGCACATCAGCCACTACTATGGAAGAAGTGTTTCTTAGGTAGAATCTAATAGTATATCTATCACATTATATAAGACGATTTAGCTTAGCACATCAGCTACTACTATGGAAGAAGTGTTTCTTAGGTAGAATCTAATAGTATATCTATCTAATTGGTAGGTGTAATGCATGTCTCACAATAAACAGGTAAAAACGAGTTAATGGATAGATACGAGGGGTGTTTGGAATACTACTTAAGCTGTTATATTCTTGTAACAATAAACCAATAGAATATACCCATAGCTATATATGTTGAAAAATTCAGGGAAACATATTAAAAATAAAAAAAGTTATGACACTTGTCCCGAAACTTTCCGAACACCCCTGGTAATAACATAAATTTCTTAACACAATGATTTATTCTAGAATATATAATTCCATGTGTGAGTTTTTATCTACCTTAATATACAGAGTTGGAGAAGGCGCATCTAAGGAAGAAAGGCAAGAAAGTATGAGATCTTTCGGGGAACACAGCAACAGAACTGCAGAACTTGATAACATTGTCATGGTTGATTTAAATAGCCCACGTGTTACAGGTAAGTCATGATAAATTAGATGAGTACACTGTGTCAATAATGATATAATAAAAAAAATGTCTTGTCATTTATTTCATGTCAATCACATTGCTGTTAAAATGGTCTGTATATCAAAAGTTATGAAATACAGATTATCTTGCCAAGCATGATTGCGTGTGTACTTGATGTAAGATTCATTGCTACAAACCTTAAAAAGACATGTTTGAAATGTGCTATTTATAATCATAATTATATCTCAGAATGGTTTGTTTGTAATTTATTTAATGAATTGAAAGCACTTGTAATAGGTTAATGTTGAGCTTACAGGTTTGCAAGATAAAATAGGATTTTGGTGTTTAAGTATTTAAACATATTAGTAACATAACATACGGCGTAGAGTGGTAATAACACCCATGTATTATTTTGCGATATTTCACTAGTGAAATAACAACTCACGTGCGTGTGACGTCACAGCAAAACAAGCGCGACGTAGACGCGCTCAAATGATGTTGAGGTTGTTAGATATTTAATTTATACGAAGTACGACATTTTATTTCATTTAAATTAATGTGTGATATAATCATTGGAACTCTTATTTTGTGGCTGAAAATTTCAGAATGTGTCAGTTTTTATTTATAACAGACCGAATTAAACACGTCACAACTTGCTTGTATATAAGGTAGCAAGATAATGTTTTGGAGTAAATCAGCTGTTTCTGCTGTTATGTCATAAATCATCCGTTTCTGCTGTTATGTCATAAATCATCCGTTTCTGCTGTTATGTCATAAATCATCCGTTTCTGCTGTTATGTCATAAATCATCCGTTTCTGCTGTTATGTCATAAATCATCCGTTTCTGCTGTTATGTCATAAATCATCCGTTTCTGCTGTTATGTCATAAATCATCCGTTTCTGCTGTTATGTCATAAATCAGCTGTTTCTGCTGTTATGTCATAAATCATCTGTTTCTGCTGTTATGTCATAAATCAGCTGTTTCTGCTGTTATGTCATAAATCAGCTGTTTCTGCTGTTATGTCATAAATAGAATCTTACATTTTTGTTCATTTTTATTGAATTTATTAAACTTGTCATCTAAATCAAAGTCTCGAGAAAAGAACATGAATGTTATGTCAAGTAAAGGAAATGCACATGGGGAAAATGGAACTTAACATACTTCTAAAAATGTCTAATAACCATACAGCGATTAACAGCCAGTAGAAACTGGGGTTTGAATTGATTTAGAAGCATGTAACTGCTATATGGTCATGGATTTCAACAGACATTGCCACAATGAATCCCTAATTGTATTTTGATTGCTTTATTTGATTTATTTATGTGCTTCATTAGATTTAATTGAACATGTAACAAGCTACAGTATGACCTCATTAATAAGACCATCTGTGGGACCCTTGAAAAATGGTCTTATTATTGAGGTGGTCTAAATATTGAGGTTGAATAAAGAGCAAAACATTCAAAATGGTCTCGTAAATTGTGGTCTGAATTTGAGGTAGTCTTATTATTGAGGTGGTCGTTAGGTGAGATTTTACTGTATTTGTTCCATGCATGCTGTAGTTGTGGAATATATTCATAAGCTCATATATATGAAAGGAAGCAGAATTTTAATATTTGGATGTCAGTTATTGACTCTGTTAACATGTGTGCATGAAATAATTCAAAATTGTATTCAGTTTAAACTACAGCATACTCGCCTTTTTGGTTTGTGCCAATCATCTTTTTTGAAGATATATCTTGTTTTGTATTATGTTGTATTTTGTTTGTTCTATTTTGTGTACATTTGTTGTATACTTTAATAAACGTAGTTGTCTTTGCATTTTCGAGTAATTGGATGCTGAAAATCCAATGGTTAACATATGTGCTATGAAAAAACAATTTATGCATCTTATTCCAGGTTTCAATCAAGGCCTTAGGAAATATTCTGGCATTGGGCTTGTACTACAGCAGTGCTATGCTACTTTTGTGAAAAAATTCATTCACTCGCACCGTAACATAGCTATATCCATCGCTCAGCTGATATTACCTGTGGTGTTTGCTATCCTGGCATTGTCCATTGTAAAAGCTAATGAAGGTGTAGATTCATATGCACCCTCTCTGGATTTAGACTTACACCCTTTCTCGGATTATGTAGTTGGATACAGTGCTGGACGATATGACACAACTGGAAATGTGAACTTAGCTGCCCAGTATAAACGTCAGTTTGGAGGAAAAACAACAAAGGTCGATAGAAACACATTTTCTACAATGGACAATTTCTTCGAGCATTCTATTACCTCCCTTGGATTACCGAAGTTTCAAAGGTGCCTATACTTTCACAATGTCAGAATAGAATTATAAATTTTATTAGCGGTATAATTTTCCTTCCCAGTGGTTCATTGGTGTATTTGATTTGATGACCTCTAAGAAATAAGTATGGTCGACCTATAAAGTCAGACTTATGGCATGAAATATGAACGTGTTTAAAAATATATTGATTATACTCCCTCAATTTGAAGAATGGCAAAGAGTTATAAAGTAGTGCCCTTGTCTGTATGTCTTTCTGTCCGTCCGTGTGAAAATCGGATTCGGATCAATAACTCTTGATAGGATGGCTGGATTCAATGGCACATACGTATAGGATAATAAAGTATAGGTCTAGTTTGATTTCAATTACAATCCACTGATATTTGGAGGAGTCCTGGCCCTTTTTCAACATAACAAATGGTTCCAATTAATAACTCTTGAAATATCAATGTTTACCCTTAAATCTCATACTGAGTAAACATTTAATTGAATTACACGGTGCTTGTCTTTTGAAATGATGTGTATTCAGTCCAGCTGCTTATTGATGTTTTCCAGGGAATATATTATAGCTGGAGATTTTGAAAACAATACATCTACAGGAATTCATGTGACAGCTCACTACAATGCAAAACCCTATCATTCTATTGCCATCTCACTACAGTATGCAATGAATGGATTTCTGAAATATGTTACAAATGACCCGTCCAAACACATCAGTGTGAAGAACCACCCACTGCCTGAAGTAGGTGACAAAGATACAGGGAGAAGGTCCACTTCATTTATGGATATAACTATTGCTGTACTCGTAGTGTTTGGCATGGCATTTATGTCTGCAACATTCTCAATGTTCTATATAAAGGAACGATCAACAGGAGCAAAACATTTGCAGATTGTTAGTGGTGTTGGACCTGTTACATACTGGATGTCTTCATTTGCCTGGGATTTAGTGAATTATACCATACCCGTTCTAGTAATCTTGATCGTATTTGTAGCCTTCCAAGTGAGTGTTTATGTGGACAGACTTGGCTATGTTTTCTTTGTGTTCATGCTCTATGGATGGTCTGTGCTACCGTTTGTTTACTTGCTACAGTACATGTTTTCAAAACCTGCTACTGGATTGATTCTTATCAGCTTACTTAATATTATGACAGGTAAGAAATTATTTTGCTCAGAGAATTAAGAGACTGTGTTTGGTTTTCATGTATGTATTCAATGTCATATTATTGCTTTTGAGTTCATAATAATTTTAACAAGAATTTGTGCAAGTTTTTTAACAACATTAAATATCAATGTTTTAGGGTGACTACGGTAACCATCCAGAATTGTTCATATTTGCATGGATTTTTATCTTCTTGACAAGACATCTGGTAAATGTGTGCATTTCAGAATTTTTCGAACCCCAAAATGATGTGCATTAATATCTGCAAAGATATTTGTAATGCTACATTAAGTGTTGCGAATTCTTTTTTTTTTTTTTTTTTGTTGCGAATTCTGATATGGACAATATTTGGTCATTGATCAAGACTGGCAGCATTCATCCAATAACAACAGCACATAATCCGACTTCTAGTTGATTAAAAGAAAAATAATTCTCGCATTAAGTCTGACTTTAGAGCCAGTTTGAAATAACTGCATTGAATGTACGGTCTTTGTCCATGTTTCATGATGCTCGGAATTTACTCCTGTTTAAATTAATCTGGAATCAAATGCTTGATATTTGTGTTCTCCTTTGCGGCACAGTTGTCTTGTGCTTGCTTTTCCTACTTAAAAGAGACAGGGAACACAACATACATAAGACAGTTGATAGTTGATTAAAAATTAAACGAAAAGTAGGAATTCGCACTAAGTCTGACTTTAGAGCCAGTCTGAAATAACTGCATTGAATGTACAGTCTTTGTCCATGTTTTCATGATGCTCAGAATTTGACCCTGACGGAATCTGACGCTGGCGGGATTTGACCCTGACGGAATTTGACCCTGACGGAATTTGTTATTCATAAGAGCCGTGCAGCCATTTAGTATAATAATGATATGTAATAGTTTGCTTTTATTATACATGATTCTCTTATATCTCAAAATTACAGGTTTGATAGCTACGTTAATTGTCCAAATAACTGCCCTTATAAGGACTGCGAAGACAACGAGTGAAACACTACAGTGGATTTTCTTGATATTTTTTCCAAACTTTAACCTTGGATCATCTATAATGAATATGTTTGTATTTGGACTGTCATGTGATAATCAGAAGTGCCGTAATGGTGAGTATGAATGAAATTATTCATAAGCAATTGTTAATTAACATAGTGATTTGAGACATGCAATGTTCCAAAGTGCAATCAAGTGCAATAATTTATTCATGTCAATGTTGGAAATGGATAAATGTGTATTGTTGTTTTCCGACCCTAATATGACAAGGATTAGTGCCAAAACCTGTTTTTTGATAATTCAAAGGCGACAATTTTTAACATGTAAGTAGTTACTTTTAATATGTAAGTGATGTAATAATTTTTTTTTATCGTTCCAATATTTTGTGTCCACAGAGACACATTTGCTAATCACATTTATTGATCTCAAACATCCATTTATAAACAATATATGAGACAATATCAATATTTCTTGTATTTCACATAGTAGTAATGTTTTATCATTATATATATTTATTTATTTTCTACTAAGGGATTAGCAAATATGTCTCAGTTGATGAAATTTTATTGTTATATACACATGTAGTTTTATCACATGTTTCAATATATATAATATTGATAATATTATATGATTCTAATTATCTTATATATAGTGATATGTGTGTTTTATTGTTCAATGTATTGCCCGTCTCTTATAATTCTTACTAGAATGGCATATTTTATCCTATGTAATTGATAATGTTTTGTATACATGTATATATATGATGAGACGTTAATAAACTAAATATATATAGTAAATATATATAGTAAATATATATAGTAAATATATATAGTAAATATATATAGTAAATATATATAGTAAATATATATAGTAAATATATGTATGATAATTATTTATATATACTGAATTAGATTGTTTTGATAAGCATACTTTTTAGTCATGTGCAGCTTTCTGGGATAAATATCAAGAATGATCTCCCTTGATTAGCGGCTTTGTTAAAGCCGGTCCCTCTGATTGGATTGTGTCCCTTCCACGCGAAAATCATACCTGTCAAAATTTGTCAATAATCAATATAGGAGGTGTTGTAAACAATCGATCGATTTTGTAGAACCCCGGCTATACAGCTTATGATAATAAATTATACTGTTAAATGTGTAAACACAAAAAAGAACAGAATGTATTGTTTTCATTTTATTTATCTATTGGTCAATACATAATAACACAGACCTTTATGGTTTATAGGTCCATGATAATAATAATTATGTGATTTTTTTTTGAACTGTCAAATTTCACACGTGGCGACATATCATGGGATTTTATCTCCAACTCTAAGGAGTCTTTGTAGTTTTTCATTTTCATTTGCCAGATGCTTTTCCTCAGACTGTAATTTATCAATCAATTTATTTTTCATTTCAACATCGTCCTGTTTATGAGAGTATTTGTCAGACAATGATTTTAACTGATTTACAAGTTTGCCATTTTAATTCACAAATCTTTGGGCAAAATAAGGAAGCAAAATGTAACGCACACATAATAATGAAAGGCACCCAATGATTGTAAGTGTCATTTTCTCTCTGTATTATGTTTGGAAAATATTATAGTGTTAAATTGTCATCTTTTCCAGGTGACACTGTTTTATCATCATATAGATACAAACATGTTTATGGGTATCCATACTTTCTTTTATTATTCAGACTATTAAGTTTATCACACAGGAGACCATTGTGAGTTCTCTCCCTTTTTCCATTCTAAAGTTCTCTCCCCTTGTTCCTTCTATAGTATATATACTACCATATATAATTATACATATACAAGACAAGGGATAAAGGGAGAGAACTTTGGAAAGGATAAAAGGAGAGAACTGTTGACACTTTCCTGGGTGTATCACATAAAAGATTACTGTTTTAAGAATGTGTTTAATGTCCATCAATCAGCAGTTTACATATGCATGTCGGGTTCATCCTTCCTACTCCCTTTGTATTAATAACTCATTTGATAAATTATGGACAATTTATGTTTATTTCAGTGCTAGGTATGACGTCACCGGCCATTGGACGAGAATGTTTGTTTATGTTTATACAGGGAGTCATATATATGCTGATTGTTCTGTGTATCGAGTTGGGACTTTTCCGACGTATTTTTGTTGCCAGTGTGCAGAAAGTCGCTCATGGATATTTGCAGCCAACAGGCAACTTGCAAACTGATAGTGACGTTTTAGCAGAAACTGACAGAATCAATGCCACTCCGATACATAACCTGATACAGTCTGACTCACTAATACTCAAAGTAAGTACTGACTCACTAATACTCAAAGTAAGTACCGACTCACTAATACTCAAAGTAAGTACCGACTCACTAATACTCAAAGTAAGTACCGACTCACTAATACTCAAAGTAAGTACCGACTCACTAATACTCAAAGTAAGTACCGACTCACTAATACTCAAAGTAAGTACCGACTCACTAATACTCAAAGTAAGTACCGACTCACTAATACTCAAAGTAAGTACCGACTCACTAATACTCAAAGTAAGTACCGACTCACTAATACTCAAAGTAAGTACCGACTCACTAATACTCAAAGTAAGTACCGACTCACTAATACTCAAAGTAAGTACCGACTCACTAATACTCAAAGTAAGTACCGACTCACTAATACTCAAAGTAAGTACCGACTCACTAATACTCAAAGTAAGTACCGACTCACTAATACTCAAAGTAAGTACCGACTCACTAATACTCAAAGTAAGTACCGACTCACTAATACTCAAAGTAAGTACTGACTCACTAATACTCAAAGTAAGTACTGACTCACTAATACTCAAAGTAAGTACTGACTCACTAATACTCAAAGTAAGTACTGACTCACTAATACTCAAAGTAAGTACAGTGCAACCTCTCTAGAGCAACACACTGAGAGGGACACTTATTGTGTTGGTTGTTGAAAGGTTATTGTGTTGGTTGTTGAGAGGTTATTGTGTTGGTTGTTGAGAGGTTATTGTGTTGGTTGTTGAGAGGTTATTGTGTTGTCTGTTGAGAGGTTATTGTGTTGTCTGTTGAGAGGTTATTGTGTTGGTTGTTGAGAGGTTATTGTGTTGGTTGTTGAGAGGTTATTGTGTTGGTTGTTGAGAGGTTATTGTGTTGGTTGTTGAGAGGTTATTGTGTTGTCTGTTGAGAGGTTATTGTGTTGGTTGTTGAGAGGTTATTGTGTTGTCTGTTGAGAGGTTATTGTGTTGGTTGTTGAGAGGTTATTGTGTTGGTTGTTGACAGGTTATTGTGTTGGTTGTTGAGAGGTTATTGTGTTGTCTGTTGAGAGGTTATTGTGTTGGTTGTTGAGAGGTTATTGTGTTGGTTGTTGACAGGTTATTGTGTTGGTTGTTGAGAGGTTATTGTGTTGGTTGTTGAGAGGTTATTGTGTTGTATGTTGAGAGGTTAAATTGATTGTACATTCTTATTCCAGGAAAATTGATACAGTAAAATATCAATAATATGAAACTTTCATATGTTTCACATCGCATGTTTATGTTTGAGCTCTTCTGCAATTTCACTAGAACTTTCTATTAATAACTTAATTAAATTGAAAACTAGTTTCCCTGGCAAGCAAATTGAAAACATCTTCACATGAAACAAATTTGGGGCAAATCTTGATGGTTGTAGGAATGGTAGGGCTCTTTACAAAGATTACTGAAACTATTTTGATCTGTCATATTTTGTGACTGGCAGTGTCAGTGGTTAGGTTGTAAAGCTAGATTTCACGAGTCCTCTGTGGTGAAATTGGACTGATTGTTCATTTTGTTTGTTAAAATGGTATGTGCCTTAACAATGATAAAGAATGTATTGGATTTCAGAATGTGAGTAAAGTCTATAATACAGGATTTCAAGCCGTAAAGAATGTATCATGTGGAATACAAGCTAATGAATGCTTTGGTTTGTTGGGACAAAATGGAGCTGGAAAATCTACAACATTCAAAATGTTCACAGGGGAAGAAATCATCACCTCAGGAGATGCTTTCCTCAACAATCTGTCATTAAAATCTGATTTGAAAGAAGTAGGTACCAATATCTTACAGCCATCTATTTATTTTTAATTTTGACCTAAGATAATTGTGCTGAGTAAACAGGTTTTGTTTAGAATATATACAACTGTAACTGACAACTGATTGTTCATCAGTTTGTGACCTCACTGAAACTTCCTGACATGAATTACATATGAAGGATTAATGACGTTTTTACTAGGGATGTCACAGAATGGCAATTATGGTATTCGAATTTTCAGTGAACCTTCCGAACGAATATTTTAATATTCGAACATTCGACCTTCTTATTTAATAAAATTACATTTGAAACTTGAAGTTTAACTTCATGCTTATACATTTTTTGTTTTAAGCTGATATTTTAAGTTGTAAAAATCCCCACGATTACTTATATTTTCAGTGCCTAAGTGTTACCACCAGAGTGTTATATCTCTCTTGCACCCAAATATACATCATGACATGTCAATTAACACCTTTAGATATTATTTTTCACGCGTAAAATGTCATTCAATGCGATAATACACTTGCATACAGCTTTTATATTTAAAATACATATTTATCGAATATTCAAATGCCCAATCAGTATTTGAATATTTGAATGTACAAACGAATGTTCGAATATTCGTTGACATCACTAGTTTTTACATCATCTTCCATGAAATTGTTATGAAGAATATACATCTTTTTTACTTCAAGATCACTGAATTCAAACTCCACAGTCACTGCTAATTATGTGTATATCAAAGCTAATATAGGTGCTTTTGCAAGTTGGAAGCACTTTCAATATAAATATTGAACTATGCCTGGTTTATATAAGAGACGAAACATGAGAAAGGAGGTAATGAATAGATGGCTCATCCATCTCATATATAGCTTGTCTGATGCAGTCCGGACAAAATCCCCTTTGCTCATTTTGTACAAGGTGGACAAAATGCCTTTCATGAATTTTACAAGTAGGACAAAATCCCCTTCATGAATTTTACATTTTTAACATTTAAACCAAGACAATTTAATATCAAAAACATTGGATTTACAGTATAATGCATGTCATAACCATAGTTTTTACAGTTTGAATGTAATTGAAAACATAATAGCATAATATTTTAGTTATTTGTAGTTAAGAATAAGACGGGGATTTTGTCCACCTTGTAAAATTCATGAAGGGGATTTTGTCCACCTTGTAAAATTCATGAAGGGGATTTTGTCCACCTTGTAAAATTCATGAAGGGGATTTTGTCCACCTTGTAATTTTAATCCATGAAGGGAATTTTGTCCACCTTGTAAAATTCATGAAGGGGATTTTGTCCCACTTGTAAAATTCATGAAGGGGATTTTGTCCCACTTGTAAAATTCATGAAGGGGATTTTGTCCACCTTGTAAAATTCATGAAGGGGATTTTGTCCACCTTGTAAAATCCATGAAGGGGATTTTGTCTACCTTGTAAAATCCATGAAGGGGATTTTGTCCACCTTGTAAAATCCATGAAGGGGATTTTGTCCACCTTGTAAAATTCATGAAGGGGATTTTGTCCACCTTGTAAAATTCATGAAGGGGATTTTGTCCACCTTGTAAAATTCATGAAGGGGATTTTGTCCACCTTGTAAAATTCATGAAGGGGATTTTGTCCACCTTGTAAAATTCATGAAGGGGATTTTGTCCACCTTGTAAAATCCATGAAGGGGATTTTGTCCACCTTGTAAAATTCATGAAGGGGATTTTGTCCACCTTGTAAAATTCATGAAGGGGATTTTGTCCACCTTGTAAAATTCATGAAGGGGATTTTGTCCACCTTGTAAAATTCATGAAGGGGATTTTGTCCACCTTGTAATTTTAATCCATGAAGGGAATTTTGTCCACCTTGTAAAATTCATGAAGGGGATTTTGTCCCACTTGTAAAATTCATGAAGGGGACTTTGTCCCACTTGTAAAATTCATGAAGGGGATTTTGTCCACCTTGTAAAATTCATGAAGGGGATTTTGTCCTACTTGTAAAATCCATGAAGGGGATTTTGTCTACCTTGTAAAATCCATGAAGGGGATTTTGTCCACCATGTAAAATCCATGAAGGGGATTTTGTCCACCTTGTAAAATTCATGAAGGGGATTTTGTCCACCTTGTAAAATTCATGAAGGGGATTTTGTCCACCTTGTAAAATTCATGAAGGGGATTTTGTCCACCTTGTAAAATCCATGAAGGGGATTTTGTCCACCTTGTAAAATTCATGAAGGGGATTTTGTCCACCTTGTAAAATTCATGAAGGGGATTTTGTCCACCTTGTAAAATTCATGAAGGGGATTTTGTCCACCTTGTAAAATTCATGAAGGGGATTTTGTCCACCTTGTAAAATTCATGAAGGGGATTTTGTCCACCTTGTAAAATTCATGAAGGGGATTTTGTCCACCTTGTAAAATTCATGAAGGGGATTTTGTCCACCTTGTAAAATTCATGAAGGGAATTTTGTCCACCTTGTAAAATCCATGAAGGGGATTTTGTCCACCTTGTACAAAATGAGCGAAGGGGATTTTGTCCGGAGGGGATTTTGTCAGGAGGGGGTTTTGTCCGGCTCCCGCAGTGCTCTGTTGTTAGACATTTTACAATTAACTTGATTTTGTCATCTTCTCTTGGTATAGATTTAACTTTAGCTCCATTACTTTCCCCTGTTAGGATCTGACTACACACAGTAAGAGGTCACGTTCATATAACCTATCTCAAAATAGAAATGCGTAACCAGGTGCTTGTTTGTGGTCCAATGAAATTTCTTCTTACAAAACCGTGTTTGTCGTCTTTCTCAAAATGGCTTTATCGTTTATTCGGAGTTTCTGTTTATACTGTTTGTTAACGTCCTTCCTGCCGCTTCCGGTTATAAATATTTGTAAAAACGAAACACCACACAAACAACACCGATCAACCAAAGAATGTTGCTGTGTAGGAGTTGCGGTTGTGTCCAAGGGCGCAGCCATATTTAAATTGACAAAAATATGTTATTGGAACGCCTCGGTAATCTACGCTCAATATACTTTACAGAGCTCGTCGGAGATCAACGAATATTCATAACTCTATACCGCAGCATTTTGCAGTCGACAATTTGATTGGCTACTCAAAGGTCACATGAATGTGACCTGTATTGTGCAGTCATCAGATCTAGTTAGCGTATAGTATAGGAGCGTGCGACTGGAGCTGATTTTAATGAGATTGGATTTGGTCATGATACAACAGCTACTGTGGACTTTCAGTGCTCTGATGAATGTTATCGGTGAAATGTTTCCAATTATGTTTCTTCATTATGTAACCAGATAATATAGAAACTCAATATTTTGTGTAAGAAGATGTATTTGTTTCTCATAGGTCCATCGTAACATTGGATACTGTCCACAGTTTGATGCCTTGATTGACCAGATGACCGGTAGAGAAACATTGTATATGTATGCACGTTTACGGGGAATAAAACAATCAAACATTCCCAGTGTAGTGAATCAGTTGGTTGAAGTTCTAATGTTAAATGAACATATTGACAAACAGACCGTTCATTATAGGTAAAATGCTATTCTAGTATTTGAGAGTAGTACTGGTTACTTATAGTACAATGTATATTAAACACCATTAAAATGCAACTAAAAATCGTCCACCACAGTATGGTGACTTTTAATTCACAAACATAATTTCCTAAACTTAATCCATTATTAAATATGAGTACTAAGGCCATAGCTTATTGGCTTTTTGAAGAATGTTTTACTCATTTGTCACAATAAATTGCTTTTGACACTTGGAACAAAATGAAATTTTAAGTGATATACATGTAGTTGCATTTTAATGGCATTAAATGTACATGAGTGTGATCGACATCCTCTCTTAAACATCAGAATCAAATTTCCTGCATTGTTTTGGAGAGATTGTACTCTATACGCACATAATGTACCGAATATTCCCTAATAAACACACCTGGGGCATTATATTTTGAGGAGGGAGGCATTATATTTTGAGGAGGGGGGTATTATATTTTGAGAAGGAGGGGGGTATTATATTTTGAGAAGGAGGGGGGCATTATATTTTGAGAAGGATGGTGCATTATATTTTGAGAAGGAGGGGGGCATTATATTTTGAGAAGGAGGGGGGCATTATATTTTGAGAAGGAGGGGGGTATTATATTTTGAGAAGGAGGGGGGTATTATATTTTGAGAAGGAGGGGGGCATTATATTTTGAGAAGGAGGGGGGCATTATATTTTGAGAAGGAGGGGGGCATTATATTTTGAGAAGGAGGGGGGCATTATATTTTGAGAAGGAGGGGGGCATTATATTTTGAGAAGGAGGGGGGGTATTATATTTTGAGAAGGAGGGGGGCATTATATTTTGAGAAGGAGGGGGGCATTATATTTTGAGAAGGAGGGGGGTATTATATTTTGAGAAGGAGGGGGGGTATTATATTTTGAGAAGGAGGGGGGGCATTATATTTTGAGAAGGAGGGGGGGTATTATATTTTGAGAAGGAGGGGGGCATTATATTTTGAGAAGGATGGGGGGTATTATATTTTGAGAAGGAGGGGGGTATTATATTTTGAGAAGGAGGGGGGGCATTATATTTTGAGAAGGAGGGGGGGGTATTATATTTTGAGAAGGAGGGGGGGTATTATATTTTGAGAAGGAGGGGGGCATTATATTTTGAGAAGGAGGGGGGCATTATATTTTGAGAAGGAGGGGGGTATTATATTTTGAGAAGGAGGGGGGGCATTATATTTTGAGAAGGAGGGGGGCATTATATTTTGAGAAGGAGGGGGGCATTATATTTTGAGAAGGAGGGGGGGTATTATATTTTGAGAAGGAGGGGGGGTATTATATTTTGAGAAGGAGGGGGGTATTATATTTTGAGAAGGAGGGGGGGTATTATATTTTGAGAAGGAGGGGGGGTATTATATTTTGAGAAGGAGGGGGGGTATTATATTTTGAGAAGGAGGGGGGCAATATATTTTGAGAAGGATGGTGCATTATATTTTGAGAAGGAGGGGGGCATTATATTTTGAGAAGGAGGGGGGTATTATATTTTGAGAAGGAGGGGGGCATTATATTTTGAGAAGGAGGGGGGCATTTAATTAAGGTAAAACAATTCCTAAAAGTCACTTATTTTTAAATCTCGTATACATTAACTTTTGATCTAAACCGAAAGTGTCGAAACTTGAACTCACTACCCTAATATATCTTCCAAACTAAAGGTGGGGTGTTAATTAGGGGAGGGGTGTTTATTAGGGAATATTCAGTATCTATAACAGTTATAAAGAGTTTCAACAATAACTGTTTTGTTGTTCTAAATAAGTACAGGAAAAGGAGGTTTGCTTTAAAAAAATATCTGACATTATAGAAAATCCTTTTCATTCTATCAGAGGATGCTTAATGAATCCTAAAATTAAGAGGTTTTAGTATAAATTAACCCATTTCTCAACCATCTATGTGAAATCTGTTCTTTACACTAAAATATTAAAAAAATACTGTGAATGTTTTATTACATGCATGCATTTCAAAGTTTACTTATCAAATGTGCAACATGTTTTGTCTGTATATTGATTTAATTATTTTAATAAATTATAACAGTTATGATTTACATCAATTAGATGTACAAAAAATAGTTATTGTCAAGGTCTGATTAATGTGTTTGTATTTTCCACATTACAAGAGTACATAACATTTTGCCATTATATGTATCAAGGAATCTGAGGAAGAAATCAGCATTCATTGTGAACATTGACTTGTAATGTTTGTTCAGTAAGGCCATGCCAAATTGGAATTTTGTTAAGCGTCAACCTAAGTTCGCGAAACCTAGCTCATAACGAAAAAAAAATATCCTCAGATAATAAGTGATGCATAATTTTAAATATTTCAATGAAAGAAACATTATAAAAACAAAACAAAATGGTTTGTTTCAAAACTAGATCTATACATGAATAAATCTAATTTAAAACTGACTGGTTTTCACACAAATTGAATAGTTTTCACACAATAATCACATCGTTGTTGGATCTCAACTAAAATTGCCGTTGTCGAATCCTGGATATGGAAAATATTTGAGAATTTCTTGCTTAGAAAAAATGATTATTTTTTGGCTCGAGGAGCGCAAAACCTAGGCGCACGTGGACGCTTAACAAAATTTCAATTTGGCATGGCCTTATGAATTGCATGACTAACTGCAATGTTTCGTTATGATGTTTTAGTGGTGGTAACAAGAGAAAACTGAGTACAGCAATCAGTTTAATTGGTGATCCACCATTTATATTCCTTGATGAACCAACCACTGGATTAGATCCAGCTGCTAGACGTCAGTTATGGAACGTTATTGCTGGTGTACGAGCAAGTGGAAGGACAGTTGTTCTCATTTCTCACAGGTTTGTCTCCACTTCACATCTACATGCATAGTTTTGTTTCAATTTGATAATACAGTGTACGCCCAACTACTACGAGTGAACTGAAACGTTCCATTGCTCATGAAATCAGGGGAATAAGCGGTGAAACATGCCATTCAGTGAGTGTGAACTTTAAGAAGCGTTTGGATGCGGTGCGACGTCATAATGGACGTCATTTCGAATATGCTATGTAAAATTCATTGTTTTTGTTGGTTTCGGTCATTTTGTTGTTATTTGTCAAGACTTGATGTTGCACATGTATCAAAACTGCAATCTTTCCCGTGCATGAAAGTTGTTTTTATTTATTGACTTTTGCTGTATTACAAAAGTTATTAGCAGCTGAAAGTATAACATATATTATGAAGCACCCTGTACAAGCGAGTTACAGTAAAACTTCGAAACCTCGAACAGTTTTGGCTCGAACACAGTAGATACCTCGAACAGGTTCTTAGGTCCCGGCGAAACCCCTTCTTATTTCATATTATCGAACAGTAGATCACTCGAACACAGATAGGTCGAACACTCGAACAGGGTTTGCGGTCCCTAGATACATTGTTCATCATAGATAGGTCGAACAATACAATAATTCACACCTTTCATGGACTGAGCGATATTCTATTGTTTGTTGACAGGTAAGATTGGTGACACGCGTTACAATGTACATATACTTATATGGCAAACAAATCACTTAACGGATCTATTAAAGATTGGATGAAGTCCAAACGGGAATTATTCATGTTTACATATACTGATATTGTATGTCTGCCACGAACGACAACTGTGATAGTACTGTTTGTCTAAAAATAGAACATCATAATTGCTTAATATCGTGTCTGTATATTAGTCATGTGTGTAAGACTAAACAAGTCATTTATTTAAATATTTTTAAATAGTTTTCTTTCATTTCTTTTTTTATTATTATTATTACATGTATTATATGAATAATGATGTGACTTTTGATAGACGTGCATTCAGTATGAAAACAATAACAACACACAAATGCCATGCGTTCAGCATGCTTAGTACACTTGCACCAGCTACAGTCAGTTCGTACATATACGCGTATACAGTAGATGCCTCGAACAGGTAGATGGCTCGAACTAATTGCTCGGTCCGACGGCAGTTCGAAATTTTACTGTAGTTCATAAAAGGTTTAAACAAAACTTAAATGTTCTGAAAAAGTAATAATTTAGTCTTTGGTTTTTTTATACAAATTTGATTTGTAAGTTGAATAAAAGGTTGTATTAAATGACAAATAAGATCAGATTAGTTTGATCAGAACATTATGATAATTGTTCACCTCTCCTCTGATAGAGCTCTTTGAAGCAGATTGGACCATTTCTTCACAACAGCCTCTGATAAGTGATATATCAAAATATGATTTGTTTTTTTTGTGTGGATGATAAATATGGCTGTAAAAAGTAAAAGTAGTGTTTATTTATCATAGTGTAACCCCTATTTAAAGGGCCAGCCATTTCTGACTTATGAGACACCTACTTTCTGAGCACATTGACTTCCCGATTCCTATCCTTTAATGCCAGGCACCAGGCAGGTAGGCATACGGTAACCATTATTTAACTATAGCTGGTGACTCACCAACCGGCCATATCAGAACGAACCCCTACCAGGATTTGAACCTTCGACCTCCTGCTCCGAAGGCTGATGCCTTTACCACTCGGCCACGGAGATGGTTTGCTGAAAGCACTAATTCATTATTTGTATTATCAGCCAGCTACATGTAGTGATAGGAATATGTAATTTACAATCTTGATTTTCAACAACCTCATATTTCAGTATGGAGGAATGTGATGCCTTGTGTACCAAGCTTGCGATAATGGTGAATGGAAACTTTGTCTGTTTGGGTAGTCCACAGCATCTGAAGAACAAATTTGGCCATGGATACACTTTATTCTGTAGAATGGGACTTGACGAATCGGGAAATGCAGCCAGCAGTCAACCATTGGCTCAGTTTGTTCAAAACACTTTCCAAGGTGCTACGGTGTTTGATGATAACACAGGCTATGTTCATTTCAAGATTCCAGATGATAATGCTAGATTAGGGCAGATATTTGGTGTGATGGAAGCCCTCAAAAAGCAGTATAATGTAGAGGACTACTCTGTACATCAGACATCGTTGGAACAAATATTTCTTATGTTTGTTCAGAACCAGATTCCACCAGCTGAAGGCAAACCTAGCTGCTGTGCTCGTTGTGGTTGCCTTTGTTTTGCACTGTGTTGTTGAACATATGATGATTTTTTATAATTTTGAATGGTTAATCAGTAAATTTCTTACTAATTTAAATGTTCAATTCAATTCAATAGTTTATTTGTTATAGGCCACCAGCCCAAGACAACATATTATGTATAATATATGTAATATATATAACGTACATGTTATGATAATGTCAACACAGGAAAAAACAACAACATTGTGAACAAAACATAATGCAAATCACAAATAAGTATAATTTTTTTGATAATACAATCAGGTATATGATATCAAAAGAAATGTAGCATTGTAAAATAATAATACTTACCCACTTGCACGAAACCAGGGACAAGTAAAATGACCATCGGACGAGTAAAAAATCCATTTTGTCAGCCCGAATGGGCAAGTCATGTTCGTGGTCTGGTATGACTAGCTTTTATCCAAGCTGTCACAAAAATTGATGACGTAGTACGCAATACTTTTGACTTGTTTTCATTTTTTGTCAATTGTGTTTGTGTAACAGCACTTTTCATCACCTATCGTTACTAGTCTTTGTTTCCGATTTAATATAAATTGTGAGAAGTTATATGAGATGTGTAACATTATGATATGTTCGTTGATATCAATCATGATTTTGTTTCTTGATTGCAATTATTATTCAATACATTCCAAATTGTAAACTAAATTATTTCTGCATATGTATTTATTAATATTCTACTGAATAATTCAGACCAGAAATATGTTGGTTTCACAGCAGATTGTCATGAGTTCAGGTCTGACAAGCATTAGAATCCTTGCGCTATATATACATGTACTATAGAAGGGATAAAGGGAGAGAACTCCAGACTGGATAAAGGGAGAGAACTTTAGACTGGATAAAGGGAGAGAACTTTAGACTGGATAAAGGGAGAGAACTCTGGACTGGGTAAAGGGAGATAACTCATGAGAATCTCCTGTGTTTTGTATTGACAACTTTACAATTATAGCTCTGTCTGCTTGTATCTTTGTTGATACTATGTTGTTAAGACTAAATATTTAATGGTATTTAATAATGAGAAATGCAATAAAAACATTTCTTATTTTTCATTCTATCTTGCTTAACTTTCTTTTCATTTTATTGAAAGTTTCTAAGTGAATTTTGGAATTGCAATATACATGTATATGCCCTTTTTAGCTCAAGCAGTTTATTTTAATTATTTTTATGACTAACAATTGTTTAATGGTTTGTGTAGTAAAACTCATTATTTTAACAAATTGCAGGTGGCAGATAATTTATATATTCGATATATGTATGCTGATAAATACATGAAGGGTCGAAGTGAAACCCATCTTTCTGTCACTTGATTCATTTGCATACAGACTAGTTTTGCATTCACCCATTGACATAGAATGTGGGTGACTGGAATTTCACATTGCTTAACTCTCAAGTTCATAATTATATATTAGTGTTACAAATGTGTAAATATCACCGGAAATTAGCAATATTTATAATCATGTTCCTTAAAACGCACCATTTCATAATTGTATTATTTTACTCTATTTAAATGCTTTGTTGGAGAGGCATGTTATACATGTATACATATTGCGCAATGTATAATGAAGTTAACAGAATAATAAAATAATCTATAATATCATTGTGTCATTTTTTAGCTTGACTTTTGGAAGAATTGGGGAGCTATCGTACTTGCCCAGGGGTCAGTATTGGGTACTTGATTGCAATTGATATTTCAGACAAAACAATAAAGTTGTTGTTGAAAGGAATTGAAATTATCAGTGAAAGTGATGAGAGACATTTGGGATATTACACATAATACAATCAGGCAGCAGTTATTGATGTGAATGTCACTGTACGTGCCTTTATGCTGTTTTGTTCCTTATTGAATTATCTCATGAGATGGTTGATCAAATGCCAATATTTATTAAATCATAAATATGTTTCTAATGATATGCTCTAAAGTTGAACATTTTGCAGAAATGTCAATTGGCTGCAATAAAACAGAATACATAAAATATCAATATTCATTCTACAATTACATACAACAGGATTTTGCTTTAAACAACATTTCCATGAAATGTAATTAAGTACACCTGTGTCATAAATATGCAGGTATATTAAATTAATGCAGCTACACACTACATTTTTTACTTCTATGTTATATTACAAGGGAGGCAAATCCTACTAATAATTGCTGTAAGACTGTAGCAGTTGTCTCCCTTACAAGACATACAAACCAGTCCGTGTTTCTGTATAGATACAACAACGGTACAAACATTAGCTATTTATGGTCAACGACTGACAATATCACCACCTGTTGATTTATTTACGACAGAAATACTAAAACAAAACGCACAAACAAAAGAAAACCTTAATGAACAGCCATTTTATTGTGATCACACCGTCCCAGGTTTGCCAGGAAATATAGGTTCGTGGTATCAGGAGATAAAATAAGCACAGGAAATTATCTGTTTGTGGATATATTGTTGGTCGCACGAGAGCTTTGTAGTAAATGCTATATGCTTATCATATAACTATATGTCATTAAGTATTGCTTCCGTATCTTTATATCTTATCTCGCACACCCTGGAAAACTACGTGAAAGACTGGATACTGGGTTTTATCTTGATTTGAATGTAAGAGTTGTCTTTCTTGACGTAAACAAACATGGCGCCGAATCGTGACAAATAATGAAAGTCTGTGGAAAAAAACTCCAAAAAGGTCCAAAAACGGAAGAGAATTCAACAAACGATGTTACATATTGGATGAACTTACAACAGTGAAGACATGTGCGCAGTTTTAAAGCGTGACACTTCGGATTAATCTCTGTAGATTAAATTTTGACGACAGAGAATGAAACTGTGAAAGCAATAAATATAATTTAGAAATAGAAGGGAGATAGACTCCAGTTTATCGATGTCGACCTGCTGATACAGGTCCCAGTTTCAGGTAAATTGTGGTCTAAATAACTGATTATGTATTGTTTTGTTGCTTCAAAGCTGTGCTGGGTGTTTGATTGCCAAATGTATGTTCTATGCGTGCAAATATGAGAACTGAAAAAAGCTAAAAAAAGAAAAAGCCTTGAGATATCGGGTACTGGGGATCCTATGTGCATCTACGGTGTCAGGTACATGTAAAATTACCTTATTGAATCAATTTATGCCGTCCATCAATGATTTTTTGTTTCAATTTTACTGCTGTTTCCCCTAGCAAAAAAGGGTTGTCAGACGTTTCACCCCCAAGTCGTTTCACCCCCATTTTGGGGGTGAAACGTCTAAGTAATATTATCACATTGAAGACGTTTCACCCCCAATATAACTATTATGAATAAGATATATAATGTAAAATAGGAGATAACTGATCAAGAGGAAATTAATGAAACATCAATGGCTGATGAGCCACTGTCAACTACAATCTTGAATGAAGAACTGGTGTGCTATAAACTGTTTGAGGAGGGTAGTAAGCGTGGTAAACCTCTATTAGTTGGTAGTGATGGTTTTAAATACTCCATAAAGAGGAACCAAAAGAACTCTGTGTTATGGACATGTAGTGCTAGAAGTGTCAAATGCAAGTGCTACGCTATAGTGATCCAGAAAGGAGGCGAGTACATTAGAGGACCAAACTCTCACCAACATGCTCCAGATCCTTCTCTACTCACCAATGTCAAAGTCAAAGTTCAAGTAACGAAAGAAGCTAAACGACATGTTTACCAATCAGCCACTGAGTTAGTAAACATCGCCATTAAAGAAAACTTTCAACCCAATAACCCAAGACTCCCAATACCAGACAGTGTAGCTACAGCAGCCAGCCGATACAGGTCCAAATTTCGTCCAGCTCAACCAAAAGACTTAGAATTTGTGGTCGACAGTGAATTTTTATCAGACATACGTTATGGAGATGCTAGACATTTGATATTCGCCACAGAAGAACAACTACAAATGCTTAGCAGTGCTAAACGATGGTTCATGGATGGTACTTTTAAGGTATTATATCTTGACATTATATCTTCTAAGATTTTAATTTATGTAATTTTATGATGATGATGATGATAGATACGGTGATGATGATGCAGATGATGATTAAAATAACGAGGAAAATAGTGATAGATAGATTTGAACTGTGCCATGATACTTCTTTCTTTCTTCAAAAACTTTAAAATAAAAAAAAATAAAAAATTAGCATTATGATTACTGGACCCCCTCGATCGCGTTATAATGGAGTTGCAGTGTACTGACATTGTCAATATAACCTAGCAGCTGTTTCTTATTATTGATTTCCGCATTTTAGGTTGTGGGAGAACCATTCTCATCCGGTCAGTTAACATCAATCCATGGTTTTGTGACAAAGGATGGATTTGAGAAGCAGGTGCCGATGGTGTTTGTACTGATGTCTAGAAAAAGAACACAGGATTATGTTATGGTAATATGTTTTTGAATCTTCAAATGCTTTGGATATTTCGAGGGCTCAACGCAACTCAATGAAAATATTTCAAACAATTTGTTCTATCTCATCCCACGTGAGGATTTATTTAAACTTAGTTGATAGTTCTAATGATGAGACCGTCGTACTGGTGCTTTCCAGGAACAAAACTGCAACTTATAATGTTCACATGTACATAACTGAAATACTGTTTATTATATTTTAGGTGTTGTTGACAGAGATCCGAGATGCTCTTGAGAATGTAGTTGTGGAGAACTTTGTGCTGGACTTTGAGCAAGGTATGTAACGTAATTTTAGATAGTACATGCCTTTATAACATAAGAAAGTTTTTGGTCACACTCAATGATTGTCATTCATAGGTTCAATTTCCGTCTCTTAGGTATATGGTAATTGTGAGACATGTTCCGATTGTTCGACAACCATTGTATATAATTAGTATCAAAGATTGGGAAAGAATAATTATAACTACTAAGATACACTTCTGGTTCAGGGTCATGATTTAAAATCCCACAAACCGACCATGCTCAATAGCAATTGAAACATCACTGTTGATTATGTCATTATGGAAGAGTTCAACATTTGCTACTAAAATATCAAGTTTATATTAGTTTGTATTTGTATTTTTTGTTTGTTTCAGCTGCTTGGTTGGCTGGAAAAGAGGTATTCCCTGGAGTGACTATCAAGGGCTGTGTATTCCACTTTACACAAGCAGTGTGGAGGAAGGTACAAGACCTTGGGTTAAAACCTTTATACATGGAAAGAGCATCAGTTTATCAGTATGTTCGACAGATGATGGCTCTTCCGTTCCTGCCCTCCACCCACATAGAGCCCGCATTTCGACAGTTGGCTGGACGAGCGAACACAGGGCAGCTGTCAATATTAGTTAATTATATGGACGCGCAGTGGATGAATCATGCCATTTTTAATATACAATCATGGTCTGTGTTCGGAATAACGATAAGGACAAACAATGATGTAGAAGGTAACCTAACATTATAAATGTATATTTACCGTGCAGAAGTTAATCAGTGCAGCAGTTTTGATAAGAGGTTTTCATATTGACAGCCACTATGATCTCCAATAACAGCACTGTCGGACAATGTCATGCATACATTGATTGTTGATGTAATTTTAAAAATAATAAAAGTATTCCGTGCAAAAGCCATGCATACTATGATCTCCAATAACAGCACTGTCGGACAATGTCATGCATACATTGATTGTTGATGTAATTTAAAAAATAATAAATGTATTCCATGCAAAAGCCATGCATACTATGATTGTTGATGTAATTTTCATAGCAACAATAATTGCATATTCCAAGTATAACAAATAATATACCATATGTTTAAGACAATGAAAAAGAAATATGAATACAGTACAACCTAAAATAAATAATAATATATACCTTTGAACTGAAATGTTATATTCATATCATTTCTACAATTTATTTTTCAGGGTGGCACCATAGACTAAACAGACAGGCCGGACATCAGAGTTTATCATTTTACAGATTAATTCTGGCACTCCGTAGTGAGGCCGAATTAGTGTCATACGAATTGAGATTAATACGAGATAGTGTTTCGACAAGGAGAATACGTCCAAGGTACAAGGAAATCGAGTTAAGAGTGCGAGAGTTCTGGACGGCATATTTAGACAATGAAATGAGCATAAGTGAACTATTAAATAAGTGTGCAAAAGTGTACGGTCCTCAATGTGAGGATAATGACATGATAAATGAAGAAACCCTGGTGACTTGACTAGAAGATTTGTGTGTGTAATGAATATTACAGCTAGTTTATGTCTGGGTTGTTGTTAGGAAGGAAGTTAGCATTGAGTATATATACATGTACTTGTAGCCTCCATTTCTCTTATTATTTGACTTTAGTGTTTGACTTGACATATTATATCATTGAATGTGTGCGTGTGTATTTATGTGTAAAAAGTCAAAAGGTGTTGATTAAATCACACATTCTGACAAAGTCAAAATTAAATGATTAATAAATCATTGATCAGCTAAAGGGTTTTTAAACTATAAATTAACAATTTAATCTTAAAATAAACACCAAATTAATATGTAAGCACACAAACATAATTATATTAAAAAGTGGGGGCGAAACGTCTAGGGTCTATTAAAATAGGGGTGAAACGTCTTGGGTGGAAATGACTTGGGGGTGAAACGTCTTGGGTAGAAATGACTTGGGGGTGAAACGTCTTGTGTGGAAATGACTTGGGGGTGAAACGTCTTGGGTGGAAATGACTTGGGGGTGAAACGTCTTGGGTGGAAATGACTTGGGGGTGAAACGTCTTGTGTGGAAATGACTTGGGGGTGAAACGTCTTGGGTGGAAATGACTTGGGGGTGAAACGTCTTGGGTGGAAATGACTTGGGGGTGAAACGTCTTGGGTGGAAATGACTTGGGGGTGAAACGTCTTGTGTGGAAATGACTTGGGGGTGAAACGTCTTGGGTGGAAATGACTTGGGGGTGAAACGTCTTGGGTGGAAATGACTTGGGGGTGAAACGTCTTGGGTGGAAATGACTTGGGGGTGAAACGTCTTGGGTGGAAATGACTTGGGGGTGAAACGTCTTGGGGGTGAAACGTTTTGTGTGGAAATGACTTGGGGGTGAAACGTCTTGGGTGGAAATGACTTGGGGGTGAAATGTCTTGTGTGGAAATGACTTGGGGGTGAAACGTCTTGTGTGGAAATGACTTGGGGGTAAAACGTCTTGTGTGGAAATGACTTGGGGTGAAACGTCTGGTATTCCAAAAAAAGCCTCCAAGTGTCCTTTTGTCTCCAAACAGTAAAAAAAAAATTAATGGCTTTTAACCATCATGATAAGAGCACTTTAAGATGAAGAGGGAAAAGTAATAATACATTCAGCAAAAGCAGGAAATTAAAACATTTATAAGTAAAATAACCAAGCTCTTATTTTCTCAAATTTGAGACTTATCACGCATATTTTCCCAATTGAAAAGGCCAGGCCGTAAAATTATTTTCAACAAAATCACTGCATGTAAAAGTGATATATTGCTGCTAGCATGCCATAAATGACCAGTTTCAAACAGAAAAACAAACATCATAATGATGATTTTAAACTCTACATTGACTTCGCTGTTTACTTCACAGTTTTTACTGACCATGCATAAGCTTTTAACTTGTTATGTCAGTCAAAATATACCAACCTGGAGTTATTAACACCTATTCTAAAAGCAAATCAAGACAAATGACCGATTTCTGGAGACGTATTTCTGAAACATTGTGTGCATTTTTTCAATAGTTGTTTTTATAATATTTATATCTGCATTCACATTTTATTATCTTTTGTAACATAACTTGTTTCCATAATTTATTGTATGTTCTGCATTTTTGCAGTTACCTAAGTGGTGTCAGATACAGAATAAGTAAGTGAGTTGGTTTAATGTGGAAATTGTCGAACAAGCTGTACATATATCTGCAGGAGAGAAACTATGGCAGCATCTAGGATGCTAGATTTGAAGCGATTGATCCCAGTGAGTATTCTTTTAAAAATTATTTTATTTAAACAGAAAGTTAATAACTTTGTAACTTCTTCACACTGATTTTAGACAAGCTGTAAATGTATCAAGTGTTTGCTAAGGAGAGGTGTCTCAGATGTGTAGTTACCTTTTATGAAATGTTCAAACTATGTCTGTTGCAAGAATATTTAGTTTTATACTGTAATATTTCATTTCCCTTGAACAGGATAACTATATTCATATGATATTCAGAAACATGATTGTTTTATTTATGATTATAATTATTTCAGTTTGTGATAGACTGTTGCTACAAATCATGTACAGGAAGGGAGTCTGTGACTGGATTGCCATTCAGTTATCACATGATTCCAGAGTTCCTGTCAGCACTTGTAGAGTCCAGGTGGTGATAGGTACTATGTGATTCCAGAGTTCCTGTCAGTACTTGTAGCAACCAGGAGGTGATAGGTACTATGTGATTCCAGAGTTCCTGTCAGTACTTGTAGCGTCCAGGAGGTGATAGGTACTATGTGATTCCAGAGTTCCTGTCAGTACTTGTAGCATCCAGGAGGTGACTGGTACTATGTGATTCCAGAGTTCCTGTCAGGACTTGTAGAGTCCAGGAGGTGACAGGTACTATGTGATTCCAGAATTCCTGTCAGTACTTGTAGAGTCCAGGAGGTGACAGGTACTATGTGATTCCAGAGTTCCTGTCAGTACTTGTAGAGTCCAGGAGGTGACTGGTACTATGTGATTCCAGAGTTCCTGTCAGGACTTGTAGAGTCCAGGAGGTGACAGGTACTGTGTTCTTCATCATATATCTGTAAATAGTAAATCTGTACAAACTAAATACATTGTAATGTCTACAATTAGGCTCATCTTAGCACATATCACAGTCTTCACGAATACCCACTTGCCTGAAGCCCGGGACAAGTAAAATTACCGTCGGACAAGTAAAAAATCCATTTTGTCTGCCTGAACGGGCAAGTCATGTTTGTGCTCTGGTGTGACTAGCTTTTATCCAAGCTGTCACCAAAATTGATGACGTAGTTCGCAATACTTTGACTTGTTTTCATTTTTTGTCAATTTTGTTTGTTAAACAGCACTTTTTCAACAACTATCATTTCTGATTTAACAAATCAAAACAACTATCAAAACATCATGTTTCTTCGTTATTTTGATGGTGCTGTTAGTTTTATTCGGGCAAGTGAAAGTGAATTCGGGCAAGTGGAAATTGCAAGCTGTCTGCCCGAATGGGCAAGTCCTTCAAAAGAATTATCGTGAAGACTGGTTCTGGGAATGTTTATTGAATCAGTATCAGTATCAGTAGTTTCGTGTGAAATTAGATGCAGTATTGATAACGAAGCGATAAGTGTCTCATCTCGGCCAGTTTAATTCATTTTTTCAGGCAATACAGTTTTTGGAATTAGCTATTATGGAAAAGTTCTTTACAGACAAGACTGAGTATGCTTTTATATCTACCCTTTAATTCTAGTTATTTTATTACTATTGCTGAAGATGTATTCAGTGGAATTATACCTAAATCATTCATTTTCATTTGTTTCGGTGATGAACATCATCTGCTTTTTAACTGTCTTCAGCAGGACATGTTCAGTTGTGATGTATTGTGACTGCACTTCAGTATTTGTTATCATCTGTGCAGTTACATGTTAAACATAGTGTACACCTGATTACATCTTATTGCAATGATTTGTAAAGTAAGCCAGATTGTTATATTTCCAACCCATTCCTTTATGTAAGGAATGTGAATTAATTTGTCCAAGATCTGCCATAAGTTCCCCAAATTTGAATAACACATACTAGTATCAGTATCCTGGTAAGAGATATAGCCTAGGGCTATTTTGTTTGTAAGTGAAGGTATTGTTTTGCAAAGAAATATATAAGTGAATTACTGCTGTGTTTATGCCCCCACTCTGTAAGGGGGGGGGGGCATATAGATTTGCCCTTGTCCATCTGTCCATACGTCACAAAATCTTGTGTCGCGCATATCTCCATAAGAATATGAGCCAGAGTCATAAAACTTTACAGGAATGTTCACCAGCCTATGTAGTTGTGCACCTGGGCTTTCATGTTTGGCTGTGCCCAGTAAGTGCAAAGTTATGGCCCTTGACTCAGTTAAAATACAGCCTACAGAGTTTTCATCTTGCAATATGAGCCAAATTAAAAATTTTTAACAGGAATGTTCACCTGCAGCGCCTGTGTAGTTGTGCACCTGGGGTTTCATGTATGATTATGCCCAGTAATCGCAAAGTTATTGCCCTTGGATTATCACCATAATCTGTACATTTGTTCACTTGGTAATTTTGATACACATTCACAAACTATGAGCAGAATAATAGCATTTGCTTTTGTGACAAAGGCTGCAAGTGCGGGCATCTGTGTCCTATGGACACATTTCTAGTTCTTTTTTATTTGCTCTTCTTTGACCTTACAAATTCGTCTGCGGTGGTTTCATCCACTGACATGTCCACTATACAGTTTTATCCAGTCTTGACCAAACTTACTGTGAATGTTTATTGACATAATTTAGGCCAAGTGAGAAGTCTAAGTCATTATTGAGTTATTTGACTTACAGTGCCAAAAAGTTACCAAATTGGCTTTGTCCACTCTCTGACACTTCACAAACCTTTGTACATTAGCAAATTACTTGGCAAAATCGGTTACTTATGCATGTTAGATTTTACTAGATGTTTGTTGTTAATCAGTTATTTTCCTTCTTAAAATTTCAGAAAGCTATATACTCGACATGGAGAAGTGTTTAGAATGAGAGACAATAAATTGTTGAATGCATTTAAGAGGGATAAATAGTGAGTATATTTCTTTTATACTGGAAATACAATTTTACAATACCACAAACACCTCTTTGCACATTTGCTCTATGTAGAATAAATATACTGTAATTTATCCAAATGAATGGCTTCTACAATAAACCTACACAGCCCCATATGAAGATGCATTTTGCCAATCTATGTGTGAAATCTATGTTATATTTTATATATGTGCATTTTGTTTTTAGAAAGGTTTCATTGATATGTTTTAGGCTTCGGTACGTCATCTATCCCTTTTTGTCCATTATAATTTTACAATGAAGTGTGTATGTATTAATCCCATGATGAAATAACTTGCTTTCTTATGATTATTTTAGTTTAGCCAAGGCGTATTTGAAACAGGTATGCGGTAAAGAGGCCTAAGCAGCCATTATGGCTGCTGCTTTGACAATTCCATATTCTACGGCAGACAGTAATTTGTGTACGACTGAAGCAAAAAGTCTGTCCTTGGCCTTGGACAAATCGTTATGTAAAGGTATGACTATGGTGTGAAACTTTATTAAATGAATATACAGTACTATGAAGAAATAAGGTAGTCTGTAAATGCTGAATATTTATTGGTAATACTGAAAAACTGTGCATAGTGCAACTACAAAAATGATTTTGGGTGATGTTTAGATGTATAATCAATTGCGTGAGTTTGATAATGAAGTTTTATATGATTTTGGGTCTTTGTTTTGCAAACACTTACTTATTATGATTTCTGTGCTATAAATATTTTTCTATATAGTGGCGATTTTTCTTTCATGACTTGTATATTGAACATGCTCCTTTTCAGTCAATACAAACAGAGAAAAATGGCAACAGGCCTTGGTTAACTTCCTGGTAAGTGTTTTTTTGGTTGTTACTGGTAGGCTTATAAATTTGTCTACTTTTAAACTTAAAACTACAATGGAAGAAATGAACTATACTGATTTCCATGCTTTGTTTTATTACTGTATGAATTTGCCATTAATCTTTATCTTCATTGTTTGAGCATGTGTGATAAGAGGATAGCTATATAATGAGCTCTGCTTTAATTGTTTTCCAATATTATATTTAATCAATCAGTGACCAATATTTAATTAAATGAGAGTGGGCACTTGCTGGCAGGGCTCTTGTAAACAATATTATTTTCTTTTAAATATGTTTACTGAAATTTCTATGTTATATTTTAGTTTTCTCGATGTTGTTATAAATATTCTGCATTTCAGAAAACAGTATAGTGGTTTAACTCATTAGGGATAAAGGTGAATATTTTATGTATAAATCAATCTGAGAATTTATCTGGCTGAATATATCAACAGGAATATGTCAAGATTCATAACCAAATGGATGATATCAAGTGAATTTAACAGATGGTGCCATAATTTGCCACATTTAGATGGTGTGTGGCATATATCCTAAAGGACAAAGTCTCATTTGATAAAAAAAAATTGTATCTTCAACGTTTGGAATAGCAAAAACTATTGCGTATGGAGCAGAATTTCTATATATCTTTCTAGTCTGGCCGAGTTTCTGCACATGAAGTGTAAATGTGAATGAAGGCGGGAATTCTCAAGTATTACCAGAGTAATGGCCCTTTGTAGTTTTTATACGCCCATTTGAAAAACGGGACGTAATATGGGAACACCCATGGCAGCAGGCTGGCGGCGTCCACAATGTTTCCGCTCTCAAGTCTTAAGAGTTTTCATCCGATCTTTACCAAACTTTGTGAAAATGTTAGTGGGCATAAAATCTCGGACAAGTTCGATAACCAGCCAGATCGGTCATGTCACTCGGGAGTTATTACCCTTTGATTTTAGAAATTACCTAAAATGTGTCTTGTTTTAACTCTGAGCTCTGACTTATGACGGGCGTATTTTGTGACAGTTTGCCATTCTTGTTAGGATATGGCACATATTATACAGAACAAAATCTTGCAACTACACTAAGATTCATCATCATCTTTATCATTGAAGTTTCAATTTACTTCACACAAGTGTTCACCATGATGAGCCATTGTAACTCACAAGGCCCATGGCTATAGCTCAAATGTAAAGGTCACAATTATTGATCAATGGTAAAAACGGGTATTACAAATATGCACTGTACAGCATTATGTAACATTAATCTCTTCATATCTTGATAATTAACAAGATTGACACGTTGCCATTGGGCACTTTTTATTATCTTGTTGTATATCAGATGTACTTGTCATTGTCATGTTAAAAGGATCAGTTGTATTTATTATTGCCCCTACTTGTTGGGTGTATAGACTCTTGTCAGTCCATATGAACGGACGAACATCCATCTGAACACCCAAACTCTTGTGGCATGGACTGCTCCTTTATCATTTGAACTAGAGTTATTAACTTCTCACAAAAGTTTATTTGGATGTGTAATTGTGGACCTGGGTTGTAGTTTTACGATTGTACCAGTACCACAAGAGTTATAATTCTTGTTCTTTGACAAAGGGAAAAGTGGGGACGTCTGTGTCCTATGCACATATTTTGTAATTGACCATGAGAGCTGACTTATATGACATTAACTATATTGTATTGATTTTTTCATGTGAAGGTTTTCTGTTTATTGTTTGTATCAGCATTTACAAATAATGCAACCATGGATGTACCATTTTTCAAAGATAGGTGTGGTTCAACACAACTTTTCTTGTTGACTTTAAAAATTGCTCACTGTTTTGTCATTCAGATGGTTATACATTTATTTGCATGTCAATCAGTTACTTATGCAGATTTTACACCAGGAAGTATTCCAAATATCTATGTTTACTGATGTTTATATCATTACAGTTTACTGCTATATCATGATTATAATACTTGTTTTTGAATATTGAATATTATTTTGTTTAATTTTCTCTGCTGGTTTGATTTATAGCATTATTAATCAGCATTAGTTATAGCATTATTAATCAGCATTAGTTATAGCATTATTAATCAGCATTATTTATAGCATTATTAATCAGCATTAGTTATAGCATTATTAATCAGCATTAGTTATAGCATTATTAATCAGCATTAGTTATAGCATTATTAATCAGCATTAGTTATAGCATTATTAATCAGCATTATTAATCAGCATTAGTTATAGCATTATTAATCAGCATTAGTTATAGCATTATTAATCAGCATTAGTAATAGCATTATTAATCAGCATTAGTTATAGCATTATTAATCAGCATTAAATTGTTTAGGTGTTTAGACTGAAACTCAAACATATTTGTTGTATTAAAACCCCTCCAGGCAACTATGAATAGAAAACACAAGATGTACCTTCCACATTATGGATATATTAATGTATATATATCAATTACGTATAAGAGATTCTTTCAGACAAGTGGTAAATTTAGTAAGGATTAAATGCTTCTCTTGTTTATTTTTGTAACAATGTTGTAATACTAAAAAGTCGTATATTGTTTCTTTCACTTATAGATACTGTAACCAACTTGACCTAATATTATATTGATATCTTCATAACACTTCATCTCAATTTTGTATCCAATAACAATATTTTCTAGAAAATTTACATATTTACAAATTCCAAGCTTGCTAAATATTCCATTTATAACATCCCAGACTGGAGTTATACAGTACCGCCAGCGTGACAGTTCCGCGTGAAAGCGTTTCGCGTTCGTTTCTAACGCGAGAACGTGTTAGCGTGAAAGCGAGTATTCGTGTATTTTCCACTACGCATGCGCAGCGTGTAAAAACGATTTCGAGAATTCCCGACTGCGCATGCGCACCGTGTATACGTGAAAGCGTGAATTTCAAAAGCGCATGCGCACCGTGTAAACGCGAAAGCTATTTTGTTTACATGGATGCGCTTGATTTTTTTAGAATACATTCTAATAGCGTTTGATTTATAAATATTAATTGGCATATATGTTTAATTAAGATTTTCTATATTGAATCTTAATTATGTTGACTGTTCATTTACGAGATCTGGTTGTTGATCTTGGATCAAATGGATACTCTTCCGTAGCAATTTCTTGGATTTTGAAAGGTGAACATGGTTTTTCCATTACTGCTCGTGGTGTAGGGCTAAATCTCGAGTCGGAAGTGTTATGCAAGTGTCGAAACTGCGGTTGCAATAAATTAATCTGAAAGAATTTCTTTTTACCAAAGACAGGCATCGCTCTCACACCTGCCGTGCAGAGCCTCCTAAGCGGAAACATTCTTACAAGGTGAGTACGAATCGTGTAGTTTTTCACATTGAATGGTTGAGAGAAAAACGAATACTTAGTCATGTATTGTGAAGATGTTTTATCTGGTGATGTTCAAATGTCTCTAAAAACTGTATGTCGTTACTCTGCGTATATACTGACGTATTTTCATTTCATTATTTGCTGTAACGAATACAGGTCGTTTCGTACTCTTGCCGTTTCGTACTTGTCGTTTTTGGTTGTTTCGTTAGTGTTGATAATTTAAAAAAAGAGCATAAAGATAGACAAATCGCCAATACACCTTTCAATTCATGTCATTACTGCTCTAATTTCAAAATTGTTAGATAGTTCATGTACATAACGTACACTTAATCTACACAATGAGTGTGGTTGTCAGTGGATATTAACCTTAAAGCATACATGCATGTGCTAGCCTTACTCATTCCACTTCTCCATGCAGCCGTTGTTACAGTTATACTGCAACTTGATATTTTACAGTTATAACTTACATTTTATATTTATAATATATATGTATTACAATACACTGATATCATTTGGAACTTGTGTATTTGTTCACATCTGTGATTTAGTCAACAGTAATTGTGTCCTGGAATCTATGAGGATTTCCTTATGTAATTAACGAGCAGTTTGCTAGCAGATCCAAGGGAGGCACCCGGCGCACACCCTGTAAAATTCCCCAACCTTACATGTATGGCTGAGTACAATTATAAATATGCATTTCATGTCGGGCCGATATGGATTATTTCGTCGGCCCGACATCGGCATTTACATCGGCCCGACATCGGTTGTGCAACGCGGCTCAACATCGGGCCGATGTCGGCCAAATGGTATACAGCCGACATCCATCCAGCATAATGCCGATATCCAATTTTCTTCCTTTTTCTCCCACCGGTGGCTTATCATGCTTAATCAATTGCCCTACATCGGCTTTGCAAAGCGGCTCAACATCGGGCCAATGTCGGCATAATGGTATACAGCCGACATCTAGCCAGCATAATGCCGATATCCAATTTTCATCCTTTTTCTCCCACCGGTAACTTGTCATGCTTAATCAATTGCAAATTATTTCAAGAAATTTGCCATGGAGCAAAGGTTGTTTAGTTAACTCTGTAATATTGGTCTGATAACAGCTTCCAGATGGTCTTTGAAGAGAAAAATGACAATGCCGAAGAAGACCAACAAGTATACTTGCCCTCAATGCATATTATGTACTGATAAATGACAAAATAGGTAAACATAACATAACATAGTTTATTGACATAAAATATTTGCATAAATATTGCCAAATAAACAAATGTACCCAAGTGGTGAAGTATTGACATCATTCTTTACAATTTCTTTCTTTAAAGCAAAAAAAAAATTTTGCTACATTATTTATTAAATTGATTGATTTTGAGGACATAAGAAGTTCAAATTTTTGGACAGTGGGCCGAATTACAAAAATATGGTTGTAACATTTTTAATCATAATTGTCTATATTTAGTACATACTATACTCAATACTTGTTAAAAGAACTACAAGTTAGTCAAATGCTCTTAATATATTAAATATCAAGCTTATATGAATATACAATGATAATAATACCTAAATTGTACCATGAGAACATAAGCCTATAAAGAAAGCAAAATTGAAAAACTAAAAGTTACTTCTTATAGCATTCCAAATAGAAAACATATTGGAAATTGCAATTGATAATTATGATTTACCAACAAATGCTAATAAAAAATATGTGTGCAGTAAAAACTGAGCTAAGATAATGTAGGTACCGCAATAAAGCTTTGAAAATGTGTACTTAATTGATTGAAAGCCTGAATTATATTTCAAACAGTTGATTTGAAAAATGCATATTTCAAAATTAAATATTTCATACCATTCTGTGGTAAACAATGAACTTAATTTTCGCAAAAGGTGCTGTAAAATGGTATAATTTTAAGTACAAAACAACAAAAAAAGATCTACAATATACAATATGTTTTGAACAGAAGCTGAGCAGTTGAGTCATTATTTCAAGATGCATTTTCCATCCCCTTAGCAATCTTGACATACCCTGTGGTTGTATAGAACTTATTTGTGTTATCTTCCAAGACAAACTGCTGGATAAATCCCAAAAGCTTATAATGTTTGGGTTATGACAAGTCCCATACATAGTATGCAAACATCAAGCCTACATGGCCTTCAATTAAATTGTCCAATATGCAGAGTCCTGGCCTCACTGACAGTGGCACGTCCTGCCCTGGTACCATTCGCATTCATCATGATGGCCAATCGTGGAGGCGTCCCTTTGGGTACTTTGGCGGTATCCAATTCACTGACCTGTCAATAGACATGTTTTTTAATATAGGATAATATTCAAAAATAGCCTGAAACATGAATAAAATACACATAGCCTGTCCATTGTACAGCAACAGCTTTCAAATAGCAACTATGAAAGCTATATTCAGCACAGGTGTGCAGATATTATTTTCTCTGGAAATGCTGCTAAAGAGAGTGCCAAGACTCAAAAATTTAAACCTAGTAAGACTCTTACAATTAATGGTTGCACCTGAGTATATTGAAAGTCCAGAACTCCCAACTTTTACCAGGTGGAATCCTTTGCAGACTCCTGGATGTGACATTAAGCTTACACTGAGCAGGCTGATCAATATAATTCTACAACCCCTTACTTCGTCCAAAGTGTAGTTAACCTTAATCAACTTTATAAGTTAAATTTACACGAAAATGACGTCAGGCTGCTGTGGTGTAGTGGTAAGCATAACGGACCGGCAATCCGTAGACCCGGGTTCGAATCCCGGTAGCGCCATTGACTGATTTTTCGTGTTCCTCAAAACATGAATTTATAAGTACCAGAGGTGGTGACCTCAAACCCTGCCAGTATTATACTTTAAAATAAGATTATAGTCATCTAAAAGCCAACTTAATAATAATGAGTATTGTTATTCATACCAACATTCAACAGGATGTTATCAGTCACAACTTTGCTGTGATTTATTAACTTGTGAGAGAGCTGATTAATAATGTATAACTGAACAAATTATAAACAAATTCAAGATCAAGTACCTGATCTACATATATATAGATCATGATAGGAAACAAACTTGTATGTTGGTAATCTTGGGACTCGGGTAGCAATGATAGCAATATTAAAAATTTCCTTGGTCTGTACAAAATGTTATTTCTCAATGATACTACATGTATATTATAAATAAATATATTATAAATACAAGTGATAGTATAGTTATATTATGAACATAAATTTATTAACAGAATCTCAAAAAAACCAGTGTTTTTTCATTCCGTAACAACTTTTCTCTAGTACAATATCGTAACGATATGTTGGCAATTTGCTATTTATTAATAGGAAAGCATCTTTGACAATCAATGTCTGCAACCCATTAAAAAGGCAATCATACTTACAAACTTCTTGTTGCCCAAGAAAGGGTATTTTTCAGTAATGTTGGCAACACCCACAACCGCATCAGACCTGATGTATGTTCGTCGCTCCAGTAATATCATCCTCTGAGCTGCAACAAGTAAGCAATGAAAGGTTGACATACAAAGATGTTGTAAAGGATTTAACCACATGAAACAGGCCTTATTTTATAGTTCCCATGGGTCAAGACTATCTGACCCATTCCCAAAACCAAATAAGTTTTTTTCCCTATCAGAAAAAAAACATTCCCAATCTGAAGCACCCACAAAAAAATAATCTACTGGAGTGACCTGGTATATCTTGAAGCTCTTTGAATAACTGTGGCCATTTTAAGTATGTGAACATCCATCCCTTGTGTCATAAATGTTTTTGGACAGTTTGTGTCTTTTTGACAATTGATATAAGAAATGTAGATAAGAATGCTTGCTTATATAAAATTTTAACTTTGAAAATTCCCAAAGTTGGAGGTGAAGCGATTAAAGTTATCCCAAATTTGCAAACTTTATGATGCAATTTTTGTCAATTTATCTCGGGTCTTTTTCCCAAAATGGACAGAAAAAGGTCTGTGAAAGAAGTTCTTAGGCCCAGTAGTCGAGGGGAATACTGGGCCAATCCTGACCCATCAAGCGTTTGCATCATGCAGTGTCATAACTAATATTTAAACAGTCGACGATAGCATCTTAGTTAAGTTCATAATTTCAAGGGTTATATTTAGCTGTTCAGACTCAATTGCGAAATCAAATTGTAGTGGTGTGGGATCATACGCCTGGTTAGCTCAGTCGGAAGAGCGCCGTACTAGTGTTAAGGGGGTAGTGGGTTCAAGTCCAAAATCGGGCTTTTTCCGCTTGAGTTATTTCAAAATTTCAATAGATACCTTTAAGAATGGGAGTCTGATCTTGTTCTTTGGCAGGCTTTTTCATTTCATTCAGCAGGATTAGGTTGGCGTCATCCAGGCTCAAATCATCAGGATCTTCTTCATCTGTCAATAGGCATCAAAATACAATAGAAGTCATCAAGATTTTTATAAAATTATGCTTTACAGGTATGCTAAGTACAGATTGACAAGCTAGTCATTGGATCTTAAAATCTTCTGAATCTGACAGTGACAAGTTTTTGGGTCCAAACAGCTAAACAAAGTCAGTAATAATAAATTTGGATAAATTCTGGACGGGTTATTTTGTAGAATAAATCCAATAGAAATATTAAACTATGTCTTTAATGATGTTTAAAGGCAATTTATCAATTCTAAATATTCACCACCCCCCACCCACCCATTTTACAAAGAAATTCACACCAAGTCATATTATACAACTAAAAATTACATGAATAGGAAGGAAAATAACGGAAACTAGCATAAAACGTGACAACTTAACATATTTTAAACGATTACCTTCAAATTCTCGATAAAAGCGCTACTTCCCTTGCCTTTGCGCGTTCGTTCCTTGCAGACGAGACGGATCGTCTTTTAGACGCTTGCATGCTGCGTTTATTTCACGGATACGCGGTAGCATATGTTTAGAGTGGGGATGCTTTTAAAAATATGCGCTTAGACGGTAAACACGTGTATCGATATTTTTCCATAACATTGCGTTTTATCTGGCAAATGGTTTATTTTGCAACAAATTGTCAAACTATCAAAAGAAAAATGTCAAACAAAAAATGGAAGAGCCGACATTGGGCCGACGTCGGGCCGATGTGGTGGTTTCGTTTTGGTTTCGGTAACTGTGCCAACATCGGGCCAACATCGGGCCGATGACGACATATGTATGTTTTCCAAAATCATAAAAAAATAGTGTTTATGATACTTTAACAATTATGTAAGATTAAACAGTACTATATTTGCGCGCATAAAAAATAGTTAGTCGTTATGCCGATGTCGGCCCGACATCGGCCCGATATCGACAAACGTTGGCCGATATGCCGATATTTAGCCGACGTCGGCCCGACGTCGTCATGTTTGCTGGGATTATACATAGATCTTTAATGATAAGATTTTTAAATAAGTGATTCTGCCTGATTTATTGTAGTATTATAGTCTATCATGATGATGTTTAGTGACAGTCATTGCCGTTGTATAAGGCTTGAGCAAAACCAAAAAGTAACACCCCCTTGAGACCAAATCTTGGATCCGCCCCTGCAGAATTCCAGACGTTTCACCCCCAAGTCGTTTCCACCCTAAGACATTTCACCCCGTAGTCATTTCCTCCCGAGACGTTTCATCCCCAATTTTAATAGACCCTAGACTTTTCACCCCCACCTTTTAATATAATTATTTGTGTGTGATTTACTTTTTATTTGATGTTATTTCAAATTAAATTGTTAAGTTATAGTTAAAAAACCCTTTATCTTCATGTTTAATGACTTTGCAGTAATATTGTGATTTAATCAACACCCTTTTCACTTTTGATATAATTCTGTAATAAACAATACAAATATGATTTGTAAAAAGTTGTGAAAAACATAACTGATTTGAAAAAATAACTGCCTTATCAAAAAAAATATCATGATTAAAAAGTAAATTAGTAATATTTATTCAATGGCAAAATTATAATAAATGTTTAAAATAAATAATATAATACTACTAATTGTTGCCATATATATCGGTGTACACTTCTTTTTTGCATTTTAATCTTTATTTAAATAACTAAATATACTTTACTCTTTAGACAAACTTATTTAATTATCATTATGTCTACTCATCCTTATTATTTGTTAAGTCTCAGTAGTAATATTTATAAAAATTAGAAAGCCTGTCTAACAGTAATAATGGCTATCTGTTAGTTTTATACAACATCATCTAAGATTCTAAGTTATACATTTGTAGAACTATCAATTTGAACTGATAATTTGTAACACATTCACATAATGTGTGCACATTTAATAGAAAACTGACAGAAAATATTCTAACAATTTTATAAAGTTATAGAACTAGACATGTGGGTGGTTACTGTTGAAGTCAAAAACATTTTTGAACAATATGTACACCAATGAATAATCATTTAAGCATTAATAATTTCACAACCATACTCGTGAACATTGAAACTTTCTATAAGTCAATGAAGTGCAGTCGGTATAGTAGCAGACATGAATAAGTGCATGTATGGTATAGACATGGTATGTAATTGTGTTTGAGCCTCAAACGTGACCACTTTTTACAACATAATCATATGTTCATGTAGTTTTGTTGTTTTACTATAAAAAACTTAAACCAGATCGTTTTAAAATCACCGTTCTTGCTTGAAACCTCTACATCGGACATTATAAAATTTGTCTTAAAACTCAATCTTAGTCTGAACATAATTAAAATATTGTAATGCCCGTGTGTGTGTGTGTGTGAATATCACTAGTGTGCAAAAAGTAAACCTGCGGGCTTACATCCGCAATCTATTTTTAAAGATTGCCATAGTTAGTTAAATATAACCAATCTCACTAAGCGGGACCGGTAGAAGTAGCGTAATAAACAGCCTGGTAGCGACCAACAAATGTCAAACTATAAATCAAAACAACTAAAATCCTTTCGGCTTGATGTAATTTATTTTGTAGCCTTAACTAGGAAATATTAACTAAGTCTAAGTAATAATAGAATCTACTTAAAATATCGAAACAAACTAAGTCTCGGTAGTCGCCAGATAAAAAAAATACGAAAATGTCGAATTATATTTAAGTATGCACTGTGCCCAAAACGTAAACAAATAACCGTTCTCAATAGTGAACTTTTTAAATTTATAAATATAATTTATACCTGATGATAATAAGATAAAAGTTGAATTAGAAATTATTCAAGATGCAGAGGAAAATGAGAACGTAAGACAGACACGTCTAAACTACTCTGGAGACTGAGGCAAAGTCAAGAGTTGGTACTATGAACGCTGGTATGCACATTGTTATGGTGAATGACAGACTATTCTCTCCCTTTCCAGTTCCTCCCCCTGACGGTTCTCTCCCTAACCGTTTCCTCCCCTGACGATTCTCTCCCAAAATTGAAATATGCAGACAGTTCTCCCCCAATTTTTTTTTTATAAGTTATCTTTTTAGTTTTGACTTAATCTAGTAATATTTCTTTATGAATATTATTAAAATAATATGTTTGATATTAAGTGCATTTTATGTTTTATGTTTATCTGAATTTAGTGTTTAAATAAATAAGCAACAACTGGTATGCAATCACATTTACTTTTATACAAAATTTCTGAAAGAACATGTAGTCATTTACATGAAACAATATATAATACCAAATAAAGAGTAAAATCAGCTCTGTTGGATTTTTTTTCTTCTGTGAACTTAAATATTTTCAATCACAAAAATATGACTTGGAGTAAAGATTTAATGAAGTTTTAATAAATTTTAATGAAATTAATTAAAAGGAAACTAAAATATGTTAATTAAGTTAGATTTTTTATTTATATGAAGAAAAGATAATATAATTTAAATAGAATAAATATGAAATTAAAAATTAATATGAATTTATGCTTTGTGTTATGAATTTTATGAACTGAAATTTTTTTTATTTTAAAGCTCATTAATATTATGGATGATCATATCACAAAAAAATGTCAATTATATCAAAATTATTAAAAAAGATCATTTAATTCTAATACAAAAAAACAATGTCTGTTATATTAAACAGTCACAGAAAGCCACATTAACTTCATGTCACTCCTCTTAATAGTTTTTACTCATCACTTCACATTGTTTCAACCTGAACTGTTTATTCTTCATACTGAGGGCCATATGCCGAGGCACAGCCTTCAAGCAATTCACTGGTCTGAATATTCCCTGCAGAATAATTCTTCCAAAGCTCCCTTATCTTTTCCTCAATCTTGCGTGCTGCTGGACGAACACGACGCGTAGAAATACCATCTCTGAGGTGACGCAACTCATATGACACTTCTTCAGCCTCACACTGTAAGACAGGTACCAGTCTGTAAAATGACAAGCTCAAACCCCCAGCCTTTCGGTTCAATTTGTTATGCCACCCTGAAAATATTATAGTTTGGAAACATGAAGTAAATGTTTACATTATACAGTATTCCACACAATTTATATTCAAGTCGACTATTTTCGATCATAGCAATGATCTTCATCAGAACATCAAATTATTTTTGTAAAATATTTAATGCCAGTTATTTTTAAACTCATGTGTGTCAAGTGCAATGTATAGGCGAAACTTGTTTGGTATATATATATATTTATGTAGAAGTTCATTGTAAAAATATTTTCACAAAATAATTACCTTCACAATCGTTGTTGGTGCGGATGGTAAGACCATACACAGACCATGACTCAATGGTGAAGATTGTGTGGTTCATCCACTGATGTTCCATATAGGAGATGAGGTTATGTAGAGGTTCACTGTTTGCTCTTGATGATGGTAGCCCGGCGAGAGTATGCTGGCTTCAGTCCCACTTCTTGGACCTTGCGCCACACAGCCTGTGTAAAATGGAAGACACAACCTTTCACTGTGGCACCAGGAAATACCTGTCTTACTGCTAACCAGGCAGCTGAAAAAATGATGTGTATGAATATACAAAATTCTATATATCGTTAAATGACTTGTAAACTTTATTTGTAATCAAATAATAACACATAGTGTAATACACAATATTTTATAAATTATAAATTTATATGTATTCATAGATTTTTTTTCCCATTTATCACTGAGGAAGCTGATAGAGATTCATATTGATATATTTATATGTTTTCTTATGTTTTGTCAATGGCATTTGAAAATTTTAGATCAGACTTTAAGATTACATAACATTTATAACAATATCTTTAGTATAATATTCAGTTCTATGTATTGACATTATTGACTCTTGTACATGTATCATTTATAAAAGATGACCAATAAGTTTCTTGAAATGAAATTTTCTTGCCAATCTGATTAAGAACTTTTGATAGAATTTAAAGATATTAATTTAATGGTATGCAAAATAAGCAATAAGAATAAATAAGAACTTGAATAAATAAAGATTTTAACATATTTTTCAATATATTGAATAAAAATAAATATATGTAAAAGTTATGCAATAAGGGCATAAGTAATAAAATTTCAAATAAAGTTTTTTTTTCATAATTTATTTTGATGTTGAAATAAGTTTTATCTAGAATGTATATTTTCATATTACAAAACAAAGTAATGTAATGTGAATATGAAGAAACAAGGAAATGAGTTAGTTTTTTTGCTCCACTGTAAAATTTTCAAAAATGTAGTTACGCCCTTATTGCGTTAAGCCATCGATGTGAACCTTTCTTCATTATACCAAAGTATAAAATTTGACAATTACAATGCATTCATATTTATTTTCTTAAAATTTTTATTCAATAATTAATATCTGATGATTATCCCATTATCTTTATAAGTTATCATTTCAGTTTTGACTTAAAGAACATGTAGTCATTAACACGAACCAATATATAATACCAAATAACTAATAAAAATACAGATACTTAGATCATAATTATTTAACTGAAATTTCTTGATTCTTGAGTAATGAATTAATAAACACCTCATTTATCAATATATTGAATTGAATTATCTCTGACAGCAAACTTCAAGCACATGTGTATTATATTTCTATTTTCTATTCATATTAATATAATTTTCAGTTTCATAGTTATTTTTAATAATTTATTTACATGTTTTTTTTCACATACTTTAGTCCTTTTTTTAATTTTGCATGAATAATGTTGTTTATTTACTTTGTTACATATATTTTGGATTTTTTTTCTTTCAAATTAAAAAAAAAAGCATTTTGTAATCATCAGTCAGTAGATCTATAAATATTACCTTTATTCACTAAGATCAAATTAAAAGAAAAAAAAAATCAACAATTTCATACATCTATGAAATAAAAAAAAAATTCCTACCTGTTCCACATATGCGGTGCTGCCACTTATGACAAGAGTCACATGAAATTCAATGTTGTCTTGGACGTACATATGAAGCACACTCTAAACAAATATCCGACATAATTTAATTTCTACAAACACTTTAATCCAAATTATATTTCAATGCTTAGTAATCACAGTATAGTAACACCATAAATTATCAATATACAATGAATATTTTTGAAATATGATATCCTTATATAAGCAAAATTTTATCAATAAAAACATTTTGTTTGTTGCAACATTTTAAGTGTTAATTAAAGGCACATTCACTTATTATTTAGACAGATCAAATTAGTTTAACATCAAAGCAATTTATTTCAGGTATGAAAAACAATCAATTAATCTGTTTTTAAATAATTACTATTAATCTTTAAGATCAAAGAAGAAAAAAACATCTAAATACTTCAATAAAATATTGTTTTCTTTAATTTGTATCAATTAATAATAAACTTACCCATTTATTTAACATCTAAATACTTCAAATATAATGTACAAATAAAAATGGGGGGGAACTGTCTGCATATTTGCAATTATGCAGACGGTTCTCCCCCAAAATAGGGAGAGAACCGTCAGGGAGGAAACGTCAGGGGAGGAACTGGTAAGGGAGAGAATAGTCTGACTACCGTTATGGTATGCAAATTAGTACACGGTATGCAAATGAGAGTTTAGAGATTAACGTCTAAACCAACCCCATTAATAGCTACAATATGTGTCTTAAACTGAATCCAACATAAATAAATATTAATAATATATGATTGAGTAATTACAGACAAGTATGCTACGATAAACATTAAAAGTATTTGATCTGATTTCGAATAGAGATTTACCGGTACTAACCGGAAGTGACAACAAACGTGGCGGATAAATGTGGGTAGGGTTAATCACTAGTATAAAATAAAAAAATTGGTTAATCACTAGTACAATTATGAAATGCCGTAAAATTATTTTTTGTGAATAAACCATAATATTTTAATTGTTTCCTTTGAGTTTCACTTTCAATTGTAGTTTTAAATCACTTTGATATAATGAAATATTTTGTTTGATTAATTTGAACCGTTGTCGTAAATTCTTTTAAATTCGGAACAGTTCGGTCATTTTGGGTAGTGTTCTAGTATTAAATACGATTTTTGGTTAATCACTAGTACAATTATGAAATGTTTGAAAATAGAACACCGTGGTCAAACTCCTCACATATATCTTGAAAACGGTATTGTTCATGTTATTTTATGTGTATTATTTTGAATTTACAAGATATCCGAATCGTCATTTAAAGGTTTTGAATTGTTAATTGTTCGATTGGTATGAATGACCAGGGGGGGGGGGGGGGGTGTCTGTAGATTACTGCCACCTTGGACAGAGTTATCTTCATCTATTATCGATTGGTATGAATGACCAGGGGGGGGGGGGGTGTCTGTAGATTACTGCCACCTTGGACAGAGTTATCTTCATCTATTATCGATTGGTATGAATGACCAGGGGGTGTGTCTGAAGATTACTGCCACCTTGGACAGAGTTATCTTCATCTATTATCGATTGGTATGAATGACCAGGGGGGGGGGTGTCTGTTGTTTACTGCCACCTTGGACAGAGTTATCTTCATCTATTGACGTTTGGTCTGAATGACGAGGGGTAGTGTCTGTAGATTACTGCCACCTTGGACAGAGTTATCTTCATCTATTGATGTTTGGTATGAATGACCAGGGGGGAGGGTCTGTAGTTTACTCCCACCTTTGACAGAGTTATCTTCATTTATTGACGCTTGGTATGAATGACAAGGGGGTGTGTCTGTAGATTACTGCCACCTTGGACAGAGTTATCTTCATCTATTGACGCTTGGTATGAATGACAAGGGGGTGTGTCTGTAGATTACTGCCACCTTGGACAGAGTTTTCTCCCACGTTGCTATACAGAGATAGGCCCGTTGCTAATATGAGAAAACTCTATCTTACATGAGCGTGCACGTGACTTTTGAATCTACGTGTTTTGTCTGCTTTAAACTTACAAAATGATCATTGATAGTAGTTTTTAGTGACTTCAGTGAATTTATTCGTTGAAGAATGGACCAAATACACTAACAGTATCGTCTGCACTGGGCCAACCTCAGCATTCACGTCTGAAAAATAACAAATAAACAGCATTTAAGTTAAACCGGACCTTTCTTCCCAAATTGTTTAGTAATAAACGACGAAACATATTTGGTCAAAGTTCCTATTTCGTGCTTATTAACGGCTTCAAGGCATTCAACCATGGAACTAAATTCAAATAGTCCCGCCATCAGTGAATACAGAACGGTTTGCGACAGTTCTGTTCTGTACAGACAGGAAGCGGTACCGATTTATGATAATTGAAATTGTACTAGTGTTTAACCTATATTGTACTAGTGAATAGTATTTCCCGATAAATGTGAAATGCAGTTGACAGTACGAGATTTATCAGAAATATTACAATACAGAAGTGTGCTAGCATGTAATTGTTACGGTAAATAGCTAATGTGTATAAATATTGAGTGATTACTGAAGTATTTCTGCATGACATTGTAAAATATAGCGGAGATAGCTTTGACCCGGTGTTGATGTAAACAGACACGCTTAGTTGTTGGCATTTAAGTTTTCAGTGCGTTTGACGTATGAAGTTAGAAGTGCTTTTGATGTGTAAGTTACAGACTACTGTAGATTGCAAGGATAATTAAAATATATTTTCGGTAAATTATTTCCGTATCGTCATTCTAGTATCGTTCTTCGATTTTTTGCCTCTACATACAATGACACAGACGGAAACCAGTACATTTGGCCTTCCCATGTTTGAGAGGAACCATAATATTCATGCTAATTCAGTCTTGACATCGGCATTATGATTGGAAAGAAAATGCCATTACAGTTTATACGGCATATGTCCGTGAATGTGGTGACTTAGGTCACTTCCAATAGCTTTTCTGTTTGGCTAGCTCTGAAGTGATGCGGTAGAATATTATGTCCGCTTTAAATCATATAAGAGGACCCGGGTGCAATCCCTGGTGGAATATGTTGTTTTTATTGTGTGATTTATCATGATATGGTGTAGAGTCAGACGGCCGTCCGGTTAACTCAGTTGTTAGAGTGACATACTAGTATTTAGGGGTGGTGGGTTTGGACCTCACATCAGGCACACTTTCCCCTTGACTTACTTCAATGATGGCCGTGGTGTTTGACAGCCCACATGGTTTTAGCCACAAATACCAGAATGGGGAGGAGTGTAGTGGTGTGAGGTTAGACAGTCACATGGTTAGCTCAGTCGGTAGAGTGCCATACTGGTGTTTAGGGAGCCATGGGTTCGAGTCTCACATCGGACGCACTTTTCCCCCTTGATTCCTACTTATTGCAGTCTGACTAGTACAAACTTAGATGTTGTCTTCAGACTGTGACTTGTAGCATTCATATAACAATAATGAAACAATGCTGAAAACTTTCCAGGCATTTGAAGTTACATCCACCTAATTTCTGTGTGATTAAGTCAACAAAAGGATTTGGTTATACAGATAGAATTGTCTTTCAAAGCTACATAACACAATTAATTGCAGTTCTCTGAAAGCTATTTGGTAATTTAAAACCATCAAATTGATGTGCTACTGAAACTTATTGAAAATGAAAGCAGGAATTTGTGTGATGGCATTCAGTTTTTACCAAATTTATTAGATTAGTAACTTCCAAGGTATCATTTGAAATTTCTGGGTATCATTTGAAATTCTGGGTATCATTAAACTTTAGTCTTTATATCGAGGGCTCAGCGCAAGACTATTCTATATTGTTTTTTTTAGAAAGTGGTTATTTGACAGTTTTGTTCTTGAAATCTTAAAACACATAATCTGTCAAATTATTATGATTATATTGTGAATAGTTTTTAAAAACTCAAATGTAAAACATATATTCTATCTCGGACAACTATTTTCTTGGCTCAAAACTATTCTAAGTTTAATAGTTAGAATAGTTTTGCAAAACATTTTTTCATTTAATACTGGAATTTGATTAATGCAAAGGTATTCTAACTTGAGTTTTTCACATTCTAATGACATCATCAATTGATGTTGTGATGTCATCAATCTTGTGACACTTGTGATTCTGTTGGTTTCTGCATTGTTAAAGTGTTGTATAGTCAAATTATTTCAAGATATTTTTAATGTAAATTTTTAAATATAGTTGTACAAATAGTTAAATGTCACATTTTAATATAGATAACATGTTTTATCAATACATGTGTTCACTATTAGCTGTGAAAAATGAGTAAATTTATGTTACCTCAACAACTGAGTTACTGACTTTATTATATAACAGAAACGGTGGGAAGAGACATTACATATCTATCTTACACAATTATTATATTTTATTTGCGTTACATTGATAAGTATGACCTCTGTTTAAATACTATTGGTAATAATGGGATAGTTTATATTTATAAGCAGCAGTATTATGTCTTGTGTGATATATTGGTCCTTGAGATAATTCTTATATAGAATGCTATGTTATTTTCTAATGTAAGTTTAAAAATTTGTAACCCACCCATAAAATTTTGGGAGGTTAATTTAACTCATGACTATGCATTGCATGGAAAGCAATGTTAACAATAATTGATCATTATACTGCTTTTAATTTGATATTACACTAATAAACATGATATTGGAATGTAAATTTGTAATAATTATTTTAATATCATAATCCAAAATGGGGATACTGAAACTACATAGGCTGCAGATCTAATAATGTATGTAAGGTATACTATGGACCAAGGGATCAAACATTGTGTATGACTTCATTTCAATGCTGTGTTTTATCAAGGTACTGGTGCTGCCATCTTTACCCTGGCAAATGGCATTGCATGTATATGATATATTGCAATAGTGATGTGCAGTTTGTGGAGAAGTGTTGTAGAAAATGGGGTAACTAGAGTTAGTGTGGTATAGGTAATGGTATGGTAGGTGGTGATAACGGGGTAACAGGAGTTTTTAGTGTGGTATAGGTAATGGTATGGTAGGTGGTGATAACGGGGTAACAGGAGTTTTTAGTGTGGTATAGGTAATGGTATGGTAGGTGGTGATAATGGGGTAACAGGAGTTTTTAGTGTGGTATAGGTAATGGTATGGTAGGTGGTGATAATGGGGTAACAGGAGTTTTTAGTGTGGTATAGGTAATGGTATGGTAGGTGGTGATAATGGGGTAACAGGAGTTTTTAGTGTGGTATAGGTAATGGTATGGTAGGTGGTGATAATGGGGTAACAGGAGTTTTTAGTGTGGTATAGGTAATGGTATGGTAGGTGGTGATAACGGGGTAACAGGAGTTTTTAGTGTGGTATAGGTAATGGTATGGTAGGTGGTGATAATGGGGTAACAGGAGTTTTTAGTGTGGTATAGGTAATGGTATGGTAGGTGGTGATAACGGGGTAACAGGAGTTTTTAGTGTGGTATAGGTAATGGTATGGTAGGTGGTGATAATGGGGTAACAGGAGTTTTTAGTGTGGTATAGGTAATGGTATGGTAGGTGGTGATAATGGGGTAACAGGAGTTTTTAGTGTGGTATAGGTAATGGTATGGTAGGTGGTGATAATGGGGTAACAGGAGTTTTTAGTGTGGTATAGGTAATGGTATGGTAGGTGGTGATAAGGCCATAATTAAAAAAGTCTTTGTTTGCCCTTTACCGACCCTAGATTTTAGAGGTGGGTAGGTAGGTAGGAAAAATATTTTATTTTATTGTGGAAATTTTAATATGTTTTAGTTGAAATGTATTGTTCGTGCGTGGTAATTTTGGCACGTGGTACATTGGGTGGGCGGGTACAGTAAAATAATTGTAAATATTAAAAAAGATACGATTAAATGACAAAGTCATGTGGTTGTCAAAAACATGGTTAACATAAGCTCGGATCAATTCAGAAAAAATTAATGTTGGTAAAATGAAAGCAAAATTGACACTTTTATGTGTACTTTAATTTTTAATACTTTATATAGCCCGTCTGTTTTAGTGAGTATGAGCACGAGGCTTCAATAATTGTTGATGAAAATATTATAAGGGCAACTATGACCATTTTTGTGTCATACTTTTTTCTAACTTTGGGTTCCAAATTTTTTCTAAGCAAGAGGAAGTTATCATAAGGCAAACATAATGAAACAAAAATAGTCATTGTTTTGTAACTAAGAAGAACAAACTGCACACATCGTAGTGTGACATAATGGTGTATAGTCGGGTTTATAACCATAAAAAAAAAAAAAAAATTAAAAAAAAAAAAAAAAATATTAAAAAAAAAAAATATTAAAATCCGAATTGCAATAAAATTATTTGAGTCGGCGGCCAAATCTCGGGTCGGTCGGTAAAGGGCAAACAAACCTAATTTTAATTTAAGCCTAATGGGGTAACAGGAGTTAGTGTGGTAGGTAATGGTATGGTAGGTGGTGGTAATGGGGTAACAGGAGTTAGTGTGGTAGGTAATGGTATGGTAGGTGGTGATAATGGGGTAACAGGAGTTAGTGTGGTATGTAATGGTATGGTAGGTGGTGATAATGGGGTAACAGGAGTTAGTGTGGTAGGTAATGGTATGGTAGGTGGTGATAATGGGGTAACAGGAGTTAGTGTGGTAGGTAATGGTATGGTAGGTGGTGATAATGGGGTAACAGGAGTTAGTGTGGTATAGGTAATGGTATGGTAGGTGGTGATAACGGGGTAACAGGAGTTAGTGTGGTAGGTAATGGTATGGTAGGTGGAGGTAATGGGGTAACATGAGTTAGTGTGGTATAGGTAATGGTATGGTAGGTGGAGGTAATGGGTAACAGGATCATATATATCATTAAGTTTTTTTCATACACCTTTCATCAGACTGCCATTTCTATTTGTTAATGCCTTGAGCTCATCATGGACAGTTTAGTGATTTGGAATATATTTACTACTAAGATGTGGTTCTTGCAAAATATGTCAATTTTATTGGCAGTTCATTTGTATGCACTTTCAACGGTTAGAATATCATTTCTTATAAGGTGTGTAAAATAAGTTTTTTATGGACATGCACACAACTTATCTAAAAATGTTAACTAGATATAATCATTATGTCACTTATGATTTGAAGCATTGTTTTTTATGGTGGCACCATGCAATTTAGCCTCATGGAAATATATTTTGTAAACTCAACTTTAATATATAATGCTAGCAAATCTTGTAAGTCATGGAAAAATATTTTACATTTCTTTTGAATAAGGCCAAAAAGTCAGATGTTAGTACATGTGTTTTTGTAGCAACAACCTAGACTGAAATTCAGGCCAAAATACATTTTTCGAGTCACATCAAGTCATCCAATCCCTTTTTCTAACTTAAATACTGTTAAAAAAATGCATATACTCTTTAACAAAGAAATTGTGCATACTAGGAAACCAAAGTAAAATAACTATTCCTTTTTGAAATGTCTTCCTTTTGTAATTGCTAGGGGTTACAATGGAGAAATTTACTGTTCAATTTGTTAGCTCAGTAGTTAGAGCGCTCAGTGCCATCTTGATTGTTGGCTAGAGAGGTCCCAGGTGCAAATCCTGGACAAGTCTGGTAAATTCTCCGTGTAAATAATGTGTATGTTACGTGCCTGTGACAGTAAATAATGATACTTTAATTAAGCAGTCTGATTGTCATGTTTCATTAGATTTAGAACTACTATTTGATTACCTTAAGAAATATACAGTGTTGCTCATATTTTGACATCTTTTATTCTTTTATGTCTGAGGTTCAGACTTGTATGAAACTAGGGGAACCAATATAGCACTGGATGTTCCGAGTTCTACATATATAGATATCGCACTGTTTTATGTGATTACTGTCACTCAAGGTGCAGCCAAGGGTGATGGTATTTCTCCAAAGGTTGACAATATTACTTTCCAACAAAAAGCTTCATATTTATTTTATAATTCTAAAACTACCATGTATAAACCTGTAACTGGTCATATAGACTCCTTGAGGTTGGACACAGTAAATAATGTTAACACTACCATGTATAAACCCGTGGGCACTATCAGACAATTTTTCGTGTTAAGATATTTATCTGGTATGAAAATTTATCACGATACTTATCTAGTTAACCACATAATTATCTAGTCATTTAAGTAGATATCTAGTTTCTTTAACGTAATAACCAGATAATTATCTAGTTAATTAAGTAGTTAACTGGTGGCAGAAATATGCCACCATATATTGTCGAAGAAAAAGAAAGCGTTTAAATAAAAACGATCCCAAAAAATCGATTGGATTGAGTCAAAGAATACATTTTAAATAATATTTGTACTCTACCTACTTTACTTTTTGGTTAAAATGTGCATGTTGAATGTCATCATTGTCTTCTATAATATTAAAGAATTCTTTCAATCAAAGACAATTTATAATTTCACATTGTGACACATGTAGCAGTAACAAGACTGACAACTATTGTTTGTAATGATCTTCATTTATCAAATCTATGTCATTGTATTATTACAAGCTAGAGTTGCTGTGTTAGATACTTCACTGCTCAACAACATTTAATCAGCTGTGGATACAGGCAGGCAGTCGAATGTGACTCGGCAGCAAATAAAAAAAATGGAATTACGACTGAGTTAAACTGAAAAAATAAGCAAGAGTATGAAAGATTCATAATTTTTATTCTCAGAAAAATGCCACAACAATGCTGTTTATTATTTACAAGTAGGAAATTGATCTCAAGACAACAACCAGCAAATTTACACAATAAAACTGGACAAGGTGTCTGTGGCTTATCTTTTAAGGTAAAAACATTTAATGTTTTTGCAAGTACAGTCAAACCTGTGTTAAAGACCACCTTCGAACAAAGACCACTATTGTAAAACCTGTCGGCAAAGACCACCAATTTTATCTTCCATCAGACCATTTTCAATGATATTTAATCTGTTAATAGAGACCACCTGTAAACAAAGACCACATTTTGCTGTTCCCATGGGTGGTCTTTACAGACAGGTTTGACTGTATTACCAAATATATTTCAGAAAATCTAGATTTGAAAACTTATTTTATTTCTGAAAATCAACTTAAGTATGCACCAAAAACGTTATTAATAAAATACTAACTTTAACAGAATTAAACTTACTTAAAGCTACTATTTATTTATAATAATTCAAATGGATAATTTCTGATGTAAAACTTTATCTATAATGAAGTAGCCGACCTAAAGAAAATGTACTGCAGAGTGACTTTCAAACAATGGACATGGACTTTTATACCCAAACTTCAAATAGTTTCAACAGTGTTTGAACAGAACAACGGACAGAACCAACATGAGTTCAAAATGGGGTTCAAACACCTCAAACAGTAAAATAAACATGCATGATAAATCACACAAAGTTTCCAAAAAACATTCGAGGAATATTTACATAATACAAAATAACAGTATAAGTCATGGGCAAATGGTAATGTACTCAAATAATCATTTAACAAATCAATATTTACATCTAACAATCCCCTTCGGGGCCTCTATAAGAAAATGTTCTATCAGACTTGTAAGAAATCTACATGATGACTACATCTATATACTGATGACATCACACTCACATGACCAATCAGTACCAATTATGACGACCAAATGCATAGATTAACTAAAAGTTATTGTTTAAATGAATATGTGATTTACTGAATTTAGAGAATCAAACTAATGAACAACATATAGACACAATATTTGCTTGACCAATAGATATATACAAAATAACATAGGTGGGGTATATTTGCACACCATAGTACATTAAATATGCAGCAATAAAGCAATACATGATAGAAGGAATTCAGTACAAAAGTTGTCCTATGGATAAATTCACAATGCAATGGGTATTTGCTATTGACTTTGAATTGAATGGTGTCTGCATATCTTTTGTTGGTTTTGAAATATGTTGAGTCTGTAGGATTACTGTTAGTGTTATAGAGAATGGAGTCTGCATGTTATGTGTTTGTCCTGTAGTGAATGGTTGTGCATGTTTTACGTTAGTGTTTTAGTGTATGGTATCTGCCTGGTTTCTGTTTGTGTATTAGTGTATGGCATTAGAATGTTTTCAGTTTGTGTATAAGTGTATGGTATGTGTCTGGTTTCTGTTTGTATGTAAGTGAATGGTATGTGTCTGATTTCTGTTTGTGAGTTATTGAATGTTATGAACCTTGATTGTTTGTGTAGCAGTGAGGGGTATGTGTCTGGTTTCTGTTTGTGTAGCAGTGAGTGGTGTGTGTCTGGTTTCTGTTTGTGTAGCAGTGAGTGGTATGTGTCTGGTTTCTGTTTGTGTAGCAGTGAGTGGTGATGTGTGTGTCTTGTTTCTGTTTGTGTAGCAGTGAGTGGTGATGTGTGTGTCTGGTTTCTGTTTGTGTAGCAGTGAGTGGTATGTGTCTGGTTTCTGTTTGTGTAGCAGTGAGTGGTGATGTGTGTGTCTGGTTTCTGTTTGTGTAGCAGTGAGTGGTGTGTGTCTGGTTTCTGTTTGTGTAGCAGTGAGTGGTATGTGTCTGGTTTCTGTTTGTGTAGCAGTGAGTGGTGATGTGTGTGTCTGGTTTCTGTTTGTGTAGCAGTGAGTGGTATGTGTCTGGTTTCTGTTTGTGTAGCAGTGAGTGGTGATGTGTGTGTCTTGTTTCTGTTTGTGTAGCAGCGAGTGGTATGTGTCTGGTTTCTGTTTGTGTAGCAGTGAGTGGTATGTGTATGGTTTCTGTTTGTGAAGCAGTGAGTGGTGTGTGTCTGGTTTCTGTTTGTGTAGCAGTGAGTGGTGTGTGTATGGTTTCTGTTTGTGAAGCAGTGAGTGGTGTGTGTCTGGTTTCTGTTTGTGTAGCAGTGAGTTGTATGTGTCTGGTTTCTATTTGTGTAGCAGCGAGTGGTGTGTGTCTGGTTTCTGTTTGTGTAGCAGTGAGTGCCTGGTTTCTGTTTGTGTAGCAGCGAGTGGTGTGTGTCTGGTTTCTGTTTGTGTAGCAGTGTGTGTCTGGTTTCTGTTTGTGCAGCAGTAAGTGGTATGTGTCTGGTTTCTGTTTGTGTGTTAGTGAATGGTATGTGTCTGGTTTCTGTTTGTGTGTTAGTAAATGGTATGTGCCTTGATTCTGTTTGTGTGTTAGGGAATGGTATGTGCCTTGATTCTGTTTGTGTATAAGTGAGTGGTATGTGTCTGGTTTCTGTTTGTGTATAAGTGAATAGTGTCGGACTGGTTTCTGTTTGTGTAGCAGTGAGTGGTATGTGTCTGGTTTCAGTTTGTGTAGCAGTGAGAGGTATGTGTCTGGTTTCTGTTTGTGTAGCAGTGAGTGGTATGTTTCTGGTTTCAGTTTGTGTAGCAGTGTGTGTCTGGTTTCAGTTTGTGTAGCAGTGAGTGGTATGTGTCTGGTTTCAGTTTGTGTAGCAGTGTGTGTCTGGTTTCAGTTTGTGTAGCAGTGTGTGTCTGGTTTCTGTTTGTGTAGCAGTGTGTGTCTGGTTTCTGTTTGTGTAGCAGTGTGTGTCTGGTTTCTGTTTGTGTAGCAGTGTGTGTCTGGTTTCTGTTTGTGTAGCAGTGTGTGTCTGGTTTCTGTTTGTGTAGCAGTGTGTGTCTGGTTTCTGTTTGTGTAGCAGTGTGTGTCTGGTTTCAGTTTGTGTAGCAGTGAGTGGTTTGTGTCTGGTTTCAGTTTGTGTAGCAGTGAGTGGTATGTGTCTGGTTTCTGTTTGTGTAGCAGTGTGTGTCTTGTTTCTGTTTGTGTGTTAGTGAATGGTTTGTGTCTGGTTTCTGTTTGTGTGTCAGTAAATGGTATGTGCCTTGATTCTGTTTGTGTGTGAGTGAATGGTATGTGCCATGATTCTGTTTGTGTGCTAGTGACTGGTATGTGTCTGGTTTCTGTTTGTGTATAAGTGAATAGTGTCGGACTGTTTTCTGTTTGTGTAGCAGTGAGTGGTATGTGTCTGGTTTCTGTTTGTGTATAAGTGAATAGTGTCGGACTGTTTTCTGTTTGTGTAGCAGTGAGTGGTATGTGTCTGGTTTCTGTTTGTGTATAAGTGAATAGTGTCGGACTGTTTTCTGTTTGTGTAGCAGTGACTGGTATTTGTCTGGTTTCAGTTTGTGTATAAGTGAATAGTGTCGGACTGTTTTCTGTTTGTGTAGCAGTGACTGGTATGTGTCTGGTTTCTGTTTGTGTATAAGTGAATAGTGTCGGACTGTTTTCTGTTTGTGTAGCAGTGAGTGGTATGTGTCTGGTGTAATGGTGTATCCGAATTTCCTGTACACGATGGTTTTGAGGGCAATTCAATTTTTATTTCCTTACACATTTTTAGTATCTCGTTTAATTTAAACTGTCTATCAACATTCGTGATCTCTTCATCACTGTTTAGAATTATCACCGTCATAACCTGTGTTGCCACAGACACCATGTTTCTTTCACTGTATGCTATTTCTTGTAACAAGGTGTCTCTTTGATCTGTTGATATTGACCTAGTGTAAACAGGTTCTCTGTTTGGTTTGGCACTCCTCTTTGTCTTCTCCATCCCACCCTCAAAACGAACTTGATAGTGCGTCCATTTGTGCCCTTAAAATATAAAATGCACGCATGTTGACATAGGAATGGCTCTCTCACAAAATTGTAAATAAAACAAATTTACTATCATGACTACTCCATACTTTGTTGCTCGGATGGTATAGCGATGTTTTAACAAAGACAAGAAGTTTATGCCAGGTCTCCCTCACACGTCCCCTGGATTTGATATTGTAGACTCTGTCATATATTTGGTGTCTTTTATACCTAACACTATATTCATGCTTGATGCACACTATAAGGATGCGCTAAGTCTTACAGAGAACTTATCATATAACATTCAACTTGTAAACAGTCAATCATCAAACTATAGTGGGACATTTGCTTATGTTTTCCTTACATTGGTATTAAGGTTTGTTTAGGACTGCTTCTGACATGTGGGTGCTAGAGTGTAAACTATCAAATTGTAAAGGACAGACAACCAACCAATACCTCACCATTGAACAATTTGTGCAGGTCTGTATGTCATTACTATAATATACCAATCCTTAATACAATTAAATAAAATGTGAAGAAAGTTTTGATTTCTGTTAGCTTTTCCTTTGATTTTCTTGTCAAATGTTCCAATATCTATTTGGCTATTCAGTAGAACATATAATATTTGAATACTCATAGCCACCTCTATGATAAACTTAGTACTTAATTTATACCGTTTTTACATGCTGCTGTTTGGTTTCCACAAAAATACTATCTGAATGTTGGCATTCTTCAATCTGTCTTACACCATTTTTCACAACCTGAAAGGAAAAAATAGTTTTAAAACATTGATTGAAATGCAAAACTGTTTAATGACTTGGATAAACATCAGTAGAAGTTCTAGTGATCCTAATCAATGTAAATTACACTTTTAAATATAGGAACTAAATATGCATCCACTGGACACAGATGCCCCAACTCTTCTCAATATAGAGGCATAGCTCTTCCCTTACTAAAAAAATGCTATAAAATTACACAATGCCTCTTTTCACTATTTCCAGTTATTTGCACTTTGAACTAATCATTTTACCTGCAATTGTGTATTAACTATTACTAATTTGGCCCTACAGAAGCAACCAACAACTACAACATAAATCAGAAGTTGAGGACAATGACAGTAGCCAAATGTCAAAGTAAAGTATAACATTGCAAGCCTGACAAATGAATAATAATCTTCCAGGTAACAGTCTAGCACTCTTCCAACTAAGCTGAATGGGCAGGCTACATCAGAGAAGAACAAAACATGTTTTGTACCTTTATGTTCTCCAATTGATACTGTAAATATCAAGCTGCATGACTGTAAACAGTAGTGTCTGATGAAACAATATGTACAAGGCAGTATCAAGGTAAAAAACAATATCACTTCCAAAAACTACTTACATAAGCCTTTCTTCGTGTAGGCAATACATCTTTCAGCTTCTTTGTATTTTCATTTTTGAGATGCCCAACTGTTTGTCACATATACCATTCTGACCCATACCAGTTATACCATTCTGTGAACACTGTCAGACCTGTGAAACAAAGAATATAGTGTATTACTTCATGTAAGGCAAACAGCAGTGGGTTGTGGGTTTTCCCACCTGGTTTGATTGATTAAATATTCAAGACAATCTTTGGATAACAATGCGCAATTAACTTCATGTTGTACTTTTTTACAGGAAAATCAATCCATTTGACTTTATCAATACAACTGACACCAAATACAAGAAAGACAGGATCATGATTTTAAGCGTCTTTAACTGACAGAGAGCAACAAAATATTAGGTGTGTGGTGTAGTGGTTAGCATAACGGACCGGACCGGAGACATGTGTTCAAATCCTAGTGGCGCTATTGGCCAATAAAATTAGTGGTTGAAAATGTTAATGGTTACATAAATTTATAGGAAGTGACTACGGGTACGGGTCCGTACCTCTAGAATTTGATTCTAGGGGTACGGGAGTCCCGTACTCGTAGATATCATACCAAGGATAGGCTACGGGTACGGGAGTTTATAATATAACACATACTCAGATCAAATATAAGTAAAAGATATTAAAATAAATATCAGTATATATACGCTATATAAATGTTTATATTTTGTTTGTCGTTAATTAAACGACAAAACCGCCATTTTGGTTGATACTTAAACAACATTCGTAAATCCTTGGCCAACTACGTCAAGTGCCTCGGATGTACGTTAGGCTCTACTTTCAGAAATACCATTCGAATGTCATGAAAACAAGATGGTGGCATGAACGCTGGAGTGCTGATGAATGTAATATTTAAGCTATATGAAGACTGGAATATGTGAGTTTTTAACTAGAAATGTCAACCATAATCCATCTCTTACGTGAATTTATTGAAGTTATTGAAATTATAAATCCGTTTTACGAGAACAATTTCTTGACCGCACAAAATGTTGAGTTTTGCTACATACACTAGAGGGTGTTATCAGAGTAACGAAGTGGTACGGAAATACCCGAGAGCTGTCGAGAATTACTAAAACAAGTGTTGTGTTGCGGAATATTGTTGTCGTCTTATTAAACAATTATTTGCAATCATTAATCCAACCCAGATATTAATTTTAATTTGCAATGGCAAACTGAACGCACTTTAATGTACACGTTTGCATATGTCAAGACAATACTTTGTTTTATGCAACGAATTATTGTAATGACATAATTGCAATTAAATATTCGGCACGTTATTTTCAGAGACGACAACGATATTCCGCAACACAACACTTGTTTTAGTATCAACCAAAATGGCAGTAAGTTTGTCGTATAATTTATTAATTAACTACAAACAAAATATAAACATTTATAACGCGTATATACTGATATTTGTCTTAATATCTTTAACTTATTTGATTCAAGTATGCGTATTTATAAAAACCCTGTACCCGTAGTATATCATATGAAGGATATCTACGAGTACGGGACTCCCATACCCCTAGACTCCCATACCCCTAGACTCCCGTATCCCTAGACTCCCGTACCCCTAGACTCCAGTACCCCTAGACTCCCATACCCCTAGACTCCCATAACCCTAGACTCCCATATCCCTAGACTCCCATACCCCTAGACTCCCATACCCCTAGACTCCCATACCCCTAGACTCCCATACCCCTAGACTCCCGTACCCCTAGACTCCCGTATCCCTAGACTCCCATACCCCTGGACTCCCATACCCCTAGACTCCCATACCCCTAGACTCCCATACCCCTAGACTCCCATACCCCTAGACTCCCATATCCCTAGACTCCCATACCCCTAGACTCCCGTATCCCTAGACTCCCATACCCCTAGACTCCCATACCCCTAGACTCCCATACCCCTAGACTCCCATACCCCTAGACTCCCGTACCCCTAGACTCCCGTATCGATTCTAGAGGTACGGACCCGTACCGTGTAGCCAAAATTATAAGCTGATACATATTATTTGTTTGTAGTGATACAGGTCTTAGCTTACATTCTACAGGTTTCCTTTCATTCAGGGATATACATTAAATTATTTGATCCAGCGTTGTTGATTTTTGTAATATACAAAACAGTCTTTTTGGCAGGATTTTAAAATTGTTAAATAATTATGTCTGCCGTATGACCCCCCCGCCCCCCGATTATCGATGTTGAAGGTGTGAACAATTTTATTGCGCTTCAAAACTGGGTCAAGTAAGACCGGGCCGAAATGGAAAATGGGCAGAGGGGTCCCTTTAGTTTACCGATTGGTATAGTTCAATAAACTTTGAATAAAGCACAATGTCAAACTTAACTTATCTACTATTTTAAAACAAATTTTGGAATTTTAAAATTATCTTGATATATTCAGAAATGATAAGGATTTTGATTTACACAATTTAGACTTAATGTCTTTAGCAGTCATAACTTGGAAATTGAAGCTGGTCTACTACTCAGAATTTAGAATAGAGAAATTAGAAGATGTAAAATATGCACTCAGAATGTCATAGTTCTAAAAAGATTATCATTTCTTATTGCGCTGTCTAAAATATCATGATTTGATAAAACAAGTCAAACAAGAATAAATGCCTTCTAAATAGAACCGGTAAATACTGCAAAATTTATAATTGAAGTATTTACTTTCAGAAAAAATACCTTGGAAAATAATAATTTACAACAAATATATTATACAATCAGCATTCACTTTTGTAATGAAAGAGGAATAAAAATATAGAGTCTACAGCTTCTGGACAGCGACTAAATAAAGCTTTGCCTTGATACACTAAATAGTGTTACTAAAAATAAATTACCATAGTCATCTGTATAATTATAAAAGAAATTAATTTTCAAGCACAGATTCCAGATTTAAAAATTGGCCATTAGGCACCCTTAACACATAAACCATTAAGGCTATCATGAATGTAGGACATTAGCCCTTAGGACATTTGCCCCAATGCTAAAATTTGCACATGCGGACATTTGCCCCATTCTGATATTGCACATGCGGACATTTGCCCCTTTCTGATATTGCATAGGCGGACATTTGCCCCAGTCTGATATTGCACATGCGGACATTTGCCCCATTCTGATATTGCACAGACGGACATTTGGCCCTTTCAACATATATCATAGGACATTAACCCATAACAAAATTTAATTTGTTTTGCTCAACTAATATTTTTAACAAATTCCTATTAAAATAAGAATAAATAAAAAGATGAAACTGATGAACATATAAAGGAATAAATATCTATTCAATATATTTCCTATTCCCTTTTTCCTATGTTGAAGGGTCTAATATAGGGGCAATTGTCCGCCTGTGCAATATCAGAATGGGGCAAATGTCTGCATGTGCAATATCAGAATGGGGCAAATGTACGCATGTGCAATATTAGAATGGGGCAAATGTCCGCATGTGCAAATTTTTGCATTGGGGCAAATGTCCTAGGGGCTAATGTCCGTCTACCGTAAGAAGGCCAACACTCCACATCCAGATACATGGGCATCAAAATTACCCATCACCCAGATGCGGGACGAGGCCCTACATATTTGTGATATTTTTTGCTATCAGTTTTGCAAAAAAATTGATTCATCACTTAGTCTCATTGTGCCAGTCAATGAGTAGATTTAATAAAAGTGGGCTGGTTTAGTTATGCGGACCCAGGGACGGCCAATGTGCTTAATCCAGTCTAAGATTATATTGTAATCCAGCACCCTGGTCAACCAAGGCCAACATACATGTAGTGTATATAACATTCATGATTAAAAACAACAAACTTATTAATGGTAACTCACTAGCAACCAATTTTATTAAAGGAATAATAAAAGGGCATTCTAAGCATCTATAGAAAATAATTATCATATGTATAAAATGAGCCTAGATTTTGTATTGAAAGAAAGAAAAATCAACTTTGTAGTTTAGTGTCTTATTCATAAGGATCTATATTTTATACAGCTGTAACAAAAATGCACACACTTGGCATCTTTCTGGTAATATTAGGATATATAATCAATAATAATCATCCAAATGATTTTATAATGAAGGGTCTGTATGTTACTGGTCAAAAAGGTAACCAAATCATTATTTAATTGACAAAATCATTTTAAAACATATAAGTAATTGTGTGGACAGACATTACAATGTTAGGATTGTATTTCTAATCTTCAAATATGCTTCAACACAAAATTTGAAATATTAAACAAATTATACTTAAAATATAAGATGATAAAAATCAGAAGAGAGGCAAAAATAAGGGTCAATATTGGGGTGGACAAATTAGGTTATGCAATAAACAATATTGGCCCCTGTGTGCACTATCTAGATATCAATGTGTCCAGACCACTAATCAGCAGTTTTACAATGTCTGGCCCAGTGGGACTCCAATTGAATCCTATCAATATGTGCTGTCACCAACTGACTCCTATTTACAGTGAAGATGAGAAGAGTCTACCACAATTAAAATTAATTAAAATAGTTTATACAAGATATTATATAAACATTAATCAATGTGGCATGTTTTGAATGTTAGAAAATATGTTTATCTTTGTGAAAAGATTTGAATTATTATTATTATCATGTTGTTTTATGGCGCATCGACAGCTTTGGTCATTAGCGCGCAAGAAATGTTAAAAATATGTGAAACTAAAAAAGGTACGTGATATACTTGTATATGCTAAATTGGGGTAAATATAGTATAATATGAGATTTTAGATTATAAATATCATAGCTTGTTGTAAAAGCCAATCTCTATGATGTAGCTTATGAACTTTCCAACTTGTATAGTCTCAATGAGACTTTTAATTATTATCATGTGGTTTTATGGCGCATTGACAGCTTTGGTCATTTAGCGCGCAAGAAATGTGAAATTATGTGAAACTAAAAAAGGTAACGTGATATACTTGTAAATGTTAACTAGTTAGCGGACTGGTTGAAGGTCAACACAGCCAACGAGAAAAAATGCACTGTGAAAGGCGTATTTCATGGAATACAGTCCAGATTTTTTTTAAAATAAGTTAAAAATAAATTAAAAGACTAAGTTTCTTCATCAGAGAGCATGCTCTCATCCCCTGAGACAGAGATTCCATCACTGTCATCCTCCATGTCACTAAGACATTCAAACTTGTTGTTGAGGGGGGTTTCATAACTTTTTGTTTTACATGGTTTTTTACATGGTTTTGGTGTGGGTGATGGTGGTGAAGGTTTGTGACCTGCAGGTTTTTCTTTAGGAGGTTGGGAAGTGGGTTTGCTGTTATTTTTGTTTGCTGGTGCAGATTTCACCTTAGGTTTGGTAGTAGTAGGGGCAGGCGATGTGGCCTTAGATGGAGTGGGTATTGGTTTCTTGGTAGTAGGAGGGGCTGGTGATTTGGTTTTTGGAGGAATGGATTTTGGTTTTTCGGGCATAACAGGTTTTTTTGGCTGATTGGATGTTTTTGGTGCAGGGGGAGGAACCTTTGGGGCAGGCTGTCTCTGTGTCTGTACAGATGAGGGGGCCAGACCTTTAAGGTCCTCTGCAATCTGAGGATACTTTTCTATCAAAATTTTGATCAGTTCATTACAAGAGTGACAAGGAGGGATGTTCGCCAAAGGGGCAGCTTTGTTGGCATAGCTAGCACTACTGCTAACCTGTGCCTGGTCCCTCTGGCGGTTCCGCACCACCCTCCTTGCCTCTATAAATGAAAGATTTTGGTTGTATTTAATTTCCAGGATTTCCTTCTCACCTTTCCAAGATGAGCAATTTTTAGAAAAAGAGGGATGTGAATTTTTGCAGTTTATACAATGCGGTTTCTCTTGGCAGTCTTTAGATTCATGGTCTGGACCCTCATGTGCACAGCAGACATGGATTCGATTACTTTGAAAATTATTCGATTAATAATCGATTATTTAGTCAATTTTGGATAATCAATTATTAATCAATTATTTGACTAATAACAAGTAATCGATTAAATTAATAATCATAAATCTAAAGTAATCATGATTAACGATCACTAGTACTTTTGAAGAAACACAAGATAAAACACTTGTTTCACAACATATTTGTACATTTATTAAACTATTTCAGTTTTAAATGAACTATATATTTAACTGAAGTCATTCTATACTGTCCATGTTCTATTTAAACAATAGTTCAAATGTGTCATTCTTCACATGTCGGTATTCATATACTGTTTAAAAAGTACATGTAGTTCAAATATGCTTGTTGCATTTTATCATCATCAGTTTTTCAAAAGTGGTATCACTTAATCTGCATCGCTCAGGTCGAAAGAATTTCCCAGCAATACTGAAATTCTGAATTGCACTGGGTCCAAGGGTCTGATTTCAGAATGTTTCATAAATCACATACAGGCAGTTTTATATTCATGTTGAGCAAAAGTTAACAAAGGGTTGAATTATGTTAACATCAAAATTGCAAAAAGACTTGAATTGTGATGACTAAACTTATCATAAAGCATGGGCACAATTTGAGCTAAACTATTAAGGACAATTATTAGTTTCAATACTATGAAGTATAACAGTGCTTACTTTATTTGCATACAATTAGTTGTCAGTTTATCCCCTTATTAACTGATTATCTACATGTATAAACCAGATTACAATGTTCTGTGCCCTCAGACTAAGTCTGACTGCTCTGTACATAAAATTGGATAAATAAGTGATATTTGCTAATTTTTTAATCTCTTATTCAATGATTGCAATAAAAAGAATTTGTTGCATTTTTCCCATTTAATTACTTTCATAAATTTTCTGACGCTCTTGTCCATAAAAAACATAAAGTAATCATGTGTCAATCGTAAAATAATCATGATTACAGCCATTTTTTCTCCGGTAATCGATTAAATTATTAATCATTAATCCTAAAAATGCTTGATTAACGATTAATGGAAAATATTAATAGATTAATAATCAACTAAATTACTTTAATCGATTAATCCATGTCTGGTGCACAGACCGCACAAACCGGAATATTTGTGCATCTGGTCTCGTGATGGCCAAACCTCTGACACCTGTAACAGCGCAGAGGGTTTGGCACATACACGGAGACCGGAACATGTTCATATCCAATTTTTAAACTGGATGGAAGTACAGATGTTGAGAATGTTAGTATGTAAGTGTCTGTTTGGATAATCTTACCGTCTCTCTTAATTGAGATTCTTTTTACTGCAGAGACAGCCTGCGATTGAAGATTAGTAGTTATTTCGTCGAGGGACTCGCAACATGCGAGATCCCTACAACGAATAACTCCTTTAGATGAATTAAGTGATGGGTGGGGTTTAATGACTACCCCCAACCCAAAGAATTGTTTGTGACCTAAAAGGTTTTTTGCTTGTTGCATGGTGGAGCATTCCACCAGCAACGTTTCATCTTTCAATTTCTTCACGGACCTTGGCGTTCCGAGAATGGTTTGCAAAGTCTTCTGTATGATAAAGGGGGAAAGTTTAGTGATTGGTTTCTCTGAATCTGAAGATTTTATAACAATGAAACGAGAGAAATTTTGGGGGGTCATGTGTGATATGTCTGTCTCAGAGTCAGACTCTGAGAGTGTTCGCTTGGCTTTTTTTGGGGTTGCCATGCTGATTGAATTAGTTCATCATTGATGCTCCCCACCCGCCACAGAGTCCAACAAGGGGACATGACCAGGGGACATCCAACACTGGTCATGACAGGGATACATCAATGATATACTCGTGATAAAAGGGTTAAACTGGACAAATGAGTTCCCTCAGAACATTTTTCAAGCTTAAACATACATTGGGAGATTTCGAATGTCAGTTAAAGGCCAAACAAGTATCCGATTGGCCCATGGGCCACCGCCTTCCAAGATACAAATAAGTAAAAGGTAAATCGTGAAAGTCGTCAACGAGATAATGTATGTATTTATAAAATAAACAAATATAAATAGACATGGGGGTACAATATATCGTGGGGCTTGGCATGACTAGCCGATTGATCTGGACAGGCCTTCCAGACCTCCCGTTTAGCCCAACTAAAGGCCAAAGCAGTGTATTGAGAGAACCAAGTATAAATTGCCAACTCAGAACCCGCTCAACTACCAGGATCCTCTCATCAGGCGACACGGGTAGCAGCCCACGGCAAACGGGCAGGCACAGTGGGGGGGTCGTACCCCTCTGTAGTGTGACAGCTGGGGAATTCTAGCCCCCCTCCAGCTGGGGAGGAAAAGATTTGAATGAACAAAGATTAAATTTAAGGTTTTAAAAATGTTACTTACTCATTTCTAATTTTAAACAGTAAAAAATGAAACAATGAGGGAATAAGAACGTTTCTCACTCCTATAAATTACTTTTGAAATAAAGACTCAAATGTGAGTAGCCATTACCAGCATATCACTGGGATTTATTTTTCTAATTGCCCATATTTGGAGAATTTACAATTATAATAAAAGCTAATCATGTTTCTGCATCTAACTTTTTATGTCAACTATTATTGGTGTCTTGATTGATTATGGTCCAAACACATGCCTACCGGTCAATAAGTTATTATAACATACCTAAGCTATTATTAGATCCAAGCTTGACGGCTGATGGAATTCCATTATTTTAGTTTAGAAAAAATATTTATGGTTTGTTAGCATCCAGATATATTAAAGATTTTATGTCCATTATCTATTTAAATTGCAATTGATTAAAACCAGCTAGTGAGAAAGAGACATTTTGGTAAAAAAGTAATGACTGCTTTCAGATTATTGGTTGCAATGAAATAATTAACCAAGTATTGTAGTAAAAACATAAATTGTATTCAACAGTATGTTTTTTTTCTAAAGAATATAAAAAGGTACATTTTAAGTCATATACACATTAGCTTTGTTCATTTAATAGCTTGAATTGGTTGAATTATTATTCACTGTTTACTATCATAATATATACTATGTGACACAACTATTATATTTTGAAACCATTGTACTGTATTGACATGTATTTTGGGCCGGTCGCCTTTATCTACTAAATAAATCTGTCTTTACTATTAGGGAAATTAATTAGTTTCACTTTTTCCAATCGCAAATTAATATACCTTAATAAACAGTCAATCTGATTAGCATTTATACATGGTGTCCAATTCTGCAACAGTAGTAATAGGCCAACTCCTCTATGTTAGATAGTGATTGTAAATGCAATCATATATGTTATTGATAAGTAAAACCTCAACAAATTATTATCCTACAGTTGAGGATGACGTAATGAGACCAACCCATAAATTCATGGATGCTGGTTCCTATTTCAAAAAGAAGACTAATGTATGTTCCGGATTGGTCAAAGCCACTTAGATACAAACCATGCAATTTCTTGAACCTAGCACATCAATAAAACAAGCTGATAATGTACAGCTTGATACAAAAATTTAAGTAGTTAAATGGAACACTACACACACACAACAATGCCTCCACACACAGATCCCAGGGAAACTAAGACATGACACATCCAATGTGTACTGATACTGTAATTTACGAAGATATTCAGGGCTTTTTCCTAGGGTAATAGGAAAAAGGTCCCTGGTAAAATTATATTTTATTCTCACTGAATTGTCCAAAATCGGGACAAATGTATCCAGTATTTTTAACAGTTAATTGTAGTTAATGAAATACAACTTCATATTTCTAGTTTTACTGTCTCATAAGATATAGCAGATATTTTATAACATGATATTAATTTGTCAATAATGATTTTGACTCGAGTTACTGCTTGTTAATAAATTCATTATTTTCCCTCAAAATCATTCATTTTCTATTGGGAACGTTTTCTTTAAATTGGGAAAAAATGGACCAGGGCTTTAGAAATTCACTAGCCCTTGACAAGTCTGTTTTAAAAGATCTAGACTCAATACTGTATAAATTACCCAAAATGGAATTAACACATCTGATCAGTTATTACATTATTCAAGTGGTTGTTTATTGTGTGGTAACTAACACATCAGGGTGTCTGTCCAGTTAAAACACTTGATAACTGTGGTTTTGAACATTGCCAATTTTCTTATATTCAATAATGAAACAAGAAAAATGTTCTCCGACAACTAGCCTCCCATGCCGGAAACTTTTAACATATATTACACTAGCCTGGAACAAGTGTAATTGAATTTTTTTTAGAGCCCTGTGTCCCCTTCTTTGCAATTTGAATTTGGTTTTTATTACACTGAATTTCAATCTACTCCAAACTTTCTTCTGCAATCAGGTCCGTAGTTGGGCATACGCACGTACGCCCATGCGTATCATCATTTTCAAAAGTCGAAAAACTAAAAACACTAAATCAGCTTTGGAAAGTTCTGAATATGCGTTGACGCGAGACTATACAATTACTACCGAATGTGATTGCATTTGTTTGTATAATTAAATACGACTTATGCTAATTTACTCATGTGTTATTTTGAACCTTGTAGATAACACATCTGTTGCACTTGTGTTTTGTGAACTATTGCACGTATTGGTTTCGTGATTTCGCAAGTGCTAATGATGATATATGTCATTGTTTATATTGCTTTCATGTACCTGAATAAATACATTAAAATGTGATTGAACTGTTTCAAAATTTAACTTTAACAGTCCTGTGTATATTTACAAAATTAAACGTATGAATAAATGTAATAACTTACAAGCAGAAAACAACATTTCGGAAAATATCGTTTTAAAAGTGATGGACTTCGCGCCTGAGAAAAGTGATTTTATTATTAAATATTACTCATCCGGAGGGGATACTCCTCCCGCACCCATCCAATCCGCGGCCCCAATGCTTCCTACGCGCCTGCTATAATGCTATGCAAATGTTTGTGTTATATTGCTGTGAATGTTGACGGACGCTGTATTTTTTTTAAAATAAATGGTCCCTATAAATGAAAATTTCGACTCTGTTTATATCAAACTATATCAAATAACCTTAATCGGGTTTTGATGAAAAAATCCTGTAGACATCCAAAACACATTTCACCATCTGTGTTCGACTATTCAAACAAATGTCGGGGGGGGGGGCGAATACCCGTACCCACCGCTATACAAAGGAGGGGGACACCCCCTCCTTGTACCTCCCCTAGTAGTGCGTATCATCAAAAACAGCCCAGCTACGGCCCTGGCAATACATTTTGCTCTATGCATTTACAACTGACTTTGTCAATCTCTGAACTGATACACATATGAAAAAACTGTTTGATGTACAAGTTTGTTTAATAAGGTCATAATGCCCGATTTGTAAGAATTTATAATTACGGTCGCACAAAATTCCTACTTTCATTTTAATTTAATGTTTAAACCAGGCTACTTTCGTTTCGGAAGGGTGTAATCGAAGTTTGTTCTGTAAAATAAATGCATTTTGGAGGGTTTTTTGGTGGCTTGGAAGGCATCCGTGACATGAAGGAAAGATACCATGGCCCCGTGATATATGAATATGTACTGTACTGTAATGTAGACGTGTAGTGTACATCTTAGTATTCTTAAACTCAAGTCATTTAGTGGCCGGCAACATATAAACACAACATCATTTTGAATCAGTTAAATAATTTGAACTGCACTTGAATAGTTTTACCTGCATCCTTTTCCACTTTGAACTCATCTTCCTTCCACACAAGTCTAGCAAAAATCCACTATTTCGAACAAACATATGCACATGTCACTACCGATGAAATCATCGCCATTCCATGTCGTACTTGATTGTTTTCATCGGAGTCGATTTAGTTGAACATGTGGAGAACATGTTCTTCTATTTCGCCAAATTTCTTAACCGAACGAATTTTACTTTGGACAATATCTACTTGGATGAAGGTTAAAGTCGATTTTACTTTAAAAAGAAGAACAATTCACGGTCGGTTTCTTTAATATATAAACATAAGTGAAAGTAGATGTATAATACGCATTCTACTGGTGTATATGCAGGGCCCGGACTGTACGGCCTTTAGCTATACTATTTCCAGAAGCTTCGTTGGTGACGTCAGCGGAAGAAGAGCGAGCTTCCGCCCAGACGACTATTAGGATATCTGCTGTCTACCGAACAAGACGTGATATTGACTGTGAAAGAAGACCACATCTTAAAAGACATTTATCAGGTATTTATACACTTACTGTTATGTCCGTCGGCTATCCGTAAACTGTAACTGCCACACCATACCTTACTGGAGACGAGGAAGACGGATTATTTTCATTATTTTAGGCTTTTTGGAAGGTTTTGAATTGAAACTTGCATTGTGGCGATCTACATTTACATGATACTCCCAACAATCAGAAATTTGATTATGACAGGGAGGCGCTAGTCATGTGACAGTGGTTTAAAAGAGATTTAGTCTCGTGCTGTGTAAGTTGGAAGAAAAAAGACAAGTGCAAATGTTAAAAATTGGTAAAAACGGAACGCTGGTTTAAGGTTATTGTGCAATGGCCGCCATTTTGTATCTTGTCTTGTGACATAAAATTTTCAAATAAAGATTATGCCACAAATTAGGCTTTATTTAATTTAATTTTAAGTTCATAACGTAAAGAAACATGTTATATTCAGTATAAATAATGAAATATTAAATTACAGAATTTTTAAAATGTCACTTAAATACTGTATCTATTTTTAGTGTCTAAATATTCCTATTTGTTGAATGATTTCTACAACCGCTATGTCAATCCCACTTAATATAGTCCTTCAACTTTGGGTTAAAAGTGTAGTCCTATCGATATGCTCACCAAGTAAATCAAATTTGACATCACAGGGGTGATAGAGTTCCGGATTCGAGACCTCCAGGGTCGATTTTTAGATAGATGTCAATATGATGCCGGTCCCACTAAAAAGTGAGCCGAGGTGCGACGAAGCGAAAAAATACCTTTTATGCATGATTTATGATTATAAATGAATGAAAACATACTTATATATGTTGATATATACTATTTCTACCGATATATTACATTTTTTTTAGTTTTGAATAGTTTAAAAAAATCGTCGTAAAAATCCAACTTTCGCAAAAAACATGGCGGCGCTCTGTACAGATAACATCGTTGTGATAATCACAATTTGCATATGTTACACCGCGGCTCACCTAGTCGCACTTTTTAGTGGGACCCCAATGATGCTTTGTCAATTTGTAACTGTTTTGGTCAACTCGTACCTTTGTCAATTTGTAACTGTTTTGGTCAACTCGTACCTTTGTCAATTTGTAACTGTTTTGGTCAACTCGTACCTTTGTCAATTTGTAGCTGTTTTGGTCAACTCGTACCTTTGTCAATTTGTAACTGTTTTGGTCAACTGTTTGGATAGAGATCTCAGGGCTAGTGCTTTTTTATCTTGAGCCAATTTTGGAACCTTTCGGTTTCCGTCATTTGCGGGCTATATTTCAGCGCGCAATCGACAAATATTCTGTGCAGTTTGTCCCCTCAATCCCCAATATTCTATAGCATTAGGCTTTGTTACATGCCTTTTTCTATAGGTCCCACGGGTCTGACTATCAGACCCATTCCCAAAGCAAAGTATTATTATATAGCTTATTCCCAATCAGAAGTATCTACGATATCTATCGGGGCTGCATATAATTACCGGCGAGTCGCGAAATAAACATCAAAACAATGCATTCGTTTATAGTGAACGGGCACCATCACAAAAATGTCGCAAGTAATAAATATTACTGCGTCAAAATAAGTAAGACAGATTCTAAGGGATCGAAAACGGTAATTTCATGTTTGAAACAGCGTCGAGTGTCTCTCTGTCAGAACTTTCTCAGTGAGTCCGATGGTTATTCCAACTTATTTATGTTGGCGATGAACATCGCACTGATCAAATCCCTCATTCGAGTGCGGTTTGTGAAGTTTGTTTATATTCCGAATCATGTTGATTTATTTTACGTTTAGTAGACATACTTTTCTGATAGATTGCTGTCAATGATAATTGGCTGTTGGATAGACCTTCAACACTTATTTCACATTTTCCAGTTAATAAGTTACAGGCAAAGTGAAAGTAAAATAACAACATAATGAATGTGCATGCACACGTCTAATATTATAGAATAGCTGTAGGAATGAGTGTATGCATGGTAAAATGGTACACCTAATTTCCCAATGAACATCTGGAAGCTCTTTGAATTATTCTAGCCATTATTGTCCCTTGTGTCAGAAATGTTGAACATTTAACATTTTGTGTCTATATAAGAAATGTAGATTAAAATGTTTGTATATAAAACTTAGATAAGAAAGCCTGTTCCTTTAACTATGAAAATTCCCAAAATTGGAGTTGAAGCGATTAAATTTATTCTCAAATTGGCGAATTTTACGACGCAAATTTTCCCAATTTATCCAGGGTCTTTTTCCCAAAATGGACAGAAAAAGGCCTGGGTGCCAAGGTGTCCCTACCCCCATCCCCCCCACCCAGATGGCTGTTCTATTCCTAATATAAAATTATTGCCACTGGTTAGATCTTAAGGTTACTGTTCTTTTAGCACTTAAAATGCAATGCGTTAATTATTATTTAATGGTTGATTTCTTCTTATATATACTACCAGTATAGCGGAAGCAAGTGCCATAAATTTTGACCCCATGTTGTGCTCTTTGGAATGGATACCGTCTAGAAGAAGCGTATGCTTTCACTCTACATCACACAGACACTTTCAATTTCCTCATCATGTATATATACATATAAGCGTATGCTTTCACTCTACATCACACAGGCACTTTCAATTTCCTCATCATGTATATATACATATAAGCGTATGCTTTCACTCTACATCACACAGGCACTTTCAATTTCCTCATCATGTATATATACATATATACAGTATGTTCATTGTTGAAAGCATCTGTAAAACACAGCTTATTGAGCATCATACCTAACAGAGAATGATTTCATTCAAATTTATTTTCAGATTCAAATATGGGCAGATGTAGAGTGGGGTTGTTTGTGGCAAATCGAGGTGCTGGAGCGATGCCATTCATTTGTGATTTCAGTGGATTGGTGAATGTGATCGGAGCTTTGATATTTATAAGAACTTTGCTAGTTATGGCAGGGATCGAGCAGAACCCGGGCCCTAAAGGTAGGAATTTGTTAATCTCCAATTTCAATGTCTTGCACATTTTCTGTGTATTGATGCTTTAATTACATAGGGAATACCTTTGAAAAGCTTAATGTCCAGAACAAAGGCCGAGAGCTTTTATATTTGGTATATGGGCATTTTTCAAAAAAAGTGCAAATTCTGATAGATTTTATTTAAGAAAATGGACTGGACATGCGTTAAATATTTGATGGTTTGGTTCCAACGGGAACTCTAGATCAGTGTTTACATTAATGGGGGGGAGCTCCAAGTGCCCTATTTCATAAGATACTAGTGTTTAACCATTATACAATACACATTTATTTCCCTCCTGTTACGTTTATGTTAAACAGGCTGTGGCTTTTAAATATCGATGTATTTTAAATCATTTTTGAGAGGTAGAAAGATATAATGTTTGTCTACTAAACAACAAAAAAGTTATCTTTTTTATTCTTCCTTTAGTTATTTTTATTACATTTTTGCCTTTGTAAATTTAAACTTATATAAATCTGAACAATTAAAATAAGAACAACAAATATGTCATTACGTTTGCATCATTTATTTTTGTCCCAGTAAGTAATACTTGTTGTAATGCTTTAATGGACCTAATTTGTATGCTGTATTAATAGTGACTAATAAAGTTATGTATTAAAATCATGTGCGTTACAGGAGGGAAATTACCGTAACAGGAGAGAAAGCACGTTACAGGAGGGAAAGTAAAAAACGACAGAACGCTGTATGAATTTACTAACTTCATTTATTAGCTTACTTACAAACAATAAACATGGTAACTGTAACATGACTTTTAACTGTAAAATAAAAGCATATTTTATGTATGCACCACAAAAATACTACCATCTCCCTCCAATACTGAGGTATACAAAAACTGTCAAACGGTAAAATAACATATTTGGTAAAACTAAGTGGAACTTCACTAAAAATAAAAACATGTGATAATGGCTATTATCTATTGACAAGTGCATGAGTGTCTATGAAATAAAAACATATCAGTTCAATAATATCAGAAAACACAATGAACATAGTTAACAACTTTTTAACTTTAAACTTACAAATTTAAAAAAATTGGTGTCATTTATGACAACAGCAAACATTGACATGTATAGAGTTTGTCTACAATGTTGTTTAAAATGGTGTTTAACCATTAACATGTAATTGAACAATATGATTTAGCAATGATAACATTTATTTAATCAGATCTGTATGTTTTTGTTATATGCCAATCATTGCCACGATATCTATGCAGATATGATTCTCGTCGTACTGGGTTGGCATCTCTGCGCTGTCTATAGCGGCGTTGTCACTCCGCTGCCGATAATGCCATTTTGCCTGCAATACATATGGAACCAATATGAGGACGGAAACTTGACATTTATTCTTTTACTAGATTAATAAGAGACGTTTGTAAAATATTACGCCCCCTGTAACTTTGACCCTGTGACCCCAAAATCAATAGGGTTCCTCTGCTACCAAAAATGAATGTGTGGACCAATTTTGAGGATGATAGGTCAAGGGGTTCTTGAGTTATTGATCGGAAACAAAAAGGTTACAGACTAATGGACTTACCGACCAACCGACATGTGTAAACCAATATGCCCTCTCTTCTTCAAAGGGGGAGGGGGGCATAAAAAAAATATATTGTGATCGACTTTTAATCAATAACATATCACTGAGGTGATGTATGTAGTTAAAGGTCACTGTGGTATTTGATAATCAAATGTTATTCCCCACTAATTACATAGAGAAAGGCTGATCTAGCTAGCGCAGTCGCTAACATGCTAGACTGCTGTCCGAGGGTCCGGGTGCGATCAAGAGTCTGGCCGGATATAATCTATATGGTGAAAGCATCAAAGAACATTCACATCACAACAGTGATCATAGCCGCCTGGACACATGATTGAACCTTGCACTTTCGAACCGATAGTCTAGAAGCCATAACAACTGTGCTAGCCAGGCTGGTTTCATTGTCTTCAATGTACATATTCAATTCCCCCCTGTAACGTTATGGAAGAAGTTTAAGCATTTTCAAAATCTATATTTTCAGGCTTATTATCTTTGAAAAAAACCAAAAGATGTTTAATAACAACTAAACACATTATATGTAATATATTTTCATATTTCAACAACAGACATCAGGAATTTTTTCCTATTTTATTCATACCACTAGACGCATTCTTTCCTGTAACATTTAGTTTAGTTGTCTATGAAAATATACAATGTAGCAACTTGAGTTTCTAAAGAAAACTGTACTGCTTGCTAAACAAGATATCAATAATTAAATTTTACTTAATATTTAAGATAAATTGAAATTTAAAAAACATATACATGAAATTGTGTAGTGTTTTCCCTCCTGTCACAGTATATTTCCTTCCTGTTACGAAAATTGACCGTAACAGGAAGGAACGTAACAGGAGGGAAAAAATCAACTTTTAATTTAAATAAATAATGGCTGGTCCCTTTTCAAGTTCATATGGAGGGAAAATTTGAATTTGCCTGTTGTAATGAATATAATAATAATAAAGATGATGTTTTCTGTGGTATCTTTACACCTGTAAGACCCCATAACAGGAGAGAATAATTAGGTGTACTCACCTTACCCTTGTTTGCTTCTTTTCAAAATATTTCTTCAGCCAGCCAAGCGTTGTCTTATCTCGTCTGCCATTTTGTTTTGGAAAGGGAGACAATTACTTTGTCTTGTTTGGACAAAGTTATGGGGACCAGTTATTGTACTTATAGTGTGGTTTACAGTATCGTAACAGGATGGAAACAAAACATTGGACATATATTAATTAAATGAAAAAATGGCAAATTAACAGATATATTTAATTTTTTTCTTGATTAAACAATATGTCGTTCAATATTCATCATAAAAATAGAACTTATTAATTGCAAACTTAAAGTATAATCCTTCTTTTAATATGTTTTGAGTCAAAAAAAATGTGTATGACAACAGTTTTTTGAGGGGGTAATCTTGCAAAAACCTATATATTTTTGGCAGTGGAACTTTTCAATGCATTTAAAAGGACATTTAAGCATGACGAAGTATCAAACTAACATTATGGATGATTTCGCATTCAAAAACAGTTGATTAAATAATTTATAACTATAAATTACCCACGGACAACAATTTGCACTTTTTTTGAAAAATGCCCATATATCATTGGCTAGTAGTCTTCTACCAAGATAGTTCAAATCATACCCCTGTGGTCAATATTGGTAACAACGTAATCTTTGTCTTAATAAATCAAACTGTAATATTGTTTGCAAACTGAGTCATGATATAATTTAAGGTAATAGGACCACCATGGAACATTTTATTTGGAAACTAATTTACATCTTAAGACTGAATTCCAAATTATTTGATTGAAATAAGCCACCACTAAAAAAGCAACTGTAATCTGTAAGTTTTTCCTTGTTGATTTACAAAATAAAGATTGTATTTTTTTCTTTCCAGATGTATTTGTATTTCGATATCAGTATCTCTTGATAGAAGTGGGTACAGAAGTTCTGAGGAAGTTGTTGGACAACAAAGTGGGAATTGACTTCATGCGATACTTGAATGCAAACCCAACCCAGTACAATCAACTTAAGTATCTCAGAAATAATAATTTTATAACTGATGCACAGAAGAAGTTGTTGCCACCAGATGATATGAAACCAACTTCCAGTAACTTCGATATTACACTGCTTGCTCTACTCCTCAGAAATGTATGTGGTCTGTGTAATCGTAGAGATCCTGTGTGGAAAACACCAGCTCCAGGAGATTTGTCTGTGGAAGCTGACATCACCCGATTACGAGGTTGCAGGAACAATGTATGTACACATATTTTATGATTGATAGTAAGTGCATGCCTGGATTAGTAGTCAGACTGTTTGAATTTTGATAATTGTGTATGTATCAGGATTGTTCCGAAATAATGTTATATGATAAATAATGAATAATTCAACACCCTTTAGAATTTGGGAGATATAATAATATACATGTATACATATTTCATGTATTATCACAAATTTTCATAAACATTAATGACCAATCTATAATGTTTAAAACATAGCAGATACAAGCACAGATCACTTTGCTTTTTAATCTGACATCAACATTGCTGTTTAACAGTTTACTCTGTGTAGCTCACATGGTGAACAATTAGGATTGATAGCTGTCCGTGGTGCATCAACGTTTTCTTTAAATAATATCTCCTATACATTGTGGCAGGAATATGTTTATGTTTATATCAATTCTAGTTTCTAATTACAAAATAAACTATGTACTATTAATTGGTTCTACAGTATAGATGATAATATGTGTATTGTGTGGTTGATTACACATCTTCTGGTAACATTTCTCATTGTCAGACTTAAATGCTAGTTATCTTGTTTAATGAGAAAATATCATGCTTTTGATACCAAAAAGTGTTTAGAAGACTTGCCACCACTTTGTATTTAGTTCACAGACATTCACAAGGTAGATGTTATCCATGTCATGTACTGTGCCATCTCTTTAGAAATGAATTAAGGGTCCATTTGTTACATTTTGCATGTTCAAAATTAGTAAAATTAAAATTCTGTTGCATTTCTTCATTAAATGTATGGCTTTCATATAGAGTAGTTGAAATTATGTTTGGAAGATATGTGTACAATCCAGTGATTTTTTGCCACCCTTTTGTGAATGGGGCCGGGGGGGCCCGTAGAATTGTGAAAATAGCGTCGAATTGCCCATAATTGTGAATATCATAGTTTACATGACCTCATTTAGTACACTACAGGCTAGCAGTGTATTCATCTATAGCATAGCAGTTAAAAATACTGTTAGACAGATTGATCAACATTCGTAAACAAAACCCTGAACAGAAAAAAACCCATACTTTTGGTGATTGATTTTGGGGCAAAAAAAACGCTGCAATCAATGATTGTGGAAATAAGATATAAAGAAATATATCAATGAATCCTTAATTGTGGAAGCTGTAGTCAATTTAAGTTGGTGTGAATAATTATTATATAGAGTGAACCTGGGAAACAGCAAGGCCTATTACAGTATCATCTCCTGTAGCGATGAATGGATTTTGTCACACAACTTCACAAGAATTATGCTTGCTTGAGCCTCACTGAAAATTTTATAAATGGTTTGGTCTGCCGCATACTATATATGATATATAGTGGAAACTCATCTACTACTTCAATATTTTAAGTTATATAAATGGTTCTGATCTGCTGCATAAGTTGGTTACAGCTAAACATGGATTTTAAAATAAACATTGTAAATCTTCTTGTCCAAAACTATAAGTTGTAGAGCTTTGATATTTGATGTGTAACATTGTATGGTAGACATCTTCCAAGATAAACATTATGAAGTTGCTTCTAAAAACATGGTTGCCAGGGACAGCGTTTTGTTCCTTTATGCATTTTAGTGGAAACAGTATGTAACATGAGTTTTGAGTCTGTTGCATAACTGGATTGTATTTTGCTCATATTTACTTGGCCTTTCAGTTAATTAGTTCGGGAAAACAAATTGACAAAAAACTTTTTTTTTGTATTTCAGCTCATGCACAGTGATACAGTGGTTTTACCTGAGACTGACTTTGATGATAAATGGAAAGAATTAAGTGGGGTAAATATGTGTTAAATTGATTTTATCTACTGGGATATTGTATTTTCACTATTAACCTTTAAAATCATTGTGTGAACAAGCTTGATGTTTTATGATGTTGTAAAAAACACTGGCAAGCAAACCAGATGTCTGTGGTAAACATGGATTTTCTTATCAATAACTCCTGTTCTGATGGTGATATTATCATCAAACTTGGTATGTGGAACATTATTAAAGCCCTCACTGTGGATTGTGCTTTGGATTGTCAAGGTCACTTAAAAACTGTTAACATTCAATAACTTTAGATCCATATATATGACATATTGTCATCAATCTTGCACAGAGCCTGAATATTAAGACGACATATTTTTGCATTGAATTTGGTAAGGCTATGGTCAAGACGAAAGTCAATGGTACATAAAAGAAGGGCATTAGCTGTCATTCAGATTGACACAATGTCATAAAAGTTTAATATAGAAAGTTTACATGATGTCCTAGGTGATGTTACCTAACAATACATATTAAACATCTGATGTGTGGTTCACCTGCCCTATATTTTCAGATCCTAACTAGACTCGATAAGACCAGTGGAATTACTGATTTATCGAAATTAATTGACAATGCTAGAGCAATGGATATAGATGAAGAGTTAAAAGATCGGCTAGATAAGACCATGAAAGTATGGGATGCAATGGACCAAGACGTGATGTCAAAATTAGACCGGGTTGAGAAAAGGTGTTCAGATGGTCATGAGAGAGTTGTAAAAAGGATAAAAACTGTCAAACAGGCAGTTGCAGCAGAAGTGAAACAAGGGTTGTCAACTGTGCAACACGAAGTGACGACAGTGCAACAAGGGTTGACAACAGTGCAACACGAAGTGAAACAAGGGTTTTCAACAGTGCAACAAAGGTTGGCAACAGTGCAAGAAGACATGAAGAAACTGAAAAGCTTTCCTACTGAGGATGCAAAAGGTATATAATGTTGTTATTTTGTGGTAGCAAACGTATATAATAAGTTTGCTCATAGTGAGCTTATGTGATTGATTTGTGTCTTTCATTATAGTCTGTATTCAACACAAGAGGTCAAAATGTTGTTGCAATCTCAATCAAATGGTCTGAATATTTGCTTTATTACAATCTGAGGTGGATTTGATATTTGGGTCATCTAACTAAATAATTGGGTTAAATCATACAGTCATAATTACCGCTCTAGAGCAACAGTCAGAATAATTTTCTTCATGAATGAAATCTTGTTTTGAATGAAATCCACATTACAATGTTGCTGATGTACTCAATGAGAGTGATTCAAGTCCATCATCACCCTCTTGTTCGTTCTAGACAAATACAGTTGCAATAGATGGTCTTTTAAAACCAAGACTAAAACAAGTCTATTTATAAATATTCAACAATAATATTTTTGGTCAAAATTGTTTTTCTGACAGAAAATTTATATTAATAATTAACATAGCCTCGCATACAGGTTGCCTAGCAATTGTCTCTTGTTCAGTGTTTTAACTCGCCCATGTATAATGGTCAGCCTGTGTCTGTCTACACAAGAGTCTGAGGTCACAATTTGAATTGAAGCTGGTCAGTATTAGTGTCATGATATATCAATATAATATATTGCAATATGCAGTAAATTATCTAGTAATTACATCAACATATTAGCCATCATCTGAAATGATAACTATTTAGTTTAAGGTTAATACATATGTTCATTTGGAGTTGAAAAAGGTGTTCAAATGAAGAAGCATCTGCTTTCATAGCTTAGCAACATGTTGGTAAAGTATTGCAATATATTGTGGTACACTTCAGGCATATTGTGACTCATCTAGTAAGAATGTTTGACTGTCACATCTAGGTCAAGGTTTTAACTGGGTTATATATGGGTTGAAAACTTCGTTAACACATCAGAAGTCTCATTTCTGTTCTGATCTACTGGGTAACTTGGCTAGAAAGTTTGTCTTCGTAAAATCTAGTTCCTGTGAGAAACTAATCAAGGAAAAAGTAGGTCGTAAGATCAAAGAAGAACAGAAAAACCTTGTGAAGATTACCATGACCTGATTTTCCACTTAAACCCAATGAAGCAATGACCATGACATTGTTTGCCACAATAACATATAATTATACAACATGGATCAAATTAGGTTTATTGAACAAATGATACAAAACATGTTAAAACTTTGTTAACTCTGCATACCACACATTCTGTCTGATTTACATATGAAACATTGTAACAGGGTATGTTATTGTTTGGTCTTGGCAAAGGTAGAAATTGGATCATTAGGGATAAAAACGAGGTAATTAGATCAAATCATAGAAATGTATTGAAACATTCCATAGGCCATATTTCATATCTGATCCACTTGGAACCTGAGGAGCATGTTAGTGGTCTTAAAATCTTGGTCAAAATGGAAACAAAGATATGCCTGGTTAGAAACTAGGTCATGTTGTCATATCATAGAAAAACAGCCTTCAGCCACATTTTGTGTCTGATTTATACAAAACACGATCAGTATGTTTGTCTTTGTGAATGAAATCTGTATCGAATGTTCTAAGGTACTAGGATGAGCGATAAAGTACCACCACGACCCTCTTTGTCAGTTTCGGGCAATGCAAATGTATTGAATATGTCTTAAATGACATTGGTTTGTAACGAGGGAAAGATTAAGTCTTGTGCTTATCCATTTTAAGTGAATTTTATGTATTTAAACATAGCGTTATATTTTCAGTTATTCAAGAAAAGCTTATAACCATCTACCAGCGTGATTGTCGTTTGTTGCAAGTCTCACCATTCATTGAAGACGACAATGAAGATCTAATGAGTATTTACCAGAGTCCAACACTGCAACATACAGTATATGATAGTGACCAAACAAAAGGCAAACAAGAAACAATTTCATCTTATGAAGAAATATTCTGCAAGGACGATAAAACATTCAAGCGTGTGTACATCACTGGTGATGCTGGTGTTGGTAAAACATCGTTGTGTAGGCGTATGTGTTTGTTGTGGAGCAAGTCGAGGTCGGGAGATTATGCTGGGAATGATGAGAGTACAAAGAGGGACATAAAGTTTTTGAAGAAATTTGACTTTTTATTTTATGTGTCTCTAGGTGCTACTGATGGGAGAGATATAATTATGATGATAGTTAACCAGTTGTTCTACACTGAATGTGATGATGAAAGGACAGACATGTATAAATTGATTAAAAGCATCCTTAATCAACATGATTCTCTTATTGTGTTAGACGGATATGATGAATGGAATCCTAAAACAAGTGGTAAACATGACTGTAAGACACCTAAAGGGATAGAATCAGAGAAATGTGTGTTTTTGACTATGTGCAGACCTTATAAACTTGAAAATGTTCGACTTTCAGGGAACGATATTGACCACCAAGTTGAAATTTCGGGAATTCACGGATTGTCATCTGAACATTATGTTACAGAAGTGGTGAAATACATGAATAAGAAAAATCACGATAACAAGAATGCGGACCAATTCTTAGAAGAAATCAAGCGATGTGAACTTTATGACCAATTATGTATACCAATGATATCTTCTCATCTGGTTGTGGTATGGTGGTTTAACCAAAAACTGACTCATTTTTCTAAAGCATTTTTGTATGGTAAAATTTTAGAAATGCTGTTCAAAAGGGCAGATAGAAAAGTTGAATTTCTTTCATTACCACCATCAGACCTGAAGCTTCCCAACTGTTTCTCACAGCTGGATTATGTAAATGAACAAGTATTCTTATTGCAGAAAGTATGTTTACTGTCATTTAAATCGTTGTTTAAACAAGATGATTGTGCATCAACCCTTGTATTTACCAAGAAACAGTTAATGTCGCTGCCATATTTGTTTACAACTGATGAAATGGATTTTCTCTGTAAAATTGGCATCATATCCAAGAATAAAGTTATTGGTTGTTTTGAAGACCAAAAACAAATATTATCCTTTGTGCACAAAAGCTATATTGAATTTTTTAGTGCATTACATTTTTCATCATTTGACACATGTAACATGATTGATGGTATTGTTAAGAATTGGAACACCTTAGATGATGTATTACAATATCAAAACTTCTTCCAGTTCCTTGCAGGATTATCTGGTCAAAAACTCATTTTTTTACTTGAAAATATTTATTCTTTATTATCATATCATTTAAACTTATGGAGGAAATATGCTGTTGTAAACTATGAGAATGTCTACACTAATTCTTACAGGGAGCAATTAAAGTTATTGCAAACTACTGTGATCAATTGTTTCATTGAATGTAGTAGATTTATTGATCCAAATATTGTACTAAAACTTGAAGATTTCATTTTTGATGACAATTCTAATGTTGACATTTTGAAACAACTTTTATTGTTAAATACAACATGTGTAAAATCAATACATTCTGATGAAGGTAAATATTATGATGAGTTTGATCAGATCAAAAATCTACAATGTTTACATGTTGGTGACATGTTGTCTGGTGATTATGTAAAGTTCACTGAGTGCATGTTACAGAATCAATCCACACTGCACACTGTTTGTATTGAAGGTGGTATAGGTACATTGATACCAGAATTACCTGTGAGAAGTCTCCAACATCTGACATCATTGTCTCTGTCTCGTGTTACAATGCAACATAACAGTTTACATAATCTGGTGACATTTCTGTCTGACAATGTTCTCATTGAAAATATCAAATTGTCCGGTGTGTATTGTGATAATCACCAGAGTGATGATAGTGCCTGTACATTGACTCTAAATCTTCCACATCATACAAAACTCACTTCATTAGATCTGGAGTGTGTTAATATTGTATGTAATAATGTAAACAATTCTAGTTTAAAGTCCATCACATTGTGGCCATTATCTGAGAGGATTGTTAGATGTTATATTGATGTATTTAACTGTATTAAGTATTCACAACTTGAACATCTTTATATCGATGGATTGTACAGTTACATGTCAGATTACAATACAATGAAAACATTGTCAGATTCAGTGAAAACTCTTCCATATATCAAGTCACTAAGACTGGAGTGCATGGAGTTACCTGATGATGTTTTATTACAACTACATCCTGATGTAACACAAGTGAAGATAAAGCTGTGGTTTGTCACAATGAGTCGTCAATGGTTTCATTGTTTCATTGAAAGTTGTGTAAACAATAAATCTGTGATAAAAGTTGAGTTACTTCAATGTAAGATTACATCAGTTGATGGAGAAACTCACAGAGAACTGTCACGGGAGGAGTCGTTGGTTTATATGTCTAAGTATCTTACATCAATACCTACAGTAAACATCACACGTAAATCTGGTTATAGGTTACACTTTGAAACAGGAAGTTGTCAGTAAATGTTTGCTTTTGTTTATGTTAACATATATAGACAAACTTTGATGAACATATCAACAAAATGTCAGGATGTAAGGCAGACAAATATGACTGTAACTTTTTTGTTTGCTTTTTTTTTATTTGTCATAGCAGAATTCATCGAATTATATGTCTGAGTATCTTACACAGGGGTGATAAAGTTCCGGAGACCTCCAGGGTCGATTTTAAGATTGATGTAAACCCGATGAGTTTTTTGATGGGAGGGTATAGGGGCCGAATCGCTCTCTGATGTTTAATGTTAAAAAATCGATTTTTACTACAAGTATGTAAATTAAACTTACCCCGATGTAAAAATCAGCCTTTTAAGATGTTAAATCCTCAATAAAATCATGTGGTTAATATTGAAAGTTATTCCAAAAACAGCGATCAAACAATCCAATGACGAGAAATTTTCACTGAGCACGATTTCATCATCACTATTTATAAACAAGTTGGTAATTTTCCACTTCAATTCTGATATTTTCATCAAAGTTTAATTGTATTAATCCATTTCCACGACACTTAAATAGTTTAAAAGACTGCTGTGAACAACAATCTGGGTTTAATAATGTTTAAAAAGGTGTTAATATCGACCAAACGAAGGATGTAAATCACGCGAGCAATACGTCATCATGTCATTTTTTGTGTACACAAGTCGGCTATTTTCTGAAAATGTCACCAGAACAAAATCAATATTAAAGTAGGTCAAATCCAGGTAGTTATTGTCTGTGTTGCAATTCTTGTGACAACAATTTAATTTTCAACAAGAATAAACATCAAAGATGTTTGAACTTTCTCAATTAGTCATCTATCAGTATGTGTAAATGTGTAAATGTTCTAGAGGTGATGAAATGAGTTACTGGAATATATTTGTGTGTTGTATATGAAAGATTGGAACATATTGAGAGAACTCCATTCTATAACATCTCATTACAATTGTACACTCAGTGGCTATAACTTCATTATGAGTGGTGGGATATCTACTCTATTATATACAATGTATGCTGACATTTGTGTTGCTGTGAAATCATTGTTTCACAAAATTTAAAGCTGCATTACATATTGTTTGTAATACAAACTTTCTTACATATTTGGTAAGGAATGACGGCCATTCTTGCTGGTGAAATTATTTTTATTTCACTGATTTTGACATAAATTGCTATGAATAAAGGCCTTTAACTCCACACATTCTATTCTGACTGAGTCCTATGATTATTAATGTATTATTTCTGTATGAGCTGAAAATCTTGGCTACATGTATAATCAGTTCAGTGTTTTAGTTCTATAATATGTGAATAAAGAAAATTTGATCATTATACATATTAACAATAAAATAGTTAAACCATTTTGTGTTGTATTTGTTTCTCACTGTTTTAAGATTGGTACAAAAATGTTGAGAGCATCTTCTATTTTGTACATTTATAACATTTATGTGCGCAATATCCAACCAAACAGTTTATTCTTGAAATTGGTGTCATTAAATCCACCAGACATATTATCATGCAACCTCTCCAGAACAACATACTTGTTCAGATGTGAACTCTGGCTTTTGTTGAGAGGTTATTCCTGTATACAGGGTATTGCTGTAGAGAGGTTATTGCTGTAGGGAGGTTATTGCTGTAGAGAGGTTATTACTGTAGAGAGGTTATTGCTGTAGGGAGGTTATTGATCTAGAGAGGTTATTGCTGTAGGGATGTTATTGCTGTAGGGAGGTTATTGATCTAGAGAGGTTATTGCTGTAGGGATGTTATTACTGTAGAGAGGTTATTGCTGTAGGGAGGTTATTGCTGTATACAGGGTATTGCTGTAGGGAGGTTATTGCTCTAGAGAGGTTATTGCTATATACAGGGTATTGCTGTAGGGAGGTTATTGATCTAGAGAGGTTATTCCTGTATACAGGGTATTGCTGTAGGGAGGTTATTGATCTAGAGAGGTTATTCCTGTATACAGGGTATTGCTGTAGGGCGGTTATTGATCTAGAGAGGTTATTGCTGTATACAGGGTATTGCTGTAGGGAGGTTATTGCTCTAGAAAGGTTATTGCTCTATACAGGGTATTGCTGTAGGGAGGTTATTGATCTAGAGAGGTTATTCCTGTATACAGGGTATTGCTGTAGGGAGGTTATTGATCTAGAGAGGTTATTGCTGTATACAGGGTATTGCTGTAGGGAGGTTATTGCTCTAGAAAGGTTATTGCTGTATGCAGGGTATTGCTGTAGGGAGGTTATTGATCTAGAGAGGTTATTCCTGTATACAGGGTATTGCTGTAGGGAGGTTATTGCTGTATACAGGGTATTGCTGTAGGGAGGGTATTGCTGTAGGGAGGTTATTGATATAGAGAGGTTATTGCTGTAGGGAGGTTATTGCTCTAGAGAGGTTATTGCTGTACAGAGGTTATTGCTCTAGAGAGGGTATTGCTGTTTAAAGGTTATTACTGTAGAGAGGTTTTTGCTGTAGGGAGGTTATATTTGATGGTACAATATACAACAGGAACATTGATCATGTTGTTATAGTGTGGATATTGCACACAAGACGCCACTCTGGAAAGGTTACTCATGCAACCTCTCCAGAACAACATACTTGTTCAGATGTGAACTCTGGCTTTTGTTGAGAGGTTATTCCTGTATACAGGGTATTGCTGTAGGGAGGTTATTGCTGTAGAGAGGTTATTCCTGTATACAGGTTATTGCTGTAGAGAGGTTATTGCTATAGAGAGGTTATTGCTGTATACAGGGTATTGCTGTAGGGAGGTTATTGCTCTAGAGAGGTTATTGCTGTATACAGGGTATTGCTGTAGGGAGGTTATTGATTAGAGAGGTTATTCCTGTATACAGGGTATTGCTGTAGGGAGGTTATTGCTGTATTCAGGGTATTGCTGTAGGGAGGTTAGTGATATAGAGAGGTTATTGCTGTAGGGAGGTTATTGCTCTAGAGAGGTTATTGCTGTACAGAGGTTATTGCTCTAGAGAGGGTATTGCTGTTTAGAGGTTATTACTGTAGAGAGGTTTTTGCTGTAGGGAGGTTATATTTGATGGTACAATATACAACAGGAACATTGATAATGTTGTTATAGTGTGGATATTGCACACAAGACGCCACTCTGGAAAGGTTACACTGTATGTGTGCTGTTCTGTTTAACTGTTCTACCAGTTTGTGTATGGTGGTATTGACATGATGTTGCAACTTGATCTACATCAAGGAAGGTTTACATCCTGGTCGATCTACACAATTATGGACCTACATAATGGGGAATCTACATCTATATAATTGGAGAAATTTTCATCTCGGTGGATCTACATGATGGAGAATCTACATTATGTTGGATCGACATAATGGTGAATGTACATCATGGTGGATATACATAATGTTGAATCTACATCATGGTGGATATACATAATGATGAATCTACATCATGGTGGATCTACATCATGGTGGATTCGTGGTTCAGACGACATCAACACGTCATCAGTGTACACAGGAACTTGAATCAACATATGTATCTTTGTTCGAAGAGCTCAGTCCTAAATCAATCAAAATTGACTAGATTCCACACACATGATAGCGATTCGAGTCGGAGTAGATGTAATGGACTCACTTAACGCGTGTATGCTGAATGACGTCAGATACTTGTTCATGTGATGACGTCATTAAACATATTTAATCGATGAAATTTTGAGAGAAAAGGTTTTCCTTTATTTACGCTTTACGGCTACGTTTGATATTAGCCCATTGTTAGATATATTTAATCAACTAGAACATTATAAAATATTAATAGTTCTATGGATAATTTTAGAAATAATGATTGTGTGAATCGGCCTACTTTCCGGCTCTTTTATTCAATTACTTAATTACTTTCGTGACGCTGCTGTCTATATTAATGAGGTCAAGTTTGAATATGTGTTTTTACCTCATTTTGTCGGGTATCTGATAAATAGAATAATTAATTGTGTTGTTTAGTATTCAATTTATTCAAAAATAATTGCTGTAGGGAGGTTATTGCTGTAGGGAGGTTATTGGTGTAGAAAGGTTATAGCTGTATGAAGGTTATTGATGTAGAAAGGTTATTGCTGTAGAAAGGTTATTGATGTAGAAAGGTTATAGCTGTATGAAGGTTATTGTTGTAGAAAGGTTATTGCTGTAGAAAGGTTATTGTTGTAGGGAGGTAATTGTTGTAGAGAGGTTATTGTTGTAGGGAGGTGATTGCTGTAGGGAGGTTATTGCTGTAGGGTGGTTTTTACTGTAGGGAGGTTATTGTTGTAGGGAGGTTATTGTTGTAGGAAGGTAATTGCTGTAGGGAGGTGATTGCTGTAGGGAGGTTATTGTTGTAGGGCGGTTATTGTTCTAGGAAGGTAATTGCTGTAGGGAGGTGATTGCTGTAGGGAGGTTATTGTTGTAGGGAGGTTATTGCTGTAGTGAGGTGATTACTGTAGGGAGGTTATTGTTGTAGGGAGGTTACTGCTGTAGGGAGGTGATTGCTGTAGGGAGGTGATTGCTGTAGGGAGGTTATTGTTGTAGGGAGGTAATTGCTGTAGGGAGGTGATTGCTGTAGGGAGGTTATTGTTGTAGGGAGGTTATTGCTGTAGGGAGGTGATTGTTGTATGGAGTTGATTGCTGTAGGGAGGTTATTGTTGTAGGGAGGTTATTGTTGTACGGAGGTGATTGTTGTAGGGAGGTGATTGCTGTAGGAAGGTAATTGCTGTAGGGAGGTGATTGCTGTAGGGAGGTTACTGCTGTAGGGAGGTGATAGCTGTAGGGAGGTGATTGCTGTAGGGAGGTTATTGTTGTAGGGAGGTTATTGCTGTAGGGAGGTGATTGCTGTAGGGAGGTTATTGTTGTAGGGAGGTTATTGTTGTATGGAGGTGATTGCGGTAGGGAGGTTACTGCTGTAGGGAGGTGATTGCTGTAGGGAGGTGATTGCTGTAGGGAGGTTATTGTTGTAGGGAGGTTATTGTTGTATGGAGGTGATTGCGGTAGGGAGGTTACTGCTGTAGGGAGGTGATTGCTGTAGGGAGGTGATTGCTGTAGGGAGGTTATTGTTGTAGGGAGGTTACTGCTGTAGGGAGGTGATTGCTGTAGGGAGGTGATTGCTGTAGGGAGGTTATTGTTGTAGGGAGGTTATTGCTGTAGGGAGGTGATTGATGTAGGGAGGTGACTGCTGTAGGGAGGTTATTGTTGTTGGGAGGTTATTGCTGTATGGAGGTGATTGCTGTAGGGAGGTGATTGCTGTAGGGAGGTTACTGCTGTAGGGAGGTGATTGCTGTAGGGAGGTGATTGCTGTAGGAAGGTAATTGCTGTAGGGAGGTGATTGCTGTAGGGAGGTTATTGTTGTAGGGAGGTTACTGCTGTAGGGAGGTAATTGCTGTAGGGAGGTGATTGCTGTAGGGAGGTAATTGCTGTAGGATGTTTATTAGTTGACCTAATTTTGCTGAGATGAAAAGTTTTTGAGTGAGATAATGACGAAGCCGGTAGGGGTCAAAATAAAAAATCTGAAGAAAAGTTGTTTTTTAAAAATGTTTGGGGATTAATGCTTTCTCTCCCTTAAAAAGTCCAAGTTGTATCCAGTATGATTAATATCGTGTGTGGTCATCATTTGCACCAATACACGCAATAATTCTACAGCGCATCGACATGACGTAACGCACAGTTAGTGCGTTAGGCAGATTCCTCCACTATTGCTGTAAAGCCTGTGTCAAATCTCGAATGTTGTCAATTTGGTTGTTGGCCCTCACCTTACGACCAAGCTCATCCCAGATGTGCTCTATCGGGTTGAGATCAGGGGAAACCGCAGGCCATGGAAGTCCGGCAACATTGTTTCGAGCCAGGTATTGCGGGCGGGCATTGTCTTGCTGCAGTGTTACACCAGGGCCGTGGCAGCGATTGAAAGGCATTGCATGAGGAGTTAGCACATCAGTAATGTAACCCTATGCATTGAGGTTGCCCTGTATGACTTCCAGCTCAGTCTTACGGTTACCCATGATAGCACCCCATACCCTTACACCCCCACCACCGAACCTGTCCCTCTCAACAACACAACAATCTGCTAATCTCTCGTTTTTACGCCTGTATATGCGTAGCCTACCATCTGCATGGCTGAGTGTGAACCGAGATTCGTCAGTAAAGAGAACTCGGTTCCAATCAGCCCGCCTCCAACTCAAATGATGTCGTGACCACAATAACCTAGTACCACGGTGACGTCGCATCATTATTTGACCGAAATATGGGCGTCGTGCTCTGATTTTGGCTGAGCGTTGCATCGCAAGCTATTACGGATGGTCTGCGAAAACACACCGTATCTCCTAGCCGTTACGGTGGCTGGCAACCTACGCTGACGCAAGTGCGTTAACGTGATGTAGCGATTAGTTCTGGCGGTGGTGACATGGGGATGACCAGGGCGGGGACGATCGCGAACAATCCCAGTCTGTTGGTACCGGGTCGAAAGCCTCTGTATTGTCTTCTGACAGCAGCCGTCGTTCCCGCCTGAAGCATTCCAAAAACCTGATTTCTTTCAACTTTAGACAAGCGTGGCATGATGAAAAGAGTGAAAAAGTAAAACTTTTTCAATTTTCGGATTAGCCTGTGTCGCGATAATCGTACGACGTTGACTGAATTAATTTTTCGAGCACGTGTATAACGCGCACGTGCATTAAGTGAACATCAAGGTTCCGGTTGGTGAACGGTTTTCACGTGTTGCATTTGGTGTCAACCTTACACAGGTGTATTTACAAGTTACCAGTGTATCGCATGTTCATTCACTGAATGTGTAACATAAACATAGCCGAAGATGTCTGTTAAAAAAGTGGGACGTTTCTACATTTGCTCAGTATAGATAGAATACCACAAATATCGGAGAAACTGTAATTGTAGACAGGTCAGTTTATCGCTTAACATGATTTCCTTGTTCTGCACGAGATTCTCGATGTCTGTGTTTTGTTTCGTCATAGGACAAGGGAAGTAATATATCGGTCTAACTTGGAAATGGTAAGACTGCAGGAGTTGTCTTATCTTGTTGATCACTGTACTTCAGAGACAAGTACTGAACTGTTCGTACGTGTATTTCAACAAATGGTTGCATTATGTCTCTCAGTGTATTAGTTCAATACGTATGCAACACCCTATAGACTGTATCTATCTGTTTAGTTACTAAAAGTGGTGCCCTGTTTCATGAATATATTTCCGAAGTATAATCCCGTCAAAACACATTATGGTGATAGATGTGCATTGTTAACGAAACGTTTGTACACGTTGCAGTTGTATCGTTAGTAGTCATGACTACCTCTCTGTCTGCACGAGTTTTCGAGCAGTTTGAGATTTTCTGTGTGGTCCAAGGGAAGTAATACAATCGGTTACAATAAGACCGTATGGATTATCTTATCTTGTTTCTGTTGACACTGTATTACATACATAAAAGTAGGTGAGGGATACAGCGCCTGATTCCTGATTTGAAGGTCGTGAGTTCGGGCCTACGATGATTCATTTTAGTACACACGCAGATCAAGTTTCCAAATAAAGATTAAATCATGTTCTGAGTACAAACTTCTTAATTCAAATCAACGCTTGTTAGAAAACTGCTCAATTGATTGTGAAACTGTCATAACAACCAGAAATCATATAAACTGACACCTCAATAATAGGACCAATATTGGTTCTGAAGAATGTTCGTCTTGTTAATTAGCATATCAGAGCATATCAGAGTGTTGAGTTAAAATGCGGAACACTGGTCCGTTAAAATACGATCATATACATAAAGTGGTCATTTAGAGATGTTTTACAGTAGTTTTTGTAGTGGTTTTTATCATCTAGAACATTGAATACAACATAATTAATAGTTTCAATCTATCAAATATATTAATGAACCAATCTTAGGATAGTTAACACACGTTGTAGCTTACTGAATCTTATGTTCCTATGTTAGTAACTCTGTGATATGTTCCCAGACATCTATATAATATCTATATGGACCTAGCAGTAGTGCTCACCATACATAGTGCGCATCAATCAAACTTTCGTAAAATAAAGCATGAATGTGCCGGCCCGCTAGCGCAATTGGTATCCCGATAGACTGCCAGTCCGAAGGTTCCGGGTTGGAATCTGGGTTTGGTCGGCTATGGTCACTGTTTTGAAATGATCAAAAAAAAATAAAATATTTCTAACAATTATAAGGTCATACGCCTTCCACCAGTAGATCTCATATGGGAAAGATGTCAGTCGCTTGCAGAGAAACCGAGAAGTGCACTGTCTATGGAGCCCAGGTAGATCTTGTATAGTCTGACCACGCCTTAAAATGATTAAAGCTGTTGATAGTGCGTTCAACACTAGAAAACCAATCAAAAACACCATGAATGACAAAGATATGGACCGGACATGAAATCGGGACATACACAGTTCAGAGACGTGCAGTGACCTTGACATTGAAGCTAGTGACCTTGGTCTTGGTGTGACACGTCCTTATCCTGTCGCGGTCACTTCTGCCGAATTAATTTGAAATCCATCCATGAATGACAAAGCTATAGACCGACACGAAATCAGGACGTACAGACCTAACTACGCGCGTGATTCCTATTTAGCCCCCAATATACTTGTGAAACGGGGGGTATCAATGTATACATGCAGGTGTCCCTCTAGGGTCCACGCTTGAACCAATTATATCTCGTATTTATTTCGATATTAATGATATAACTGATAAAACATCAAGTTCTCCACTATTTGTAGACAAAATGAATGTTTGGTCATGTAACTGTCTCGCAACTTCAATCAATCTTAAACTGAGAGTTTGTTTGTTTCTCACACAGTTTCCTGTGATCAACTATCTCTATTTCATGTTGTTTAAGAAGATTCACGAAGACACACTGGTGTTGTTTTCAGTGGCAATGGTAAATGGTCGGAACTCAATGAAAAAATATATATATAATTTCTGTAATAAAACTATGCATGACTTATGTTAACTTAAATACATATTACAAAGACAAAATATAGTCAGAAAATCTGTATGATTCCTCTTGCCAGTACCACAATATGCTAGTGATGTCTGAGGCGGCTGTACTTATAGAAACAGCCATAGTATAGATAACATTCAGATGGCAGACAAACAGGTTGGTACGTATCTTCATGTTTGTTCTACAGAGACAGCTGTAGACTTTGCACCTAACTTTATATTCATTATATGTCAATCTAATACTAAGTAATATTCCGATACATGTACTGTGGTAATGTAGTGTTTGGAAGAGAGATCTCGAGATATTCCTCGGTGCCCAATACACTGATTTGTAAATTGTTTGGAAAAACAAAATTCCTTCGTGAAACTCATGTTTACCAGTTAATTAAAATTTGCAAGTCGATTATGTCAATCGATCTTTGAGATGCGTCACGATATCAGGTGTGAATGCGAATTGATTTCCAATGCATAAATAGAGGATTTGACTACGATCTGGAGATATTAGGTTCGTAACCTAGGTGCAATCTCTGACATAATATTGACAATATGCAACATGTATACAATAAGATATGTATAGCTATTGTCCGACATAATGTCGAACACTTTTCTCGCTACATATATGAATTGGTTTGTTGATAAAACCGAAACTTTGGTTTTAAATTGATCATATATTGTTGTAACACTGCGTGTGTATGTACCTTTAGATTATGTGATATACCGCAATCAGTGTAAAACAACAACAATATAATCCATGTATACAATACTTACAGTATTCAAGTATGTAATGTAAGATTTAAACACATGTACTTGATAATTGCACGTGGCAATCGAGCTAAAAATATATATTGATGACATCAATGTATCGAAACTTATATTTTCGTTTTAATACGGAATCCTAATAAGGCAATCATGACTTTATCGCTGGTGGTACAAGACAGTACTATACTATTCGATTCGCCGAGGTGCGAGATGGTACTATACAATTCGACATGCCGCAGTGCAACGTTAGACGATATAATACGCTCCGATACTCCGCAACGCGACGTTAGACGATATAATACGCTTCGATACTCCGCAACGCGACGCTAGACGATACAATACGCTTCGATACTCCGCAACGCGACTTTAGACGATATAATACGCTTCGATACTCCGCAACGCGACGCTAAACGATATAATACGCTCCGATACTCCGCAACGCGACGCTAGACGATACAATACGCTTCGATACTCCGCAACGCGACGCTAAACGATATAATACGCTCCGATACTCCGCAACGCAAAGCTAGACGATATAATACGCTTCGATACTCCGCAACGCGACGCTAAACGATATAATACGCTCCGATACTCCGCAACGCAAAGCTAGACGATATAATACGCTTCGATACTCCGCAACGCGACGCTAGACGATACAATACGCTTCGATACTCCGCAACGCGACGTTAGACGATATAATACGCTTCGATACTCCACAACGCGACGTTAGACGATACAATACGCTTCGATACTCCGCAACGCAAAGCTAGACGATATAATACGCTTCGATACTCCGCAACGCGACGCTAGACGATACAATACGCTTCGATACTCCGCAACGCGACGTTAGACGATATAATACGCTTCGATACTCCACAACGCGACGTCAGACGATACAATACGCTTCGATACTCCACAACGCGACGCTAGACGATATAATACGCTCCGATACTCCGCAACGCGACGCTAGACGATATAATACGCTCCGATACTCCGCAACGCGACGCTAGACGATATAATACGCTTCGATACTCCGCAACGCGACGCTAGACGATATAATACGCTTCGATACTCCACAACGCGACGCTAAACGATATAATACGCTCCGATACTCCGCAACGCGACGCTAGACGATATAATACGCTTCGATACTCCACAACGCGACGCTAAACGATATAATACGCTCCGATACTCCGCAACGCGACGCTAGACGATATAATACGCTCCGATACTCCGCAACGCGACGCTAGACGATATAATACGCTCCGATACTCCGCAACGCGACGTTAGACGATATAATACGCTCCGATACTCCGCAACGCGACGCTAGACGATATAATACGCTTCGATACTCCGCAACGCAAAGCTAGACGATATAATACGCTCCGATACTCCGCAACGCAAAGCTAGACGATATAATACGCTTCGATACTCCGCAACGCAAAGCTAGACGATACAATACGCTCCGATACTCCGCAACGCGACGCTAGACAATATAATACGCTTCGATACTCCGCAACGCAAAGCTAGACGATATAATACGCTTCGATACTCCGCAACGCAAAGCTAGACGATATAATACGCTTCGATACTCCGCAACGCAAAGCTAGACGATATAATACGCTTCGATACTCCGCAACGCGACGCTAGACGATACAATACGCTTCGATACTCCGCAACGCGACGTTAGACGATATAATACGCTTCGATACTCCGCAACGCAAAGCTAGACGATATAATACGCTTCGATACTCCGCAACGCGACGCTAGACGATACAATACGCTTCGATACTCCGCAACGCGACGTTAGACGATATAATACGCTTCGATACTCCACAACGCGACGTTAGACGATACAATACGCTTCGATACTCCGCAACGCAAAGCTAGACGATATAATACGCTTCGATACTCCGCAACGCGACGCTAGACGATACAATACGCTTCGATACTCCGCAACGCGACGTTAGACGATATAATACGCTTCGATACTCCACAACGCGACGTCAGACGATACAATACGCTTCGATACTCCACAACGCGACGCTAGACGATATAATACGCTCCGATACTCCGCAACGCGACGCTAGACGATATAATACGCTCCGATACTCCGCAACGCGACGCTAGACGATATAATACGCTTCGATACTCCGCAACGCGACGCTAGACGATATAATACGCTTCGATACTCCACAACGCGACGCTAAACGATATAATACGCTCCGATACTCCGCAACGCGACGCTAGACGATATAATACGCTTCGATACTCCACAACGCGACGCTAAACGATATAATACGCTCCGATACTCCGCAACGCGACGCTAGACGATATAATACGCTCCGATACTCCGCAACGCGACGCTAGACGATATAATACGCTTCGATACTCCGCAACGCAAAGCTAGACGATATAATACGCTCCGATACTCCGCAACGCAAAGCTAGACGATATAATACGCTTCGATACTCCGCAACGCAAAGCTAGACGATACAATACGCTCCGATACTCCGCAACGCGACGCTAGACGATATAATACGCTTCGATACTCCGCAACGCAAAGCTAGACGATATAATACGCTTCGATACTCCGCAACGCAAAGCTAGACGATATAATACGCTTCGATACTCCGCAACGCAAAGCTAGACGATATAATACGCTTCGATACTCCGCAACGCAAAGCTAGACGATATAATACGCTCCGATACTCCGCAACGCGACGCTAGACGATATAATACGCTTCGATACTCCACAACGCAAAGCTAGACGATATAATACGCTCCGATACTCCGCAACGCGACGTTAGACGATATAATACGCTTCGATACTCCGCAACGCAAAGCTAGACGATATAATACGCTCCGATACTCCGCAACGCAAAGCTAGACGATATAATACGCTTCGATACTCCGCAACGCAAAGCTAGACGATACAATACGCTTCGATACTCCGCAACGCAAAGCTAGACGATATAATACGCTCCGATACTCCGCAACGCAAAGCTAGACGATATAATACGCTTCGATACTCCGCAACGCAAAGCTAGACGATATAATACGCTCCGATACTCCGCAACGCAAAGCTAGACGATATAATACGCTTCGATACTCCGCAACGCAAAGCTAGACGATATAATACGCTCCGATACTCCGCAACGCAAAGCTAGACGATATAATACGCTTCGATACTCCGCAACGCGACTTTAGACGATATAATACGCTTCGATACTCCGCAACGCGACTTTAGACGATATAATACGCTCCGATACTCCGCAACGCGACTTTAGACGATACAATACGCTTCGATACTCCGCAACGCGACGCTAGACGATATAATACGCTCCGATACTCCGCAACGCGACTTTAGACGATATAATACGCTTCGATACTCCGCAACGCGACGCTAGACGATATAATACGCTCCGATACTCCGCAACGCGACTTTAGACGATATAATACGCTTCGATACTCCGCAACGCGACACTAGACGATACAACACGCTTCGATACTCCGCAACGCGACACTACACGATACAATACGCTTCGATACTCCGCAACGCGACGCTGGACGATACAATACGCTTCGATACTCCGCAACGCAACGCTAGACGATACAATACGCTTCGATACTCCGCAACGCGACGCTAGACGATACAATACGCTTCGATACTCCGCAACGCGACGCTAGACGATACAATACGCTTCGATACTCCGCAACGCGACGCTAGACGATACAATACGCTTCGATACTCCGCAACGCGACGCTAGACGATACAATACGCTTCGATACTCCGCAACGCGACGCTAGACGATACAATACGCTTCGATACTCCGCAACGCGACGCTGGACGATATAATACGCTTCGATACTCCGCAACGCGACGCTCGAGGATATAGTACGCTTGGTTTTTGAAAGGATATTATATATGCTACCTGAAAACCCATTTCTTAAGCGTCAAAGCCGTGCGTAACTATATTTTTCTCACGTGAATTTATCATATGGTTACTTGAACTTGTTTAAAAAAAGCATTGTCAGTATTAGGGGTATGGTTATGTTAACATCTATAATTTTTTCACGGTTCAGTTACACAAGCTATATTTTTATAAGTAACTGCACTTATGTCAGGCAATGTTAGTAATGGAGAGTTCATTAAATAAAGGTCAAGGTCAAATCTGATGTACGAACAGTGCAAATATGTGTCCATGTCCCGCACGTGCAAAACGTGCTATAAACGTCAATACGCCTAATACGATTAATTTCATAGCGAGCCGGCTAAAAAAATCAATAATTCGCTGCATTACCTGTTCAAATATCGGCATGTGAAATTATGTGTGAATACGCATTATTAGAAAAATAATAATACAATATAAACTGACCGATTAGGAATTTTGTTGAGTGTATAGTGCAGCAAATAGCATACATATTTTATCTGAGTATCAGTATCTTTTTGAATGTAATTTTCACACACACACACACACGCACACACACGCACGCACACGCACACGCACCTACACACGCACACACACACGCACACGCACCTACACACATACACACACACACGCACACGCACCTACACACGCACACGCACACGTACACGTACACACACACACGCACACGCACACGCACACGCACGCACGCACGCACGCACGCACACACACCTACACACGCACACGCACACACACACGCACACGCACACGCACCTACACACATACACACACACACGCACACGCACCTACACACGCACACGCACACGCACACGCACACGCACACGCACACGCACACGCACACGTACACGTACACGTACACGTACACGTACACACACACACGCACACGCACGCACACGCACCTACACACGCACACGCACACGCAAGTATTATTTCCATAATGCCCAGTCAAAATAAAGATGAAATGTACATGCACTGACTGTAATATTGACATTTTAAATGTCATTACATGGATATTCTCATTTAAACTGTACATTAATTGTGTAAGACATTAGTATTAGTTTGAACATTTCTAATCTTGTAGATATATACACAAACTCACTGCACATTGAACACTGAAGTAGTGGATTATATTTCATTGTTATTTTCATCAATATCATGATCATCTTGTTCATACTCATATTCCAAGAAATCAACTTCATCAGTCTCTTCTGCATCATCGTCAATGACAGATAGTTCACCATCAATATCCACTGGTACCTGTGGCCCAGAAAACCACTTTATCCGGAAATATTCATTCTCTTCGAACCATCCATTTTCCCGCGGGTCTAATTCTAATGGAACAGCTTGGTCAGCATGTCGCCATACATAAGAGACTAAATTGGTACGAATAATTTTTTGGTGCAAACCTCTAATTTTACCCAGTGGTTCGGTTGAATCTGTTGGTGCAAATTTCGTTCTGAAAATATCAAATCTGACATTGCAACAGAACGAAACAATATATACTGTATTGTGGCAAATAAGCGGACAAATCTGGTCGGAACTCATCGTTTGGACACATGCTGAATAATACAACAAACTCATGAGAATGGACGCTGCCTTAAAGTAACACAACATACAATAGTCTATGGTGACACTATGACATCCTTGCTTAATGTCGTTGTTTGATTTATATATGTTCCCGGTCCGAGGCTGCTAAATGACATATTTTATTGTACGTAGTAAGAAACAAATGGACATCATATCGCATAGGGGAGTTGAGAGAACACACGTTCATACTTAGCACAAACACACATTCTGGTAACCTGAGAACCTGCGTGTCCGAGTTTCAACATTTTACATCATTGTAAGAATGCATAAGGATTTCAGCATACGGATTCAAATATATTTAAAAACCCTACTATTGTAAATTTGTCCGACCTCAGCTACAAAATATTTAAAGAGCAAATGTTCGGCAAAGTCGCATGTGTAATTCAGTTCTGACCATTGGTGGTTCACCTTGCAGGCTTGTTTATCTATAACGTAATTCATCTTGCTTATTTTACAAATTATCATCACTTGTTGTGTAAACATGACATAATGTCATGTAAAATGGAGTGAAAAGCTCTTATGTTGACCGCAAGCAGTTGTATTAACTTTCCGGACCGGTCGATGTCAATTGTATGCACCTTCCTGACCGGTCAGTGTCAATTGTATGCACCTTCCTGACCGGTCAGTGTCAATTGTATGCACCTTCCTGACCGGTCAATGTCAGTTGTATGAACCTCCATGACCGGTTCGATAAATTCACGTAAGAGATGGATTATCGTTGTAATTTTTAGTTAAAAATTCAGTCTTCATATAGCTATAATATTAGATTCATCAGCACTCTGGACAGCGTTCACGCTGCCATCTTGTTTTCATGATATTCGAATGGTATTTCCGAAAGTAGTGCCTAACGAACATCCGAGGCACTTGACGTAGTTGGTCGAGGTTTTCCGAATGGCTAGACGGTCTGATACCATCGCGACGCTAGAGGATACGACGCGATTTAATATTCCACAGCGCGACGCTAGACGGTATGATACGATTCGATATTCTGCAACGCGACGCTAAACGATACGACGTGATGAAGCGAGACGGAACGATGGTTCTACTTTAAATACGCTATGCTTCGATTCTCCTATATTCGATATTGCTAAGGAGATGTTGCTTAGGACAGGTTACTATGGAGAGGTTGCTATAGAGAGGTTGTTATTGAGATGTTGCTATGGAGAGTATGCTATGGAGAGGTTGTTATTGAGATGTTGCTATGGAGAGTATGCTATGGAGAGGTTGTTATTGAGATGTTGCTATGGAGAGGATGCTATGGAGAGGTTGTTATGGAGAGGATGCTATGGAGATGTTGTTATGGAGAGGATGCTATGGAGAGGATGCTATGGAGAGGTTGTAATGGAGAGTATGCTATGGAGAGGTTGTTATGGAGAGGATGCTATGGAGATGTTGTTATGGAGAGGATGCTATGGAGAGGATGCTATGGAGAGGTTGTAATGGAGAGTATGCTATGGAGAGGTTGTTATGGAGAGGATGCTATGGAGAGGTTGTAATGGAGAGTATGCTATGGAGAGGTTGTAATGGAGAGGATGCTATGGAGAGGTTGTTATGGAGAGGTTGCTATGGAGATATTGCTAAGGTAATGTTGCTACGGAAATATTGCTAAGGAGAGGTTGCTATTGAGATGTTGCTATGGAAATATTTTCTTATGAAGGGGTTGTTATGGAGGGGTTGCTATGGATGGGTTGCTATGGAAATATTGCTAAGGAGAGGTTGCTATGGAAAAATTGCTATGGAGATATTGCTAAGGTGATGTTGCTATGGAAATATTGCTGGCATTCCCCCAACTATCTAACAATTACATTGTAATACTTGTAGATAATACCCTGTACTCCAGTAGCGCACAAATATATAATATAACATCAAATGGCACCAAAGTGGTTGTCGCATTCCCCCATCTATCTAACAATTACATTGAAATCTAAGCACTGTGCCTATTTGTTTATAATCAACATGGGTATCTGAAAGGACAATTCGATAAACATTTAATTTAAAATTATGGACACAGCTCGCATTGTTGAATCGATGGAAGATATTCACACATATTTGGTGATTATCAATTATCAAAATGTATTAACAAATATTTTCGCTATCTCATTGTAGGTAACGGGCAGTGTACGGTGCAGGATGACTGAATGTATGTTAGATTTACGGTGGGATTTGTTCGTTTATAAATATGTAGAAGCCAAGTATCGGAAAATTCATTCCGCCTAACTGATCATGAAATGAATGGCGAGTCCAAAACTGGTTGTCGATTTTATAAAAGTAGATTTATAAGGGACGACGATACAAATCATGGTTATGTCTGGTTCATGTAGATTTATGGATATTTAAGAGGCGTAGTAAATAATATATTCATCTAATGAAAAACTTCACCCAATGTTTACATACAATATAGCGGACATTTTACCCGGTCACAACAAACACGATGCGTGAATCCCGTGCAGTCAGTGCAGTAAAACACGTGCTTCAAGTTTGTGCAATGAAAATTGCTGTGTAGGAGAAAATATTTTCAATGTCTTTAAATTGATATTTGAAGCGTATTTGACGAATGAAATGGAATTAATTCGACGACTGAAACAAATTATGTTTATGAAGACTGGGGGGATTGTTGTAATTGTGCTTGCATGGCGTTATTTGGACGCATAGGTAAGTGTTTATATTACCCTGTAAACTGTTAATGACAGTTATATTTCACTGTCCTTTCCGTCAAGATGCTAAACTCCACATTTTTTCACATGATATTCAAGTACAATTGTAGATAAATGAAATGATGAATGGCTACAAAACTGTATAAATGCTTTAATGCTCTAGGAAGCTGCGTACAGTATAAGCGAGTACAAATGTTCAGCAATGTTCAGTCCGGCCACGAAAAAACGTATCGACTTTTCCGATAATTATTCGGTGTTAGCTCATAGGTCAGAAGAGCTTATGCGATGGGACCGCGTCCGTCTGTCCGTACGTCCGTGCACACTTGGTTGTGAACACGATAATGTTTTTTATTGTATCTTGATCAAACTTATGTAGTTGTTAGATATCCACGAAAGCTCAGTTCCTTTCGAAAACCAGCCTGATCCGACCATGCTTAACAGGGTTATGGCCTATTGAAAATTACAAAATTTCTATACAGAAGCTTGTGAATAGAGCTTCCATATTTTATTTGATCTATACCTAACCTGGAAAGTAGTTTGATATTTGTGAGACCTTGGTTCAGTTTGAAAAACATTCAGATTCACACATGTATGTCCTCATTGGTCCTTTTTTTGTTCTTTATGTATGGTCATGATTTGCTGTCTGGTCTGTGTGTTCTAGAATCAGTGGTCCGCTGTGAACTTCTGGTGCCAACAGTTACTGAGTTAGTTACATATTCTTCTGATAAGTCGCGACTTTTAAAACATATTGTAAAAATTATCGTCTGAACAGAATAGACTGATTTGAATTCTTTGAAATCTACGTACTACATGAATATGATAAAATAATACTATTATTTCAGAGGTGGATATATGGATTTGGGTTCAGGACAATCAATCAGAATGGCTTATTTGAAAAATCTTCAATTTAAAAATCTCTGAATATATTGATGCATTTACTCAGACATACATGTAAGGTAGGGGATTTCATACTTATACTCAGACATACATGTAAGGTAGGGGATTTCGTACTTATACTCAGACATGTAAGGTAGGGGATTTCATACTTATACTCAGACATACATGTATGGTAAGGGATTTCATACTTATACTCAGACATACATGTAAGGTAGCGGATTTTATATTTATACTCAGACATACATGTAAGGTAGGGGATTTCATACTTATACTCAGACATACATGTAAGGTAGGGGATTTCATACTTATACTCAGACATACATGTAAGGTAGGGGATTTCATACTTATACTCAGACATACATGTATGGTAAGGGATTTCATACTTATACTCAGACATACATGTAAGGAAGGGGATTTCATACTTATACTCAGACATACATGTAAGGTAGGGGATTTCATACTTATACTCAGACATACATGTAAGGTAAGGGATTTCATACTTATACTCAGACATACATGTAAGGTAGGGGATTTCATACTTATACTCAGACATACATGTAAGGTAGGGGATTTCATATTTATACTCAGACATGCATGTAAGGTAGGGGATTTCATACTTATACTCAGACATACATGTAAGGTAGGGGATATAGTACTTTTAGCTTGGTTGACGCGTCAAGCGCGTGCATTTGTCATATGAATACAAAGACTATAATTATTCTTAGAATTTAAAGTTTGATTTATAATTGATGTAGAATCGTTAATTATTTAATTAATACATACGGTTATGTTTTCTTTTTTATTGTACAAGTTTGTATTATGTATAAGAATAAAATTTTCGCGCTTTATCAGCATTAAATTTTACAAAATTCACAGCCGGTGTATTGTTCATGATACAGACGACATATTCGTACGCGGCTATTTACTTATCAGACGGAATATATACTAAACACCTAAAAAATACCAACTGTTACCAATGTTTTAAATAATGTTCAAAAATTATTGAAACTATATTGAACAATAATTATAACATTTTTCAAAGGGACGTAAATGATGTCTTCCCTAAATACTTGTTCTTCTGTCCATCACGTCTTAAACCAAGTCAAAGGATGTAAATGATGTATTCCCTAAATACTTGTTCTTCTGTCCATCACGTCTTAAACCACGTCAAAGGGACGTAAATGATGTCTTCCCTAAATACTTGTTCTTCTGTCCATCACGTCTTAAACCAAGTCAAAGGATGTAAATGATGTCTTCCCTAAATACTTGTTCTTCTGTCCATCACGTCTTAAACCATGTCAAAGGGACGTAAATGATGTCTTCCCTAAATACTTGTTCTTCTGTCCATCACGTCTTAAACCATGTCAAAGGATCGTAAATGATGTCTTCCCTAAATACTTGTTCTTCTGTCCATCACGTCTTAAACCATGTCAAAGGATCGTAAATGATGTCTTCCCTAAATACTTGTTCTTCTGTCCATCACGTCTTAAACCAAGTCAAAGGATCGTAAATGATGTCTTCCCTAAATACTTGTTCTTCTGTCCATCACGTCTTAAACCATGTCAAAGGGACGTAAATGATGTCTTCCCTAAATACTTGTTCTTCTGTCCATCACGTCTTAAACCATGTCAAAGGGACGTAAATGATGTCTTCCCTAAATACTTGTTCTTCTGTCCATCACGTCTTAAACCATGTCAAAGGATCGTAAATGATGTCTTCCCTAAATACTTGTTCTTCTGTCCATCACGTCTTAAACCATGTCAAAGGGACGTAAATGATGTCTTCCCTAAATACTTGTTCTTCTGTCCATCACGTCTTAAACCATGTCAAAGGATCGTAAATGATGTCTTCCCTAAATACTTGTTCTTCTGTCCATCACGTCTTAAACCATGTCAAAGGGACGTAAATGATGTCTTCCCTAAATACTTGTTCTTCTGTCCATCACGTCTTAAACCATGTCAAAGGGACGTAAATGATGTCTTCCCTAAATACTTGTTCTTCTGTCCATCACGTCTTAAACCATGTCAAAGGGACGTAAATGATGTATTCCCTAAATACTTGTTCTTCTGTTCATCACGTCTTAAACCATGTCAAAGGACGTAAATGATGTATTCCCTAAATACTTGTTCTTCTGTTCATCACGTCTTAAACCATGTCAAAGGGACGTAAATGATGTATTCCCTAAATACTTGTTCTTCTGTTCATCACGTCTTAAACCATGTCAAAGGGACGTAAATGATGTATTCCCTAAATACTTGTTCTTCTGTTCATCACGTCTTAAACCATGTCAAAGGGACGTAAATGATGTATTCCCTAAATACTTGTTCTTCTGTTCATCACGTCTTAAACCATGTCAAAGGGACGTAAATGATGTATTCCCTAAATACTTGTTCTTCTGTCCATCACGTCTTAAACCATGTCAAAGGATGTAAATGATGTCTTCCCTAAATACTTGTTCTTCTGTCCATCACGTCTTAAACCATGTCAAAGGGACGTAAATGATGTCTTCCCTAAATACTTGTTCTTCTGTCCATCACGTCTTAAACCATGTCAAAGGACGTAAATGATGTCTTCCCTAAATACTTGTTCTTCTGTTCATCACGTCTTAAACCATGTCAAAGGGACGTAAATGATGTCTTCCCTAAATACTTGTTCTTCTGTCCATCACGTCTTAAACCATGTCAAAGGGACGTAAATGATGTCTTCCCTAAATACTTGTTCTTCTGTCCATCACGTCTTAAACCATGTCAAAGGGACGTAAATGATGTCTTCCCTAAATACTTGTTCTTCTGTCCATCACGTCTTAAACCATGTCAAAGGGACGTAAATGATGTCTTCCCTAAATACTTGTTCTTCTGTCCATCACGTCTTAAACCACGTCAAAGGGACGTAAATGATGTCTTCCCTAAATACTTGTTCTTCTGTCCATCACGTCTTAAACCATGTCAAAGGGACGTAAATGATGTCTTCCCTAAATACTTGTTCTTCTGTCCATCACGTCTTAAACCATGTCAAAGGGACGTAAATGATGTATTCCCTAAATACTTGTTCTTCTGTCCATCACGTCTTAAACCATGTCAAAGGACGTAAATGATGTCTTCCCTAAATACTTGTTCTTCTGTCCATCACGTCTTAAACCATGTCAAAGGGACGTAAATGATGTATTCCCTAAATACTTGTTCTTCTGTCCATCACGTCTTAAACCATGTCAAAGGACGTAAATGATGTCTTCCCTAAATACTTGTTCTTCTGTCCATCACGTCTTAAACCATGTCAAAGGATCGTAAATGATGTCTTCCCTAAATACTTGTTCTTCTGTCCATCACGTCTTAAACCACGTCAAAGGGACGTAAATGATGTCTTCCCTAAATACTTGTTCTTCTGTCCATCACGTCTTAAACCATGTCAAAGGATGTAAATGATGTCTTCCCTAAATACTTGTTCTTCTGTCCATCACGTCTTAAACCATGTCAAAGGACGTAAATGATGTCTTCCCTAAATACTTGTTCTTCTGTCCATCACGTCTTAAACCATGTCAAAGGACGTAAATGATGTCTTCCCTAAATACTTGTTCTTCTGTCCATCACGTCTTAAACCATGTCAAAGGGACGTAAATGATGTAAATACTTGTTCTTCTGTCCATCACGTCTTAAACCATGTCAAAGGGACGTAAATGATGTAAATACTTGTTCTTCTGTCCATCACGTCTTAAACCATGTCAAAGGGACGTAAATGATGTAAATACTTGTTCTTCTGTCCATCTCGAAGTAACTCTACTAATAAAAGCCAGTGAATATAAGATCATTATACGTATTGATAACAATAATACTTATGAATAAATAAAAGTGATTATAACAAAACGATTTGTCTATCTTACTCGCATTTGAATGATGGATAATAATCGGTATCAAACAGCGCGCGCCATGACATATTATACATTATTATACCTCACGTGACTGTTTTCCCTATACATTGCATATAAACCTCAGCGGGCGACATTTTTAACTGTCACCCTGCAATGTCGCCCGCTGTTGACATCGTTTAAAAAGCTGCAAACAAAATGGCCGACGGCAATGATGAGCGTGCGGAAGGCCAGCTAGCTTCTATTTCTAGTTTTGAAATAAATTATTTAATACAAGGGGAGTAAGCGGGTAAGCGTTTAACCGCAACGTTACCCGGTATGCATATGATACGGGATTTAGCTTTAAAAGTCTGTGTCTTGTAGAGGATTGTTTACATTATCAGACGACAGTTCGCCATGGCCAGGTTCTTTATTTTTATTTTGTTCGGTATAATAAAATAAATATTGACTGCCTTGAGGGTGACAGTGCATCTCGTCAACCCTCGACAAACACTGTCGACCTCGGCTAAAGCCTCGGTCGACAGTGTTGCCTCGGGTTGACAAGATGCACTGTCACCCTCAAGGCAGTCAATATTTATATAATATAGCTTCCGGGTGAAATATTGATCGTTGAAGGCGTGAAATATATCAGAACAGAACAAAACAGAACATATCGCTACATTTGTAGCGGATCCGTAGTCCAGTGGTAACGCGCTGGACTTTAGGGATTATGTTCGGGACTTTGTAGGCATTGACTTTTGCTCTGGAACTAGCAGGATGTGGTCCACGGAGTATCTTAATACTATCGACCAGCCCATTTGGGATTGTGTTGTGTTGTCTATGCTTTTTCGGGTTTCTGTTGGTGTTGTCCTCGTTTCTTTTTGTTCTGATGCGTTCTCTGTAACACTTCTTCTCTCGTATATTTTTGAGTTTTATGACGTCATTAAAGTTTTCGACTTCATTTGACATTACCAAGAAAACTTTTCTCTCTATACAATGCTGTTTTATAACACATCTTAATATTCATTGGGTGCAGTCGTGTTTTTGTGTTTTAGTTTTCTTATTAGACATATTTCTTTTAGTTATAAACTCATTTTCCCTATCAATATAATCTAAGAATTGTTTAATTATTATATACATTATCAAGTTGACTTTTCTTTAAATTGCATTTTTTAATTTGACATTTTAATGTTATTTCTATTCTGATGTGACTATTTTAGTTACGGGGAGCAAGGTCAGTATAAGGCTGCTTGTTCCTCCGTGCTGAATTAGTTACTGTATGCCTGTTGTTATGTACGTGATGGTTGGTTGCTTTTAATGATTAGTTACTGCCTACTTAGTCAATATATGTATATATGTTGGAAATCAATGACCATATAGCGATTAAGTGTGAAGTTAGCTAGCTGTTAAATCGAGTTAAGCCCCCAGTATTTTTACTGACAGTTCCAAGGCTGTAATTCGCAATATGGTTATTATTTCTGTTTGTGTTTTGAATGTGTTTTATATTTCCCTTTCCCCTGTGCAATTCTGTCACTTTATATGGTATTCGGGTTGTTTCCCGCCCAGTTCATTATGGTCTGTCAGGCCATTCCCTGTGCCTCTATTCCTTAACATATGTACCCTTTAACCTGTTTAAGTGCCTTGTGTTTTGTGGATTGTTGTTTTCCCGGAGGTCTGCGTGGGGAGGCACTGTCTTATGTATGTGGCGTTCCCTGTACCCGGAGGTCTGCGTGGGGAGGCACTGTCTTATGTATGTGGCGTTTCCTGTACCCGGAGGTCTGCGTGGGGAGGCACTGTCTTATGTATGTGGCGTTTCCTGTACCCGGAGGTCTGCGTGGGGAGGCACTGTCTTATGTATGTGGCGTTTCCTGTACCCGGAGGTCTGCGTGGGGAGGCACTGTCTTATGTATGTGGTGTTTCCTGTAGCTCTTTTGTAATCCAGGGATCGCAGGTTCGATTCCCCGCTCCATCACTGACAGTTCTAACAGTCTTTCCGACGAGACTTTAAAACCGAGGTCCCGTGTATGATGCTTTACATCGAGCACGTAAAAGAACCAGGGATGCGTCTGGAACGGGGGCATCTCCTGTATCATGCACTATCCTCCAAAAATCTTATATGACTAACATTCTTCTGGAGGCGTCGCCCATATGGGAAACCGGTGGCGACGATAAATAAACGCAAATTCAAAAAATGAACATATCGTTTATTACACCCAGGTATATATATAGAGCAGGGGGAAATAACATAAAATATTACATTGTAATAATACAATATAGTACAGTTCCGATACAAAAGATAGTTCATATATAAGAGAAAATAATTAATTATAACATTCGTAATCATGCAGGATGAATAAGTGATTAAACATTATTATTGTTACTATGAAAACTATCAGAAATTAATGCTTGCTACGCTGTTGTAGTTACGTTGAGTCAACGGTTCTACTATATCACAAGTTTTCTAATTTTAGCGTGAGGTCGACTTAAATAGTTGGGAGAATAGTAACTTCTTGCACGTGAAAATTGAGAATTTCATTGTTTGCCATTAATGACACAAAGTATCGAAAAATTCATTCATTTATAGCTGTAGAGGAAAAAACAAAGCTTAACCAATATACTGTAGTAAGAGTTAAAAAGAAAAACTTGTGTATACAAATAGGGATTAAATTGATAGAAAATGATATCGATTATATCATGTGGCTAAAACTTTATAGAAACTATTTCCACAACGAGAAGGACTGTTATATATGTTTTACATATATAGCCCCAGAGAACGCTACTATACATTCTTTATACGACATAGATACATTAGAAAAGCTTGAAACCGAGATACAACGGTACAAGGAATTAGGCGATGCCATATTACAGGGAGATCTGAACTCTCGTATTTCAAATAAACGTGACTACGTGCAAAATGTAAACGAACTTGATGACTACGAACTTAATCCGACGTCACGATCAATACAAATAGCAAGCAGGAATTCACGTGACAAAGGCTCAAATCGCTTTGGGGACCATTTATTGGACCTATGTAAATCCGTTGATATACAGTGTTAAATGGCAGAGTATATGGGTGATCAAGATGGCCGTTATACTTGTTACACAGCGAACGGACAAAGTACAGTGGATTATGTATTAACAGACTACAATATGTTCAAACGCATATTAAACTTTAAAGTATTAGACTTCAACAAATTTTCAAATCATGCACACATTGTGTATGAACTAGCTATAGGACTTCAACAAACCGAACCCACTGTTTATAGCTCATACGCCATTAAATATGATGCACAACACAAACAAGACTTTATAAACTTGATAAGAAACGATATATATGAATTAGACAATTTTATCTCAGGAGATATTATCGACAATTCTCACACAGATGAACTTTTTCAGCAATTTCAACATTTGTAACAGACAGAGCGAACGAATTCTTCAAAAGGAAGGTGATAATAAGAAATGAATCTTATTTCACAGAAGTGAATAAACATGAACGGAAAAAAATGGTTCAACGAAGAATGTATCAACAAACACAACTGTATAAAATAGCACTTAATCAATTCAATTGTGTGCAATCTAGAGAAAACAGAGATATATTATTACAAGCCAAGAAAAACTATAAGAATTGTTGTTCGAAATATAGGCGTAAATTCAACAGAGAACGTTGTTTAACTATGAATGAAATGCGTAGAAAATCGCCGAAAGAGTTCTGGAAATTATTTTCTAAACCCACGAAATCTAACGCATTTGAAGTGCATGCCGAGGAGCTATAAAACTATTTTAAAGAGTTATCGTCATCAAACAATATTGAAATAGACGATGAAACTAGAGATGCTCTACATGAATACGACCTAAGTTCAGACTCACTGACCGATCCTACTTATAGTGCATTGAACGCGCAAATTACAAGAGAAGAAATCCTCAATGCAACAAAATGTTTAAAAACTGGTTAAGGCATGTTCAGTCGATGAAATACCTAGTGAATATCTTATTGATTGCATTGACTTATTTATGCCTTATATTGAACGGCTATTCAATGTAATACTAGAAAGGGGAGACTATCCAGCACTCTGGTCGACCGGAGTTATCATTCCTGTGGATAAACTAGGCTCCAAGTCAACACCATCGAATTACCGTGTTATAACGCTTATTAGTTGCTTTGGCAAATTACTGTCGACAGTTATCCATAATAGACATAAGCGCTGGTCCGTGGAGAATGACATCATTACTGACGCACAGTTTGGATTTAAGAAGAATCATAGCACCGTGGATGCAATATTCATTTTAAATTCATTGATTGAAACGTTTTTGAATCAAAAGAAACAATTATATGCAACATTCGTAGACCTAAAACGTGCATTTGACACTATAAACAGATCATACATGTGGTACAAACTTATCAACATTAGAAACGATGGGAAACTATTGCGACTAATTCGATCAATGTACTCCAATATCAAATCAGCAGTAAAACATTTGGGAAATTTATCAGATTTCTTCAATAGTGACATCGGATTATTACAAGGAGAAATCAACTCGCCGATATTATTCTCACTGTTTTTAAACGACGTAGAAAACTCACTCCAAGAAAATACATTTGACGGAATAACAGTTGACCAATTAAACATATACCTTCTGATGTTTGCAGACGATGCAGCTATTTTAAGTGAATCACGTGACGGATTACAAAGATCACTGGATCAACTCATGAATCATTGTGAGAAGTGGGATTTAACAGTAAATGTTGACGAAACGAAAATAGTTGTGTTCCATAAAGGAGGAAATCTGCGCGATGATGAACATTGGACATACAATGGTCAAGCCATCAAAGTTGTAAAATGTTCAATTACCTTGGATTTACGCTTTCAAGCGGTAATTCGTATACACATGGGATAAAAATACTCGCCGATAGAGCAATTAGATCCATGGGAGCGTTAATGTCTCTAACAAAAAACATCCAAACTCCAATTGATATTGCTTTTAATCTTTTTGATTCATACGTATGTTCCATCTTGAACTATTCATGTGAAGTCTGGGGATCGAGTAGTGCCGAAATATTAGAACGCATCTAAAGGAAATATTGTAAACGACTGTTACGAGTTAAACAAACGACAAATAATTATGCATTGTATAGCGAGTGTGGACGCTTATCGTTATTATTAACAAGAAAAATACGTATAATCAAATATTGGCTTCGAATTAACTCGCCTGAGTGTGACAATGTGATATTAAAATCTGTCTATAACACGCTCTTAGAAAAAGCAGACACTTCCAAAAATTGGGCAAACAGATTCAAACATATTCTCCAAGACGCCGGATTTAACAATGTGTGGACTTGCCCAGAATCTGTGATCCATAAGCATTTTATTAAAACACTCACAATAAGACCCAAAGACATATATATATCTCAATGGAACGAAGGTGTAAGACTTAGTAATTCACTGTTTCTGTATAGACACATAAAAGATAATATAGAATTACCAGAATATTTAAACATAATTAAAAATGTGAAAATACGATGTGCTTTATCAAAAATACGACTTTCGTCACATCCATTAGCCATTGAAACTGGGAGACATACAAATGTTCCCAGAGAGAATCGAACATGTGTTTTATGCAATTGTAATGACATTGAAGATGAGTTTCATTTTGTTTTAAAATGTACATTTTATTCTGATTTTAGAAATACATTCATAAAGTCTTACTATTTGCGAAATTCTAGCATGTTTAAATTTGTTCAATTGCTGTGTTCAAACAACAAAAGGGAGCTTAGTAATCTTGGGTCTTTTATCATCAAAGCACTTGAAAGAAGACGTTCCATTTTGTATTTAACAACATGTACATTCAATATAATAATGAATTATACGTTTGGCTATATTGGGATACATGTAATATTTTGTTGTTGTAGGGAGTATAATGTTTTTGTAATGTTGCCTTTGAACAAACACTTATTGACGTTACATTGTAAATATGTTTGCTTAGCTGTTTGAATGCATGCATGTCATTGTATTTACAAGAAAATCATTGATCGCCGCTAAAGAATTGAATGATATTTTGTTATTTACATTCTTTTGTACAAAAAACATGTAACTAAAGCATTACACTCCATTTTAGTAGTATCAAACACGTAAACAAAACATATTAATCTGTTTACAGACCCAGTTCCAACTTCTCTGTATATAGCAAGGTCTTTGTTCACAAATATAATAATATTTAAAATTACATTCTTTGAATCTCTTACATAAATTCTCATTAAGTTTCTAAATAATTATCTCAGACTATCATGACACTCAAAATTTATCACCGGAACACATTTTCTTTTCTGATCCATACGTACGTAAACAATAAGCTTAGAATAAGCACTACTTTTATCTAAATATTTATTTCATACAGTTAACGCATCACTTCTATTTGTTATAATTTGTTATGTAAAAGATTCAAAGAATGCAATTTTAATTATTATTAGGCCACAACAAATTATTTGTTTGTTCTTCGGATTTTTCCCCCCAAAAAATGGGGCGAGCGAGCACCACCCTAAACTATGAATAAACAGCGTTATCACCGTAACAAATTCCTTCTTACTGCAGTTTCTTCTCCGTTAGTACATGCAAGGAGAAATTATCAGCGATGACTATATCATATAATATTATAATTATGAACTGCCCACTTCAAGAAAATTTCAAAAGCACATGTGAAATACAGGTAAAACAGTCAACGCGAATACTTTTTCTCCTTCACAGGACATAACGACAGGCAAAGACACATTTTTTACCTGTTGCAACAATGTTTTACCTGTTGCAACAATGTTTTACCTGTTGCAACAATGTTTTACCTGTTGCAACAATGTTTTACCTGTCACAACAATTTCTTACATGTCGCAATGTTTTGAACAGGATTAACAACTTAAAATCCTTATTTTAAATGTTGTTTTATGTATAACCATTATAATTAAGCAAGATTTCTCAGTTTTATTGTTCAAGTAAAGGTCATGACTATCTCATCATCATTAAATACTAGCCATGGCCTACCTTCTTCAACGAACTAATCAACTTCCGATCAACTGGAAGTCTCGTCTTTTGCTCACTAGATGAATTTGGCAATCTTGGCTTGCGCTGGCTTTTTTTCTTGAGCCAATTTTGGAACCAGTCGGTTTCAGTCATTTGGGGGCTACATCACAGCACGCGATCAACAAATATTTAGTGCAGTTTGTCCCCTCAATCCCCAATATTCTATAGCATAGGACTTTGTTATTTCAATGTAATCCTTTTTAGTGTTTCTTTAAAATTGCTTTTAATAGTCTACAAATCATTCCTAATTGAGCTTGTGGGACGATTCAATGTAGCACTGTTATCTTATTTTTTGTCTATTTTATTCTTGTTATTCAAGTTTAAACAAACATTTCACTATCAATTATTAATTATTCAAATTGAAAGATGAAAACAATGTATACTCCCAAACACAAGTCAATCAAGTGCAAAAAGCAATACATGTTTCAAACAGTCGGCTGTACATAAAGACTAGGTCACAAATGAAACATAAACTAAACATACAGTGAGGTAAATTGTATGTGAATAGTCATAGCACAGACTATGAGACATAAACCATCAGTATATACTTGCGAACATAATAGTATTCTGAATTTACTATAATAATTTTCATTCCTCGTAAAATACGGAGCGGGTGGCATTACGGACCGTACGGTACGGATTTTATCGTATAATAGACCCGAAAACGAAAGTGATTGCATGGTTATCACATACATTGCTTTTAACCGCGTTTATCATAGAAATTGAGTGGAATAAAACATTCGTAAACGGTAAATATTTCGCCTAAATTAGAAAGTCATACTTTTCGACGGGACCGCTTTTCGATTAATTGATTTTTCTTGAGCATTTTCCGAAAATAAACGGTGCTAACTGAGCATTTTCTGAAATCGTGCACCACATGAGGGAATCGAAAAATAAACTTTCCGTAGACTGGTTTCAAATATTTTATCAGTCAAAATAGACCTTGACCATTTGAAATCGTGCACCACATGAGGGAATAAATTAAAAGACTTTAAAATGAAATGAAATAAAACAATAAAAAGATATTACAAATACTTTTTCTGTAAAACTTTATTGTCAGTGGGTAAAATTATCTTGAATCGAATAATCTTGGAAAAAAAATAAGTCACATGTCCCTCCACGTACAAAAAAAGTCACGTGCCCCTCCATGTACAAAAAAATATCCCATTCCATACAGTACGCCGCACTTCAGTGCGGCGACAATAATTGTATGTATACATTATGTTCATGGTGATAAGATGTATATGCTTAAGCCAAATAAACTATTCTGTATTCTGTATATTGTCTTTGTAATAATTAATTAGGGAAAGTGGAAAAATATGATGCACGTTATAATTAACAGATTGTGTTATAAATATCTTATATATCTAATTATAATTGCATTTGTTTAAAAGTATGTGTAACTTTACCGAAACTTGAGACAATATGAATTTAATAAATTCAGACATGCAAGAGTTGGAGTCACTACAATTGTCAGAAGATTGGACGAGAAAATCGTCAAAAATGGAGTAAACATCAAACTTCAATGTATATGCATTCGGTGCAGCAGTTATGATGACGATAGACTACTTGATGGGCCTTGAACGACTGAGTCGGGTTAGCATTTGATTTATCATACTTGACAGACCGCAAAAGAAAGAAATAATACATATAAAAACACAATTTAATATGAATATATCAAATAGAAATTTAAGATATACAAAATTCAATCTGTCTGTAATGTTCCTACTAATTTTCAGCGCAAATAATAGCAAATTAATTGAAACCAAGCCAATTAATCGCTTCCAACATTACAGACATATTGGTATTTCTGTGTGTGAAATTTCTCTTTTATATGTTCATATTTAATTACAGTATCCTAAATATGATAGCGGAGTACTTATAACTTTTGCTAAGTGTATATTTGATAACGAGGCAAACTGTTGTCCGCCAATGTATTGATCGTATCTGTCTATAAGTCCAGTTACCTGTATGAAGGGAAATAATCGGCATACAAATCTAACGATACTGAAACATTGACCCTTTTAATGAAATAATATTCCTTAATGATTTGAAATGAAATAGTTATTCGTTATTATGGTGATATGTATTATCGGTGATCCTGTAAGTTTTTATGTGTCCGTCTTTTACTTCGGTATGCGTTTACCTAGGTCTATAAATATTGAACATATTACATGTGTTCTTGTATTAATATTCAAAACGATAGATTTTTTAAAGTTTGAGCTAAATTCAGCTCGATAAAGTCCATGTGATAAGACGCTTGAAAATTACGTTTAGAATCAAAGCGCAAGTCTGGAGTTACTTCCCCTTTCACTATGTTACGGTACTATTTGAGTTATAGTACGCAGTGAACCAGACTATCAAAGCGCTAGTCTGGAGTTACTTCCCCTTTCACTATGTTACGGTACTATTTGAGTTATAGAACGCAGTGAACCAGACTATCAAAGCGCTAGTCTGGAGTTACTTCTCCTTTCACTATGTTACGGTACTAATTGAGTTACAGTACGCAGTGAACCAGACTATCAAATCGCTAGTCTGGAGTTACTTACCCTTTCACTATGTTACGGTACTAATTGAGTTACAGTACGCAGTGAACCAGACTATCAAAGCGCTAGTCTGGAGTTACTTCCCCTTTCACTATGTTACGGTACTAATTGAGTTACAGTACGCAGTGAACCAGACTATCAAAGCGCTAGTCTGGAGTTACTTACCCTTTCACTATGTTACGGTACTAATTGAGTTACAGTACGCAGTGAACCAGACTATCAAAGCGCTAGTCTGGAGTTACTTCCCTTTCACTATGTTACGGTACTTATTGAGTTACAGTACGCAGTGAACCAGACTATCAAAGCGCTAGTCTGGAGTTACTTCCCCTTTCACTATGTTACGGTACTAATTGAGTTACAGTACGCAGTGAACCAGACTATCAAAGCGCTAGTCTGGAGTTACTTCCCCTTTCACTATGTTACGGTATTATTTGAGTTATAGTACGCAGTGAACCAGACTATCAACGTGCGCTTTACCATGCGTATCGAGGTACCTTATTGGGTAAATAATACAGGCAATATAAGTGCGAGAGACATAAAAGAAATTTGATCTACAGCAAGTAATTCCCGATATATTTTAAAAGGAATACGTTTTAATTACTTATATTATGCATAACTACAACACTTTTATGAACCAAAAACAGCAAAAATACACAGATCTAATTGTTAGAACTAGAGCTAGGCATCGAAACATCGCTTGTTAAACTAAGCTCGTATAAAAACATGGACTGTCACATTTTGCTCTTTGTTGATGTGCTACGGGATAGTACGGATATATGTGTGTGTGGATAGTACGGACATATGTGCTACGGGATAGTACGGATATATGTGCGTGTGGATAGTACGGACATATTTGCTACGGGATAGTACGGATATATGTTTGTGCGGATAGTACGGATATATGTGTGCATGGATAGTACGGATATATGTGTGTGTGGATAGTTCGGATATATGTGTTTGTGGATAGTACGGATGTATGTGCGTGTGGATAGTACGGACATATTTGCTACGGGATAGTACGGATATATGTTTGTGCGGATAGTACGGATATATGTGTGCATGGATAGTACGGATATATGTGTGTGTGGATAGTTCGGATATATGTGTTTCTTGATAGTACGGATATATGTGCGTGTGGATAGTACGGATATATGTGCGTGAGGATAGTACAGATATATGTGTGTGTGGATAGTACGGATATATGTGCGTGAGGATAGTACAGATATGTGTGTGTGTGGATAGTACAGATATATGTGTGTGTGGATAGTACAGATATATGTGTGTGTGGATAGTTCGGATATATGTGTTTCTGGATAGTACGGATATATGTGCGTGTGGATAGTACAGATATATGTGTGTGTGGATAGTTCGGATATATGTGTTTCTGGATAGTACAGATATATGTGTGTGTGGATAGTTCGGATATATGTGTTTCTGGATAGTACGGATATATGTGCGTGTGGATAGTACGGATATATGTGCGTGTGGATAGTACAGATATATGTGTGTGTGGATAGTACAGATATATGTGTGTGTGGATAGTACAGATATATGTGTGTGTGGATAGTTCGGATATATGTGTTTCTGGATAGTACGGATATATGTGCGTGTGGATAGTACGGATATATGTGCGTGAGGATAGTACAGATATGTGTGTGTGTGGATAGTACGGATATATGTGCGTGAGGATAGTACAGATATGTGTGTGTGTGGATAGTACAGATATATGTGTGTGTGGATAGTACAGATATATGTGTGTGAGGATAGTACAGATATGTGTGTGTGTGGATAGTACAGATATATGTGTGTGTGGATAGTACAGATATATGTGTGTGTGTGGAAAGTACAGATATGTGTGTGTGTGGATAGTACAGATATATGTGTGTGTGGATAGTACAGATATGTGTGTGTGTGGATAGTACGGATATATGTGTGTGTGGATAGTACAGATATGTGTGTGTGTGGATAGTACAGATATATGTGTGTGTGGATAGTACAGATATGTGTGTGTGTGGATAGTACAGATATGTGTGTGTGTGTGGATAGTACAGATATATGTGTGTGTGGATAGTACAGATATATGTGTGTGTGGATAGTACAGATATATGTGTGTGTGGATAGTACGGATATATGTGTGTGTGGATAGTACGGATATATGTGTGTGTGGATAGTACGGATATATGTGTGTGTGGATAGTACGGATATATGTGTGTGTGTGGATAGTACAGATATATGTGTGTGTGGATAGTACGGATATATGTGTCAGTGGATAGCACGGATATATGTTTGCATGGATAGTACGGATATATGTGCTACGGGATAGTACGGATATATGTGCGTGTGGATAGTACGGATATGTGTGCGTGTGGATAGTACGGATACATGTTTGCATGGATAGTACGCATATATGTGCGTGTGGATAGCATGGATACATGTTTGCATGGATAGTACGCATATATGTGCGTGTGGATAGTACGGACATATGTGCTACGGGATAGTACGGATATATGTGCGTGTGAATAGTACGGACATATTTGCTACGGGATAGTACGGATATATGTTTGTGCGGATAGTACGGATATATGTGTGCATGGATAGTACGGATATATGTGTGTGTGGATAGTTCGGATATATGTGTTTGTGGATAGTACGGATATATGTGCGTGTGGATAGTACGGACATATTTGCTACGGGATAGTACGGATATATGTTTGTGCGGATAGTACGGATATATGTGTGCATGGATAGTACGGATATATGTGTGTGTGGATAGTTCGGATATATGTGTTTCTGGATAGTACGGATATATGTGCGTGTGGATAGTACGGATATATGTGCGTGAGGATAGTACAGATATATGTGTGTGTGGATAGTACGGATATGTGTGTGTGTGGATAGTACGGATATATGTGCGTGAGGATAGTACAGATATGTGTGTGTGTGGATAGTACAGATATATGTGTGTGTGGATAGTACAGATATATGTGTGTGTGGATAGTACAGATATATGTGTGTGTGGATAGTACGGATATATGTGTGTGTGGATAGTACGGATATATGTGTTTCTGGATAGTACAGATATATGTGTGTGTGGATAGTACGGATATATGTGTGTGTGGATAGTACGGATATATGTGCGTGAGGATAGTACAGATATGTGTGTGTGTGGATAGTACAGATATATGTGTGTGTGGATAGTACAGATATATGTGTGTGTGGATAGTACAGATATATGTGTGTGTGGATAGTACGGATATATGTGTGTGTGGATAGTACGGATATATGTGTTTCTGGATAGTAGAGATATATGTGTGTGTGGATAGTACGGATATATGTGTGTGTGGATAGTACGGATATATGTGTGTGTGGATAGTACGGATATATGTGTGTGTGGATAGTACAGATATATGTGTGTGTGGATAGTACAGATATATGTGTGTGTGGATAGTACGGATATGTGTGTGTGTGGATAGTACGGATATATGTGTGTGTGGATAGTACGGATATATGTGTTTCTGGATAGTACAGATATATGTGTGTGTGGATAGTACGGATATATGTGTGTGTGGATAGTACGGATATATGTGTGTGTGGATAGTACAGATATATGTGTGTGTGGATAGTACAGATATATGTGTGTGTGGATAGTACGGATATATGTGTGTGTGGATAGTACGGATATATGTGTCAGTGGATAGCACGGATATATGTTTGCATGGATAGTACGGATATATGTGCTACGGGATAGTACGGATATATGTGCGTGTGGATAGTACGGATATGTGTGCGTGTGGATAGTACGGATACATGTTTGCATGGATAGTACGGATATATGTGCTACGGGATAGTACGGATATATGTGCGTGTGGATAGTACGGATATGTGTGCGTGTGGATAGTACGGATACATGTTTGCATGGATAGTACGCATATATGTGCGTGTGGATAGCACGGATACATGTTTGCATGGATAGTACGCATATATGTGCGTGTGGATAGTACGGATATATGTGTGCATGGATAGTACGGATATATGTTTGTGCGGATAGTACATATATATGTGTGCATGGATAGTACGGATATATGTGCGTGTGGATAGTACAGATATATGTGCTACGGGATAGTACGCATATATGTGCGTGTGGAAAGTACGGATATATGTGTGTGTGGATAGCACGGATATATGTGCTACGGGATAGTGCGGATATATGTGCTACGGGATAGTACGCATATATGTGCGTGTGGAAAGTACGGATATATGTGTGTGTGGATAGCACGGATATATGTGCTACGGGATAGTGCGGATATATGTGCGTGTGGGTAGTACGGATATATGTGTGTGTGGATAGTACGGATATATGTGTGTGTGGATAGTACGGATATATGTGCTACGGAATAGTACGGATATATGTGCGTGTGGATAGTACGGATATATGTGTGTGTGGATAGTACGGATATATGTGTGTGTGGATAGAACGGATATATGTGTGTGTGGATAGAACGGATATATGTTTGCATGGATAGTACGGATATATGTGCGTGTGGATAGAACGGATATATGTGTGTGTGGATAGTACGGATATATGTGCGTGTGGATAGAACGGATATATGTGTGTGTGGATAGTACGGATATATGTGCGTGTGGATAGAACGGATATATGTGTGTGTGGATAGTACGGATATATGTGTGTGTGGATAGAACGGATATATGTGTGTGTGGATAGAACGGATATATGTTTGCATGGATAGTACGGATATATGTGCGTGTGGATAGTACGGATATATGTGCGTGTGGATAGTACGGATATATGTGCTACGGGATAGTACGGATATATGTGTGTGTGGATAGAACGGACATATGTGTGTGTGGATAGTACGGATATATGCGCTACGGAATAGTACGGATATATGTGCGTGAGGATAGTACGGACATATGTGTGTGTGGATAGTACGGATATGTGTGTGTGTGGATAGAACGGACATATGTGTGTGTGGATAGTACGGATATGTGTGTGTGTGGATAGTACGGATATGTGTGTGTGTGTGGATAGTACGGATATATGTGTGTGTGGATAGAACGGACATATGTGTGTGTGGATAGTACGGATATGTGTGTGTGTGGATAGTACGGATATATGTGTGTGTGGATAGAACGGACATATGTGTGTGTGGATAGTACGGACATATGTGTGTGTGGATAGTACGGATATGTGTGTGTGTGGATAGTACGGATATATGTGTGTGTGGATAGAACGGACATATGTGTGTGTGGATAGAACGGATATATGCGCTACGGAATAGTACGGATATATGTGCGTGAGGATAGTACGGACATATGCGCTACGGAATAGTACGGATATATGTGCGTGAGGATAGTACGGACATATGTGTGTGTGGATAGTACGGATATGTGTGTGTGGATAGTACGGATATATGTGTGTGTGCATATAGTACGGATATATGCGCTACGGAATAGTACGGATATATGTGTGTGTGGATAGAACGGATATATGTGTGTGTGGATAGAACGGATATATGTTTGCATGGATAGTACGGATATATGTGCGTGTGGATAGAACGGATATATGTGTGTGTGGATAGTACGGATATATGTGCGTGTGGATAGAACGGATATATGTGTGTGTGGATAGAACGGATATATGTGTGTGTGGATAGAACGGATATATGTGTGTGTGGATAGTATGGATATATGTGCGTGTGGATAGTACGGATATATGTGTGTGTGGATAGTACGGATATATGTGCGTGTGGATAGAACGGATATATGTGTGTGTGGATAGTACGGATATATGTGTGTGTGGATAGTACGGATATATGTGTGTGTGGATAGAACGGATATATGTGTGTGTGGATAGAACGGATATATGTGTGTGTGGATAGTACGGATATATGTGTGTGTGGATAGAACGGATATATGTGTGTGTGGATAGAACGGATATATGTTTGCATGGATAGTACGGATACATGTGCGTGTGGATAGTACGGATATATGTGCGTGTGGATAGTACGGATATATGTGCTACGGGATAGTACGGATATATGCGCTACGGAATAGTACGGATATATGTGCGTGAGGATAGTACGTACATATGTGTGTGTGGATAGTACGGATATGTGTGTGTTGATAGTACGGATATATGTGTTTGTGCATATAGTACTGATATATGCGCTACGGAATAGTACGGATATATGTGCGTGAGGATAGTACGGGCATATGTGTGTGTGGATAGTACGGATATGTGTGTGTGGATAGTACGGATATATGTGCTACGGGATAGTACGGATATATGTGCTACGGGACAGTATGGATATATGTGCTACGGGATAGTACGGGTATGTGTGCTACGGGATAGTACGGATATATGTGCTACGGGATAGTATGGATATATGTCCGTGTGGATAATACGGATATATGTGCTACGGGATAGTACGGATATATGTGCGACGGGATAGTACGGATATATGTGCGTGTGGATAGTACGGATATATGTACTACGGGTTAGTACGGATATATGTGCGTGTGGATAGTACGGATATATGTGCGTGTGCATAGTACGTATATGTGTGCGTGTGAAAAACTACGGAGATATGTCCGTGTGGATAGTACGGATATATGTCCATTGTTGGATTCAATGAGTCAGAATGTAGGTTTGATGTTTCTCTACAACATACCATACTACGTGTTTTGTAAAATATGTCACCTGCATATCTGTATACATTGTTAATTATAAAAACTATATCATATAGTTTTAATCAATATTTTACTACTTCAGTCTGTTTTAAGTCTCATATGATTTGATATAAAATGTTCATGTCATGTCTTCATATGGTACCACTAGAAATTATTCTGCAGCTAAGAAATATTGTATTGTTTATTTACAGAAGTGTGCCTTGCATTTTAGACGGCCAACAGTTGAATTGCAACCAACTTATTGTTCAACCATGTAGAATACCGATCGTTGAATTATTGTTAATTCTGTGAGGTTCTCCAAACTGATGGATATATTTTCTGACAGTATGGAAGTTGCACACAATTATGTGAGTTGAATGTACAATGCTGTGTTGACAATGTGCTTAAAAGTCTGTTTTAATTTAGGCTGTCATTGATGCTATCGATATCGATGATTTGTTTCTGTCGATCGATATTCGATACACACACATATCGATATTATCTCTTGAAAATACAGGAGTATGGGTACAGTTTAAAATGTGCCAAATATTGTAACGTGGCTTTGTAGTCGCCCACTTGCTAAACTAAAGGATAGAGCATTCCACATGTTGGCAATTTAATATAGTACGTATAAGTTAAAAATATGCATTAATTACTTATTCTACAACAAGGCCATTTTTCTACCGCAGAGATTTCCTTTAAACTTTGCATATTTGATCAGTGTAATGTACTTACCAAAATATGAAATAAAATGATAGGTCACCTTGCTAGATTTTATGATAATGAAGATTAAACGTGAATATTTCATATGAATATAGAGCAAAATCGATACCATTTCACTTAATGTTTTCTAGCGCGGAGATTTTCTTACAACTTGGTATACTATAGGAGAGTCACTGTCTGAATGAAAATATGAACTAAAAATAATAGGCCATCTTTCTTGATTTTAAGATAAAGATTGATTTGTTGTCTTTCAAATGTAATATATATGGAAAGTGAAAGTGAAAAATTTACCAATATAACACTTGATAACCCATTATCGTTTTACATTGTCACAGAATGTGTTAGTTTTAAATATTTATTGAAGATCATTTGATAATTTCAAATGCAAAATTTAAATGTCAATGACTTTTCTTTTTTCAATAATAATAAAGTATATGGCGGAATAAAGAAGAAGGAAAACTGCAAACATATAATGAAGTCCTTCAATTAAACACAATAATATCATTATTTGTATTGTTCTTGGTGACCCAATAAGTAAAATTCTTTGCATCGTAAAAGAAAATAGTAAACTACTCCCATATACGTATTTAAATGGGCAATAGGAGATATATCATTAGTATCTCTATGCGTTAGGACCTCTTTGTGTTAGGATATATGCGTTAGGACCTCTAAGTGTTTGGACATCTATGCGTTAGGACGTCTATGCGTTAATATCTCTATGCGTTAGTATCTCTATGCGTTAGGACCTCTATGTGTTAGAATATATGCGTTAAGACCTCTAAGTGTAAAGACCTCTATGCGTTAGTATGTCTATGCGTTAGTATCTCTATGCGTTAGTATCTCTATGCGTTAGGACCTCTATGCGTTAGTATCTCTATGTGTTAGTATCTATATGCATTAGTATTTGTATACGTTAGTATCTATATGCGATAGTATCTCTATGCGTTAGTATCTATATGCGATAGTATCTCTATGCGTTAGGACCTCTATGCGTTAGTATCTCTATGCGTTAGTATCTATATGCAATAGTATTTGTATACGTTAGTATCTATATGCGATAGTATCTCTATGCGTTAGTATCTATATGCGATAGTATCTCTATGCGTTAGTATCTATATGCGTTATTATCTCTATGCGTTAGTATCTCTATGCGTTAGTATCTCCATGCGTTAGGACCGATATGCGTTAATATATCTATGCGTTAGTATCTCTATGCGTAAGTATCTTCATGCGTTAGTATCTCCATGCGTTAGTATCTCCATGCGTTAGGACCTCCATGCGTTAGGACCTCCATGCGTTAGGACCTCTATGCGATATTTGTAATCTTATATTGTGATATAACCAAGTTACTACGTGATGATGATCTGAGTCTGTAAATTGTAAGTTGTGAAAATGTTAATGGCCCAGATGGCTGCAAAATAATCAAACTATTACGTAAAATAATAAAATAGTTCTAGCGTGAAGATATTGATTCAACACGTTTTAAATACTTATAATGTATGCATCAGATATTCTAAATGTCATACGCATAATTCAGTTTCTGGTCTATTAGACCTATGGTGTTTGCACAAATTCTGACTTATAAACCCACAAAGTTAACGTGTTATGCCCAAATTCGTGAATCTTTCAGCAAGGGTCATGTAGCGACTATTCCAGCTATTAGGGAGGAGGCAACCAGGCGTACACCTTATTATAACCACAGACCTTCTATAAGCCAAACATGGGTCCTTGGTCAATTTTCCTGGTATGGAAAATCAACTCATGTCAGATGGACAGTTAAAAACAGCATATTCAGTTAACTTTTAGCGTAGCTCAAGAACATTTGAAGCTTGTCAGTATATCATTATTACATTAAAGCAAATCTATATACATAATAATTATGTTATCTGTCCCATGTTGGGTTTGTTCAATGCATTTGTATGAAACATATTCCCGTCTCAAAACTATAAGTGTATGTTTTACCTCTAATTCGTTTCTAATTAGATTGCAAAATTTATATCATTTATATCATGAAAACAGAAATTTTCTGGGTATTTATAATACTTATTGCTAAATTTACCAATCTAGTTAGGTTAGTTGATAGACACGAGTGATGACAATCTGTCGATAATGGGTTTAAATACGCGTGCTACGTTCTCCACAATGAGTTCACTATGGATAATAAATCGACTAATGTTATCCGAAAATAACAAAACAAGATTTATACTATGTACATGTATATAGTTATGAGTAATATAACGAAAAGTATGTTTGAATGGAATGCTTACTTAACTAGAATGTAGCAAAAAACGTTTAGTTGCCAATGTCAAGAAGGGAACGTAATGTAGCATACACTTTTTAGTTGCCAATGACAACAATATGACAAGAAGGGGACGTTATGTAGCATACAATTTTTAGTTGCCAATGACAACAATATGACAAGAAGGGGACGTAATGTAGCATACAATTTTTAGTTGCCAATGACAAGAAGGGGACGTAATGTAGCATACAATTTTTAGTTGCCAATGACAACAATATGACAAGAAGGGGACGTAATGTAGCATACACTTTTTAGTTGCCAATGACAACAATATGACAAGAAGGGGACGTAATGTAGCATACAATTTTTAGTTGCCAATGACAACAATATGACAAGAAGGGGACGTAATGTAGCATACAATTTTTAGTTGCCAATGACAACAATATGACAAAAAGGGGACGTAATGTAGCATACAATTTTTAGTTGCCAATGACAACAATATGACAAGAAGGGGACGTAATGTAGCATACAATTTTTAGTTGCCAATGACAACAATATGACAAGAAGGGGACGTAATGTAGCATACAATTTTTAGTTGCCAATGACAACACTATGACAAGAAGGGGACGTAATGTAGCATACAATTTTTAGTTGCCAATGACAACAATATGACAAGAAGGGGACGTAATGTAGCATACAATTTTTAGTTGCCAATGACAACAATATGACAAGAAGGGGACGTAATGTAGCATACAATTTTTAGTTGCCAATGACAACAATATGACAAGAAGGGGACGTAATGTAGCATACAATTTTTAGTTGCCAATGACAACAATATGACAAAAAGGGACGTAATGTAGCATTCAATTTTTAGTTGCCAATGACAACAATATGACAAGAAGGGGACGTTATGTAGCATACAAATTTTAGTTGCCAATGACAAGAAGGGGACGTAATGTAGCATACATTTTTTAGTTGCCAATGACAACAATATGACAAGAAGGGGACGTAATGTAGCATACAATTTTTAGTTGCCAATGACAACAATATGACAAAAAGGGGACGTAATGTAGCATTCAATTTTTAGTTGCCAATGACAACAATATGACAAGAAGGGGACGTAATGTAGCATACAATTTTTAGTTGCCAATGACAAGAAGGGGACGTAATGTAGCATACAATTTTTAGTTGCCAATGACAACAATATGACAAGAAGGGGACGTAATGTAGCATACAATTTTTAGTTGCCAATGACAACAATATGACAAGAAGGGGACGTAATGTAGCATACAATTTTTAGTTGCCAATGACAACAATATGACAAAAAGGGGACGTAATGTAGCATACAATTTTTAGTTGCCAATGACAACAATATGACAAGAAGGGGACGTAATGTAGCACACAATTTTTAGTTGCCAATGACAACAATATGACAAGAAGGGGACGTAATGTAGCATACAATTTTTAGTTGCCAATGACAACAATATGACAAGAAGGGGACGTAATGTAGCATACAATTTTTAGTTGCCAATGACAACAATATGACAAGAAGGGGACGTAATGTAGCATACAATTTTTAGTTGCCAATGACAACAATATGACAAGAAGGGGACGTAATGTAGCATACAATTTTTAGTTGCCAATGACAACAATATGACAAGAAGGGGACGTAATGTAGCATACAATTTTTAGTTGCCAATGACAAAAATATGACAAAAAGGGACGTAATGTAGCATTCAATTTTTAGTTGCCAATGACAACAATATGACAAGAAGGGGACGTAATGTAGCATACAAATTTTAGTTGCCAATGACAAGAAGGGGACGTAATGTAGCATACATTTTTTAGTTGCCAATGACAACAATATGACAAGAAGGGGACGTAATGTAGCATACAATTTTTAGTTGCCAATGACAACAATATGACAAAAAGGGGACGTAATGTAGCATTCAATTTTTAGTTGCCAATGACAACAATATGACAAGAAGGGGACGTAATGTAGCATACAATTTTTAGTTGCCAATGACAACAATATGACAAAAAGGGGACGTAATGTAGCATTCAATTTTTAGTTGCCAATGACAACAATATGACAAGAAGGGGACGTAATGTAGCATACAATTTTTAGTTGACGTTGACAACACCGTGTTGTTTTCTGTATTACAAACATTTGGTTGTCATTGACAACGCTGTATCTAGCAAACATATGTTTGTTGTTGCTGACATTGAACTTGGACTTGTTTGATTTCGTACAATTACCATTCTACTTTAGGTTGATTCTGGCACCAGGCCGCAATCTCCCAAAGTCTATCAAATATAAATCTAGCTCAATATTGAGAGTTTGCTCAAATAGAGCCTGGGTTTGAGACAAATCTCATTTTGGTTCCTTTGAAAAAATTCTAAGAAAAATATTTTATTTTTTGTCTTGTAATACCGATTTTGAGTCCAATCTCAGATGAGAAAAATCTCAACGATTTGAGACAAGATTGAGCTGAGTTGAATCTCAAATTGAGAATTTTCGGGAGATTGTGGCCACGTGTCCCAATCGAGATAAACTCAACACCAATGGAATCTTTAATATGAAAACTTGACCTGACATGAAAAAGACCTTAACAAACTGACTGATGTTTCTAGATGTATTGAATATCATATGAAGTGACATTCTACAGTGCTTCATTTAAGCTATTTTCATTATGACCATAACAGGCAGTTATATTACATGTTATTGTCACTAATATTGATTAACTTCTCCTGTTATATAACCGTAAAGTAAATCTTATAATCTTGTACTTTCTGATATTCTAATTTCAGGCGGATACAGACAAGCAAAGCGCTTATTTTAGTCACAACATAAAACTTACCATGAAACAATTGTATTAGGAATTATACGAGCGGACGATATCCATTCTCCTCCATCATATTACCTTTGCATTAAGAAATGATAAAAAACAACATTACAGAACAGGATTTATTTACCAATCGTGATACCATTATTTACCAGTGATCCTCGCAAAAGACAAACAAAAACGCAATAATGTCCACATAAAGTCCCATCTAACGTAGCCCCGCATACGTGTCTCTGTACTCCGATTTTTAAACACGTCTTCGTAACAGAGAGGTAGTTCGAGCACCAACTATGGTGACTATGGTGACTATGATTGGATGATAAAACTCAGTCTAGTTCATCTATGGTCTAGTTACTCTAGTCACTATTAGATTTTGGAGGTTTGAATACTATATAGAGGTGTTCCGAACATTAACTATGGTTCAACCACCGATTTAGTACGGTTGAACTATAGTTAATGTCCGGAACCCTCCAAATTCTAAGAGTGACCAGAGTAACTAGACCATAGATGAACTAGACTGAGTTTTATCACCCAACCATAGTCACTATAGTTGCTTATCGAACTACCTCAGAGACACGCTCAAGCCTCATTATCTCAGGTATTTCCGTACCACTTCGTTACTCGGATAACACCCTCTAGTGTATGTAAAGCGGAGCACGATGTAGCAAAACTCAACATTTTGTGCGGTCAAGAAATAGTTCTCGTAAATCGGATTTATAATTTTAATAACTTCGATAAATTTACGTAAGAGATGGATTATCGTTGTCATTTCTAGTTAAAAACTCACATAGTTCAGTCTTCATATAGCTTAAATATCACATTCATCAGCACCCCAGCGTTTATGCCGCCATCTTGTTTTCATGACATTCGAATGGTATTTCCGAAAGTGCCTAACGTACATCCGAGGCACTTGACGTAGTTGGCCGAGGATTTCCGAATGGCTCAAGCCTATAGTAAAATCGTGGGATTTTGCCGCACGATTTTAACGGCACTCTTCTGACGTCTTTATTATCGAACGTACAGACTTATGAATGTACGAACAACCTGTAGCAATCTTTCACGAGCAGAAGCAAACAAACATCTACCTTACAAACTGGATGTTGACATTCGCGCTCCGCCAATTTCGCCCGTCAAAGTTGCAATACAAGATGGATTTTTAAGTTGAAACAACTTTTGATCGGATTCGTGATAGATATCACTTTCAGTATTGGCTCCAGGAGGAGCAAACAAGAGCCGTATCGACGGTGATCTGGGTTGGGTAATAACTAAGTGCGCACCGCCTCCATAGCAACTCTGCCATCTTTTTTAACAGGTGCTTGATTCACTATTTGTTTACATAACATGTCGTATCCTTGAAACTCTTGTGTTGAAAAGAAAAATAAATCAACGAAAAGCTACAATTATCTGTCGTTCATTTGTTTTGCATGCAAAGTATAAATATGTTCACGAAAATAAGAGTAAAAGCATTGGAAAGACTTCTATATACTTTTGTAAATGGTTTAGCAGGACGTTGAATAGCCACAGTATAGAGATGTGACGTCCGTGGCTGGACTACATCTAACGCAACCAGCCTGTCCATCCCGTGATATATGTTTGGAGTTATATTGAGGATATTATGCCTCTTTTTAGTGTTATCGCGTACCATCTCCTCACCTGTATTTTATTTCATACCCAACAGATCTATGTAGGGATGTACATTAGTGTGAATGGGGCTACCTTTTATATATTTTTTCGTTCAAGATGCTGCATGTGTTCACTTGCTGTTTTGATGGATGGACAAGATTCAGAGATTCGTGTTACGTTTTCGGACATGATGACCGGATCTTTCAGGATGCTCAAGAATTTGTATTAGGCATACATTATTACAATTTATCAACAACCTTTACCGCACTGTCGGAAATAACCGAAAATTAACGTAAATAATCAGAAATTAACGGAAACTGCCGGAAACAAGTATAAAATGTGCTGTTACGCCATGCAACTAAATTTCAAAATAAGTCTGATGTACTAAAACATGGGTACAAATAAAGAGGAATAAAGTGACACAATATATATTTCAGATTATCTTACAATAATTATGTTTAGATACATGCATGTGTATTTGTATAATATGTTGATTTCTGTTCGACTAATATATATTGGCCTTAAATGTTTCTACAAGAAGATAGGCGGGTGAATAAAGTACATTTTTTTATAAAGACAAATGTGTAAATGACTATTGTATAACGAAAAGAGTCAATTATGTTTCATATATCTTGTTACACGAGTACTTTAATAAGTAGGTGAATACGCATGAACAGGATGTGTGTATGATAGGCACAAAGTGTTTATTACACCGTCGCCGTTTATATTTTTAGCATTTCTGTGAGCACTTCAATGCGTATTTGGTGAACATCGAATCATCAGCAGAAAATGTTTTACTTCGCAGCTATTTAAGTGATTTGAAAGGTAACGGAATTTGCTGTTCCAAAATTTCAAGAATTCAATACAAAGTTGGTATACAAAATGTTATCATGTCTAGACGTTGCGGGAGGGTATACAAAATGTTATCATGTCTAGACGTTGCGGGCTGGTTTACAGAATGCTATCATGTCTAAACGTTGCGGACTGGTTTACAGAATGCTATCATGTATAAACGTTGCGGGCTGGTATACAGAATGCTATCATGTCTAGACGTTGCGGGCTGGTTTACAGAATGCTACCATGTCTAAACGTTGCGGGCTGGTATACAGATAGCTATCATGTCTAAACGTTGCGGGAGGGTATACAAAATGTTATCATGTCTAGACGTTTACAGAATGCTATCATGTCTAAACGTTGCGGACTGGTTTACAGAATGCTATCATGTATAAACGTTGCGGGCTGGTATACAGAATGCTATCATGTCTAGACGTTGCGGGCTGGTTTACAGAATGCTACCATGTCTAAACGTTGCGGGCTGGTATACAGATAGCTATCATGTCTAAACGTTGCGGGCTGGTATACAGAATGCTATCATGTCTAAACGTTGCGGGCTGGTTTACAGAATGCTATCATGCCTAAACGTTGCGGGCAGGTATACAGAATGCTATCATGTCTAGACGTTGCGGGCTGGTATACAAAATGTTATCATGCCTAGACGTTGCGGGAGGGTATACAAAATGTTATCATGTCTAGACGTTGCGGGAGGGTATACAAAATGTTATCATGTCTAGACGTTGCGGGAGGGTATACAAAATGTTATCATGCCTAGACGTTGCGGGAGGGTATACAAATGTTATCATGCCTAGACGTTGCGGGAGGGTATACAAAATGTTATCATGCCTAGACGTTGCGGGAGGGTATACAAAATGTTATCATGTCAAGACGTTGCGGGAGGGTATACAAAATGTTATCATGTCTAGACGTTGCGGACTGGTTTACAGAATGCTGTCATGTCTAAACGTTGCGGGCTGGTATGCAGAATGCTATCATGTCTAAACGTTGCGGGCTGGTTTACAGAATGCTATCATGTCTAAACGTTGCGGGCTGGTATACATAATGCTATCATGTCGAGACGTTGCGGGCGGTTACGCAGAATGCTATCATGTCTAGACGTTGCGGGCGGTTACGCAGAATGCTAACATGTCTAGACGTTGCGGGCGGTTACGCAGAATGCTTACATGTTAAAAGCAATTGGAATCTCCGTCTGGTTTACATATTAGATGCGTTTAAATTGCGAAGATTTACCTTTCTTTTCGGACACCCTGTAAATGCACTACTATTTCGTTAGTAACGTGTGTATCATTTGCACCGAAATGAATATATCGCTAAACAAATAAACTTCCGGTGCATCTATGTCCTCATTAACAGCTACTATATGAAAAGAATAGAGCAATGACATGCAATTTGAGTTGCTAAAATCATCGATTCACTGATTTAAATGAGTATATCACAATTGTTTACGCGCAGCCTAATGCGCAATCGCGATTATTTCAGTTAGTGATATTCACAACGCACCGGTAAAGTAGTATGGTATTCCGGACAAGATTTCCTGTACCTTTCCGTTATTCCGCGTAAATTGTTTGAATTTCTGTTTGGTGCAATGGAAAAGTTGTGAAACAAACACCTTGATATGTTTAAATGTATTGCTATATCTATTTCTGCATAGTTTGTTAAGCATACAAAAATCATATATCAACATTTTTTTTATAATAGTACTCTTCACAAAGCAGTTGAACAAAATGACATTTTTCTAACCTTTTTCGATATAACAACAATGTGAATAGATGAAACGAATACGGAAAGGTCATGTTTTTATGCTTTTATATTGTTTATCATTGTGACTTTTATCATTACAGAACATTTTGTGAAAATCTCTCCGTTAGATCATTTTTTATTGCAGATGAGGAGGTTCAAGGGTACATACGTAAGGGAACATAGGCACAAGTAATGACCTGGCCGACCAAAGGTAATAACTAGAAGAATCAAAGAGGAAACATCGCTCTAATATTGGAATGGTTATATATTATTATTATTATTTTACTGCATGCTAAATTCTTAGGTAAATTGTTTATCACAAATAACTATTATCTTTTATATTATCTGAAATATTTATTCTTCGAAGATACAAGTACTAACATTACATCCAAGTATAAAGTGAAACACACTTTTTTAATATTTCCTACAACTGTTTCACCATCGCCATTAGAGCAATTCTTATAATTTGTTGTACATTGATGATGACTGTGATAACATGTCCAGTGAGGGCAGACCCCAGTTACTTGTCCTTACTTATTTATCACATTTAATATATTTATTGTTCTAATGTGTGACTTAACTCTTTGCTATAGTACAGTAGAGTGAGATCGCTCTGTAGCAAACCACGCAACCATTGTATAACCTGTCGTATTCTTATTGGCCATGATTTCAATATCATATCTCTATTGACATTGATAATTGATTTCAGTCCATCTACTGACATATACCATTGATTCCAAGCCCCTAAGGACACAGACAATTGCTATAAGTCCCTTTACTGACATAGATTATGGAATGCAATTATAACAAATATCAGTTTTACCGAGTGCTATTAACACGCTTGTCTTTTGTTTCGCTTTCGTTAAGACTTATATAGTTGTATAAGGCACTTAAATCGCGTTCCAGTATGTCGTATTGCTAGGCTAAAATGCTCTTGATATGTTTCAGATATGAATTTGTACATCATTTACACATGTTTCTCATATGTACGGATTTCCATACTTGTGTCAACATTCCTTAGTATTTACCTGTTTATCTTAAATTCTTAACTGTATTCTGACTCAAGATGATTTGTTGATGCTTTGTTTACTGACATAGATTTTTGAATTGAATCCTCTACTGACATAGAATATTGATTTCAAACCCTATACTGACATAGCATATTGATTTCAAACCCTATACCGACATAGAATATTGATTTCAAACCCTATACTGACATAGCATATTGATTTCAAACCCTATACTGACTTAGAATATTGATTTCAAACCCTATACTGACATAGCATATTGATTTCAAACCCTATACTGGCATATATTATTGATTTCAGACCCTCTACTGACATAGCATATTGATTTCAAACCCTATACTGACATATATTATTGATTTCAAACCCTATACTGACATAGAATATTGATTTCAAACCCTATACTGACATACATTATTGATTTCAAACCCTATACTGACATAGCATATTGATTTCAAACCCTATACTGACATAGCATATTGATTTCAAACCCTATACTGACATAGAATATTGAGTTCAAACCCTATACTGACATAGAATATTGATTTCAAACCCTATACTGACTTAAAATATTGAGTTCAAACCCTATACTGACATAGAATATTGATTTCAAACCCTATACTGACTTAAAATATTGATTTCAAACCCTATACTGACATAGCATATTGATTTCAAACCCTATACTGACATAGCATATTGATTTCAAACCCTATACTGACATAGAATATTGAGTTCAAACCCTATACTGACATAGAATATTGATTTCAAACCCTATACTGACTTAAAATATTGAGTTCAAACCCTATACTGACATAGAATATTGAGTTCAAACCCTATACTGACTTAAAATATTGATTTCAAACCCTATACTGACTTAAAATATTGAGTTCAAACCCTATACTGACATAGAATATTGATTTCAAACCCTATACTGACTTAAAATATTGAGTTCAAACCCTATACTGACTTAAAATATTGAGTTCAAACCCTATACTGACATACACTATTTAATTACTTACGAAGATAAATTTGATACTTACAAAATTATTTTCAAATATAGTATTTCCAACAGACACCTATAAATATACACATATATACCAAACTGTTGTCGAACTTCAAAGTTTATTATCTACTTCCATAGACACATATTCTAAAGATATTTTATATAACATGATTTTGTCCACACATTAACCGGGAAAGTAATCTAGATAATGAATAACAATATATATTACTTACGTTTGTATAATATTATCAAAAGTATTTAATGAAAAAGCTATAAAGATAGATTGTTTTATTACCTTGAGATATGGAGAGCAACAAACAAAGTTACAACATTCATAATGTATCAAAATATAACACAAACAAACAATACACAGTATATGTATTGACGCGTGCAGATGTTAATTAAGACATAATTAAGTGTAGTCAAAATAAATTTCATCTGAAAGTTGTGTAAATTTCCGCAAAAGAAATACAAACACTTATATTGCCCAGACAGTTTATAATAATGAATAAGCCTCTCTGTACAAGTCAAATGCAAATACATACTCCACCATCTGTTAAAATCGCTACCTACAATAATACATCTTTTGAAGATTTAATGCAATACGGAAGTGAATACAATGTCGATTTGGTCTCAGTGTACATACACGTCAGTAGATTATCCACTATTAAGCTCGCTTTATGCAGTCAACATAAAATAATGAACCGTCATTATCTACGTTAAAATCCTATATATTATATCTCAGGTGTTGACAAAGTTGGACAGCTGTTAAGTACATGATGTATCGTGGTTCAGTCGTATGAGATCAAAGATAGAGAATAAGTTGCTACAGGGAAGGTCACATACAGGTATATAACAGTGCCTCCCTACTCAGACCTCCGGGAAAACAACATCCCATAAAACAATCAAAGGACTGAGAGTCCTGAAAACCAGCGCGTTGTAACATGATATATGTCTATATATAGGTGTAGTGTAATGTATACGGAATGTGAGGCATGGATAGTGTGCATTTCCAAGCATTCCTTGTTTGCTAAGGTGTAATTACAAAGGTAGGAAATTGTGAGCACAACTGTGTTCAGAAACTTAATTATAGGCCCAATGGACAAATATGTTATTTCCTAGTGTTGTAGGGAGGTATCTTGCTGATTTTCGAAAAAAAACAATATGTTACTTGTATATTAGATACATCATAATTTGGATCTAATAGCATCCAATAAACCAAACATATGTTAACAGACAGATGCACAATGCACACCACTCTTCTTTTTTGCATGTATATAGCTAGTCATGGTGGTGATCTGGTCAAGGAACCTTTTTGAATCATTTACCTCCCACTGCTGACATAAGTGGGAAGCCTACAATCGCTTGCAGTGAAACCAAGGAATGTACTGGTTATTGAGATCCTGTGTAGATGATCCAAGCTGTTGATTGGGTGTTAACCCAACCTTATAGAACCCTGTACTAAGTCAACTAATTATAACCATAGGTGTAGTACCTTGCCTTACTAGTTCGGATTACATTTGTCATATCCATACTCTCACCTGAGACGTACAGTATTCAGATTAAGACAATATTGCATTAAATGCGTCCATATTGTTACCATATCATTGTAGTATTCCTTGCAAATCATAACATGTAACATCCACTTGGACTTAAACAGGCATGGCTAGCGCAGTTGGTAGCATGCTAGAATACCCATCTGTAGGTCATGGGTTTGTGACATGTTCAGGCCTACCCAGTTGTAAATTTTCATCTTTCCAAGATGACAAGCGCCACACTGCTTACTTTTAAGTGTGGAAGCTGTCTGTTGCTTGCAGTAAAACTGACGAAACACTTCTTATTGAACCTAGGTAGATCATGTATAGACTTATAAATGATCATACCTGTCGGAAAGGCATTAACTGAACAAAATTCAAACACAAATCTATTAGTGCTATTTTTACTGCATATCAGTAGTAGTGGAGTTTGTGAGACGTGACATATACATTCGTCACGTTAGCTATGATCCCACTGATGGCTTATAAACAGTAACAATTGTATATTCAACACAAGATAGGCAACAACAGTGTGTAAAATTTCTAAACTTTTATTAAAAATAACTGAGATCATCAATAAAAAGTAAAACATAATAATGTACACTAAACAACAACAATAGATTGTTCCCACTTGTACAAAATACACGTCTTGTTCATAGCCATTTTTATAGGTCAAACTGTTGAGCTCATATATGGTTAATTTCCATGTATAGAATAATTGGGAAAATATAGAGTATGCATGTGACAAACACATTTTGTACAACAATGTTTTTTTTTAATATCTGGTTAGTTTAGCATCATTTACTTTATACTCCCTATAAACTTTATGATAATTTGCCTATCAATTTGGCCAACAATCCAAAACAAGAGAGGTAAATATTGTAATTGTGGGAACTAACTATTAGGATTGCTTCATAAATTGGTCTAATAAAAATGATAAAAAATGGTATATGCTTGCAAATTCATAGCAATACGACACTGATGGTTACAAAGTCCTGGCTGTACCTAATATTTGTTTACCCACAATCAATAAACATAAGTATCTAATGTATATAAATGAAAGCATATAACCATGTTAGCATGACACATCTAGGGTTTACATATGAGAAGCACCACAAGAAAACCGGCTTACAGACTTATCATACATTTTTAACTTTTTACATTTCGTAATGTTATAGCTTTTAAAAAGTTCTAAATTTAGTACATTATAAAAATGTAAGTGTATTCATACATAGCATTTGGCGGGATTTGTTATGTCATGATGTGTAGCGTGATTAGCAGGAACACTAGTTTTGTTCATAAACTACTAACGTTACTCCATATAAACAAACACTGAGACACATATAAATGGAAAATATACAAAACATTGGAAAACTCTAGTCAACAATATTATGCACACCAATGTTAAGGCAATATATGCTGTAGAAAACAGCTGTATTAGCTTTGCCTAATTTTGATATAGAAACACTTGGATATATAAATAATGAACAAATCTACCACATGCCAACAAGGTTTTATAAAAAAGCATTATGCATAGATACATTCTGAAAAACATTGTATGTGCATGGATAATCTTGTTTTTTATAATTTTGGTTCCATCATTTATAAAAAAATCTTGTTAACCTGTTCTAGTTTACTTTCCCTATATAAGAAGTATATTTCGTATTTATCTTGGCATGACATACGTCAGGGGAATAACCATAAGGCATATAGACAATATTATTACTGACTGCAAAATGTGACGTTTCTGACATCAGTAAATACTGATATCTGCACTAGAAAATTATTACAAGTGAAGTGTGCTTGTTTAATTATATTTAAAAACAAATACCAAATATTTGTGTGTTTCAGTAACAATTATGAAGCCATTCTATGAAAATAGAGCATTAAATATTGTATGCTTTAAATAATACAAGTAACATAATGTTAATAATACTATGCATATAGCAAATCATTGAAATGTTCCTATGAGAAATATATACATAGAACATAAAAAAACATGTAAAACGTTGTATAAACATCCTTTATATGTAAAGTAAGACATAAACGATAGGAAGAAATGTACACAACATTAATTATTTACAAAGAGAACATACGGTTGTAGGACACATTACATTATGGCAGTAGATGTAAGTGTAACAGGGTGCTTAGTTTTTGTTTAGGTAAAATAAATAATGCATGTATAATAATGTAAATAGGGTTGACTATGCATCTAGCAAATCATTGTAATGTTCCAATGAGAGATATATACGGACATAAAAAACATGTAAAACTACGTAAAATAGGACATAATCATCATAAAAAAATGAACACAACAATGTTTATTTACAAAAAGCGTATTTAGTTATAGGGCACATTACATAATGAGACTAGATACAACATTTGCTCTTGTAACTTATGTTTTTGCACTTGGAGTACCAAGATCAATGGCATGGTAAACATTATTTGTGCAAATAGTACAGATTATAGATTCCAGATCAATAGTAATGGGTAGAAATAATAGACTTGGTATAAACTGAAAAAGGTATCAAGATAGCAAAATTTTGATTTGTATAACAAATAGAAAAGCTTACACAAGAATATTATTTATATTAAGTTGTTAACAGTACATGAACATTTATAACAAAAGAAACCAATGAGAATGGCATAGAAAAATTGTATATGGAAATAGTACATTAGTATATTTATAAAATAAGCAATAAAAATCAATGTACAAAACTTCGCTACCCTTGCAAGTTATCACCAGGGTGAGTGGTCCAGCAGCTGTAAGCATCTCAATGTCGACCGGCCCATCACTGCTTACAGCAGCAGCCAGCAGCTCACTTGGCACAGGGATGATGCTGTCATCATCTATTAGCAACTCTGTTTCACTCTCTTCAACAGAAACACCAACAACCAACACCCTGGACACAACTGTTGGTGTATCAGTCTTCTACAATTATAAAAATGTAAAGGATTAGAACAAACCAAAAATATTACTGAATAAGAAACATACGCTGTAATACCAAGTTCCATACAGTGTTTGGTTACATATATTAGGTTGGCTGCATCTAGCAAAATGTGTTTTGCTGGCAAAATATTTCTATTTCCTGGTTTATGCTGATTTGTAATATTCAATTTCTAAATGTTCCCAAGGTACTAATTCTAATATATTTTACAAAATACCATCATGGCTAACATCCTACACATGTTAGTTTGCATTCAAACTAGAAAAAAATGTGAGTCAAGGCATTTTGTGGGCTACACATTTTCAATTGATAGTGGATATTCCATTAAAGTATTACTTGTAAAATTTGTTCCAGAGTCGAAGAAAAACAAGAAACAACAACACCAGAAACAAAAAGTGTCTGAAGTATTGCAAGCAGTACAATAGTCCCTTAGTGGCATAAACAGTGTGAATACCATACAACTGCCTTCTGTATTCAAGTGAATATATAAATACTAAGGGATTTTTCATATGATATGTGATGTAAATGCACACAGAGTTAGTCTAATAAGTTTTAAATTCATAACTGTATTACCTTGATCTCAGAGCGTACTGTAGTCTGTAGGCTTGTCTCGCCCTGGTAAATGTTGGTAGTAACATCTGTTATTGTTACATGATCCCCTGGCCTACATTCAACAGATGAGGCCTCCCTCCATAGGGCCACCCGGACCTTTAAACTACCATCTTCCAAATGGATTGATTTGAGGTTCACACTCTCCCCCCGGACACTGAGGGTTTTTGTCTCCTCCTCCTGTAATTAAACACAAAGCGATTGTATTAAGTCTAATATTGGTGAACACTACCTTGTAATCACATGTCTAGATTGGTGGCCATTGTGTTCAAAACTGTATGCTAAAGTACAATAAAAAACAAACAACAAGTGTGCGTTGTGATACTATTTGGTAAAATGTGTAAGACAATGATATTACAATAACAGTTGGCAGTTGTCAATCCTAACAGCAATTAAAATATGCTAATTTTAATATAAAATCATGATAAAGCTATCAGTAATAACCATAACATGTATAACCTGCTGTGTGACAATAATCTGTTTAAATTTTGCTATATACAACCAATAATAAGAGGTGCATAAATATCAAAAATTATCACCTGTCCATAGTCAGGTAGCAACAATGTTTATGTTGGTATAGCAGTGAAAATAATAGGACATTATCCATTAAGTTAACACACACACAAATAATGTAAACATCAAACAAAGAAGCGAAACAAGCAAAACAAGCAACATTCATTTATCAGTAGGATAGACATATATCTCTCAAAAAATCAATGGACAGTCTGTTAACTGACTGAACTTATTTTTCTTTAAATTACTGAATACATAAAAACAGGAGACATAAAAACCAAGGTGTCCATATTAACGGATAACCAAAAACAGTATACATTTGCAAGTCTTAACTTCATAGGGATGTTTTTTTTTGGATTTTACATGATGGAGCTTTATGTGTGTGAATGTTGCTGCTAAAGTGTGGAGAGCCGTTGAATGGAACTTAACTAACATTTTTAGTGAATGTGTATTTACCGTCACCTGTTGTTTGTAATTAACAGAACAAGAATGAAAACTAACCTGTACAATTTTCTCGGTAACGGACACTCTTGCCCTGGGTGGGGATCTCACAGCCTCTGCAATTGGTACCACATCTGCTGGTGGTGGGTATATGATCTTCCTCCCCGCTTCCACCAGGTAGTCCGGCACGTCAATATCCGTAGTTATAAAGACTTTTGTATTTTTCGTGATGACAATGGCATGATTATTGTCGTCCGTCTTACGAATTATATCTCTTAGAACTAGGGAGTTCCCTTCACTGAATTTTGCAAATTTCAGGGGATCATACACAACACCCCGTATACATCTTTCTGAGTCCGCAATGGCCACGTTCAGTGATTCAGTCATTGTTTCTCCCAACACGGTATGAGACGATCTCGCCTGTAATGACCACTATCACCTTCAAAGGCTTCAAGTAGGGTCCAGTCCCTCTATTGGTAAAAAGTTGTTCTATTGACATCTGAAAATAAAATAACAAAACAACATATTAATATAAGAGTTTTCAAGCATGCTTCTTTATCAGAACATTAGAAGGTAAGTTGTAGTGGTATAATGGTTAGCATACTGAGTGGGTAATCAAGGGAGTTGTATAGAATCACTCGCTGCACCAGTGCAATTTTTCGTAATACATGTAATGATGTCCAAATCCCCAATATGTAGTGTTTGTAAATAGTTCCGAAGAATATATGACAGAATCAACAAATAAGTAAGTCAATAATTATTTAGTTGTAAATACAATTGTATAAGCGGTATAATACAGATATTTATGGGTGTGTACCAATGAATAACAGAGAATGAAAATACCTAATGTGTGCGCAGTGCACTGGGAACAACCAAATCAACAATAGGTCAGATGTTCAACCAATTAACAGCACATATTTAAAGAACAGCTTCCCAGACAAATAAAAATCTTGATAAAAACGTTTTGTGTACACCGGTATTGTATTTATAGAAGATAGTAAAGCCAAAATAAAAAGATTGTATGTTTGCCCAAACGCGACCGACCCAAAAAAAACCCGCCGACTCAAATTCTTTTTTTGCCGTTTTTTGGAAGATTTTTTTTTTTCGGATATTTTTCGTGTCCGCTCCGTCATCGTATGAAACTTAATGTTGTCGTCTTTGCGTTTGAAAGTAACTGTGAATAAGATTAAAAGAAAGCGTGTAGGAGACGCAGTAAATCGATATTCGATGTTCTCGGTTTTTATCGGGTGGGATCGCTTTTTAAAAATTGTTCGAGTGGAACATATGTTAACTGTAGGGGTGTGAACGAATTGGTGTGAACAATAAACAATTTAAGTTTGTCAAATAAATATAATTTGGCAGGGGTTCCATTTGACCCGGGACTACGGGTTTTGACCCGGGTGTTTTCAAAAAGACGCCGAAATGACCCGTAGTAATTTCAGTCTGTGCATCAGCGTGACCCGGGGCAATTTTAATATATTGACTTCCGTGCGTCATCAATTTCAATCCTATGAAGTCATAACACAGAATGGCATTTCTATCACAGCAAGACGTCGGAACAGCAGACATTCTAATTGTATAAACAGTATATTCAGTATCGATCGATAACATAAACAACAGGCTGTCAAAATTTAAGCTCCGCCTTCCGCACCATATATGTAAAGCGACATTTGATGGTTGACCAATGAGCGCTACGCTGTGTTAAGGATATCATTTATGCGAGTATTTGTAACCATGTATGCACGCGTGTTGATGACAATACAGGTAGCGAGTAAAGTCTGTCATAAATCGATAAACCAAAGCGACCCGTCAAAGGTGTGAACGGTAGTACAAACGTTTTGGTAGTTTTAATTGGAGACAGAAAACTGTTGTCTTTCATCGTAGACACGAGTAGAAAATTTATTTGTTCTCAAGGGCCCTTCTTACACATATATAAAATTAAAACTGCGAAAAATACACGGTAACATTTAATTAGTCTGTCATAGATCGATAAAACAAAGCGATCCGTGAAATGTGTGAACGGACGTTCGAAAGTTTTGTTGTTACAACAGTTATAATTGGAGACGGTCGTCTTTCATCGTAGACACGTGTAGAATTATTTTTGTTATCAATGGCCTTTCTCACGCATATATAAAACTGTGAAAAATACCCGGTAAGTAACATTTAATTATTACGATCTATGCCCGTACTTCTTAAATTGAAATACAACACTTAATGTTCGTTCTTCGGAGGATAAAGTTGAATTAACGATTGTACAATGCAAACTAGCCTGCGTAGTGGATGAACGGGAATATCGATGCTTTCGTTTTCGGGTCAAGTATACGATAACATCCGTACCGTACGGTCTATGATGTCGCCCGCTCCGTCTTTTACGAGAAATGAATATTATAATAGTCAATTCAGATCAGTTTTATAAATGCCGTTCGTTGTGTACCCACCGTTATTGTTTATATTGTACCTGTTCTATATTTTTATGGATATGGTTATGCAAAAATCAATATTTTTTTAATGATGACCTCACATGTATATTTTATTAACAGACTTGGTACATACATGCTGTTGGTTGCATAGCACATATAAATAGCACAGACAATCAGTATATACAAAACATGTTGAGCATTCGATCCATAAACATCGTAAAAATGGATGACCCCTGAAGTTTTGAAAATGACCCTCCAAATTTCAGGCCCAAGGGTCAGTGACCCTTGACTTTTGGAGACTAGTGGAACCCCTGTTTGGATGCTTTTTATATTGTTAATGGGATGTTATTTTAAGATTGTAACAGATGTTAATTGAAAGGCTGTGAACGATGAACAATTTTAAGTTTGCGAAATGAATATTTTTAGTTATTTTTGTGTGTGCATTGTTTTAGCAATAAAGATTTTAACTGGTTTATATTGATAAAAACTTATGCTTTAGTTTAAGTTAAGCAGACTCTGTTTTCTGTTTTGCATCAGGGCTAGTACATCTAGTATCATATTAGAAATCCTGATAAAAAAAAAAGAATTTGCCTACCTACCTACCCACACCCAGTCATCATGGGTCGGGTTTGGGCAAACTGAAATATTTTTAATTGTGGCCTAAAGTGCGAAATGACACGGGGCCGAATCAACAAAATAAATAGGTCAGTAATTATATCGTTGCAACTACAATTATAAACATCGCTCCGAAGTATTGTAATAACCATGTATCGGCAAAAAATTATTAATATTCTTATTTATACAGAGCACATGCAATAAATATAACCAAGTTGCATAATAAAAAGCCTGGAAGTCAAACGACACAATTTAATAATAACCCCGTATCGGGTAATACCGACGATGCGATGATATTTCCTGCCTTCGCTTTACAACACAATTATATAAATAAATTATCATAACCGTACGCTATATAAGCCTATAATCACCCAAGTTTATAATGAAAATTCCAGACATAATACGGGATGTTTATAAAATGAAAAAAAATGGCGGATACTTACTACGCAAGAAGCGCATGTACATCATCCGATACAAGATATATAGGCCTCAACCGACGCAATTTAATATCAACAGTAGACACTAACACATAAACAATAATAATACAGTAGTTCACAAATATAATAGGAGGCGAACATGTAATACAACAGATACAAATCGAAAATACACTTACCGTTGATCTTTCAAGAATCAGTAGTGAGACACTAAATAACGACTACTTCAATGGCTGCCATGAGAACACGACCGACGGACCGACGCTATATTCATACACACAAGTTTACAATTATGTCAACATTGCCGAGACAATACATTTTTAAAAAATATATTGAAAAAATGATATTCTTAATAAAAAACAAAAAAAACTACCGATGTGTTATGTTTCATCAATGGAATCGTCGGACTATTTCTTGCTGCTTTGGTTTTTTTCTGAGTTATGGGGTCGCCGCCAAAACGCGTATATACACATGCACAAAAAACTACATGAACATTCCCGAACATACAATATAATAATATAATTATAAAAGTATATTTTGAATAAACTATTTTCGAAAGAAAACAAAGCAAAAAGCCATTGTGTTATCTTATAGCGCGTGTAGTATCAGCGAAATAGTCGAACTATTTGATTTTTTTTCTACAGTTATTCGGTTCGGCTGAAAACGGACTATTTAGGGTGGCAGTGTTGGAAAACTGTATGAGTACTAAAACCAGGCGCGCTTAGGCGCGCTGGTTAAAAAGCACTTGGGGAGGTTCAAGGGTACATAATTAAGGCCGCAAAGGTGTAAGGAATGGCTAGGTCGACCAGAAGGAATAACAAGAATAATCAAAGAGGACACACGGTGGGGAAATTAATAGATGGAAAAGATCACCGGACTGATGTGTAAATATAATTTTTCAGCGAGATTGGATAGTGTGCCTTCGGATGAAAATCCACTAATACTGATATTTTGGTAGGGGCCTCACAACTAAACACAAGTTTACGAACAGACGTTTTGTAGACACGAATCCGTTGCAGATGATTCATGGAAGGGTATAGTGCTGTACTTCACTAATTGCCAGTGAACCCAAGTTCCTTCGATGTGTTGAAATTTGGTTCACAGACTATTAGTGAAATCTGGTGTCTGGATAGATGAATACATTGACCATATTGTTTGTATATTTACAGAGCCATACATATGTATGACTTAGGTAATATATGACAATTTGTAATACAGTTATCTACCGTATATAACACTGCGAGTTATGAAAACAGTATAGGATTAAACGACACATTGAATAAAGCCAGGAAGGGCTTTATGTTAAATGTGTGCGGACTGATCGGCGTTTACACATGCATGAACGCCAAAAAATGGTCATTTAATCCTTATAATTCCAAATAGTATTTTGAAACGACCCCCAATGATGTTTATTTCGTCAATACACATCGTGACCTCACTCGGCGTAATCTGAATGCGCGGATAAATACACACAAAAATAGTACCGAGTTGAACAGCCAAAACAACACTTGAAAATAATTTTCAGACCATAACAGGAGACATAGTTGATATTGACTTACAATGTTATAATATTTCTGCGTGACAGTTATTTTTCCACGCCAATCATTTATTCCGTGTAAACAGTAGGCTAGTAATGCCGTTCAAGGTCGCGCTAGATAAACATGTCGGGTGAGCGCGCATCGGGTGAAATTCTCACGTTAAAACGTCGCTGAAGGGAGCTTTCAAGCAGAAACTAAGATAGATAAGCCGGTAAACATACCGGATTTCGTATAATGAGGAATACATGCTTCTAAGAGAACACTATATGCTGTTGATAACACGTTTTGTGAAACCGAAAGAAATGGTCGCGAAATCAGATGACTAAGATTAGATTAAATGCTAGCTAAATTACGTAATTTTTGCTTGTTGTCGTGCAATATAAATCCTGCCAACAACAAATTTCACGTGCTGCCGCTAGCAATAGCTTCGTTATTGAACGGACGGATTCTGTATCAACAAAGTGGGACTAAGAGTAGGAGGAATGAAATGGAATATTCTAGAATTCTGGACCACTCTCGATTAAATCGTCTGTTGTGTGAGTCTTTTTTTCCCATAAATAACGATGTAAATAATAGCATCTCGATCTAAACTTGTTTCTTAAGTAGGTGGTGAATTTGCAAATAAATACACACTATATAGAATGCTTGAGAAAATATTCTACCCAACTTGTTCATATTGTTTAGCTCAGATTTAGGTCGAAAGTAGTTCCATCAATAAAATTTGGACGTTCATACTGAACGCCTCCGATTAGCAAATCAGAATGCAGAATTAAGTTACGTCATCAATACAATGAAATTTGGACGTTCATGCATGTATGAACGCCTCCGATTAGCCAATCAGAATGCAGATATTTGCTGAATTTGGAATTATTATAAAATGTTCAACTTGTATTTTAAAATAAAATGTCAATAGCACATCTAAAGAGCAAACTGCATGTATTTATACGTAATGTTTGATGTGTCCATTGTTGTAGTCATTGTTTTATATGTTTAATTGTTAAAAATGGATTGGACCATTACTATGGAAGTAACTCATGTTTATTGCATTCGATTGCGAGATCCAAATGTAGTTAAGCTTTTAATGGTATACTGAGGTAAAATCTACTTTAACACGTTAACTATTATTCATAACACAAAAAGCGTGTTTATAAATATGTTGCAAAATTAATATTAGCTAAAAGTTTTATCAATCTAAATTACTTAAATTAAGTTAACAATCAAAGAAAAGTATGCCGATATTTTTCTGTTACATCTTGAAACGCAGTCTCTTATCATCATCATCGTCAACAACAACAATTGTCATTATTGTTATGAAATCACTTCAACATCATCATGTAAACATCAACAACAAATTACTTAATGTGACATGTTACAGCTTTAATCAAATGATGTTTTCGTCATCATTAACGATACTACCTCATTTACACCACATCAGTAACAACAGTATTATCATCATTATCAACAACACTGAGCTTGCACCTCATTATAATGCGATAAAATCAGCCACATCATTATCAACATGATAACACTTATACCTCCTATAACACCATGATCATCCTTACCAACAGTGATATTCACAACAATGATGCATCTCTTATAACATCATTATCGTTATCTTCATCATCAACATAAACAACAACGAACCAACATGAATGCCACAACATCACAGACTTCTTCAACATTAATACTTTAGCTGTGTCAACGTGAAGCTGATTACACCTCAACAAAACAGCACCAGCATCATTAACAGCAATATCGTATATAAGCAAGCAGCACCAGCATCATTAACAGCAATATCGTATATAAGCAAACAACACCAGCATCATTAACAGTAATATCGTATATAAGCAAACAACACCAGCATCATTAACAGCAATATCGTATATAAGCAAGCAGCACCAGCATCATTGACAGTAATATCGTATATAAGCAAACAGCACCAGCATCATTAACAGCAATATCGTATATAAGCAAGCAGCACCAGCATCATTGACAGTAATATCGTATATAAGCAAGCAGCACCAGCATCATTAACAGTAATATCGTATATAAGCAAACAACACCAGCATCATTAACAGCAATATCGTATATAAGCAAACAGCACCAGCATCATTAACAGCAATATCGTATATAAGCAAGCAGCACCAGCATCATTGACAGTAATATCGTATATAAGCAAGCAGCACCAGCATCATTAACAGTAATATCGTATATAAGCAAACAACACCAGCATCATTAACAGCAATATCGTATATAAGCAAACAGCACCAGCATCATTAACAGCAATATCGTATATAAGCAAGCAGCACCAGCATCATTAACAGTAATATCGTATATAAGCAAACAACACCAGCATCATTAACAGCAATATCGTATATAAGCAAACAGCACCAGCATCAATAACAGCAATATCGTATATAAGCAAACAGCACCAGCATCAATAACAGCAATATCGTATATAAGCAAACAGCACCAGCATCATTAACAGCAATATCGTATATAAGCAAACAGCACCAGCATCAATAACAGCAATATCGTATATAAGCAAGCAGCACCAGCATCATTGACAGTAATATCGTATATAAGCAAGCAGCACCAGCATCATTGACAGTAATATCGTATATAAGCAAGCAGCACCAGCATCATTAACAGCAATATCGTATATAAGCAAACAGCACCAGCATCATTAACAGCAATATCGTATATAAGCAAGCAGCACCAGCATCATTGACAGTAATATCGTATATAAGCAAGCAGCACCAGCATCATTGACAGTAATATCGTATATAAGCAAACAACACCAGCATCATTGACAGTAATATCGTATATAAGCAAACAGCACCAGCATCATTAACAGCAATATCGTATATAAGCAAACAACACCAGCATCATTAACAGTAATATCGTATATAGGCAAGCAGCACCAGCATCATTGACAGCAATATCGTATATAAGCAAGCAGCACCAGCATCATTGACAGTAATATCGTATATAGGCAAGCAGCACCAGCATCATTGACAGTAATATCGTATATAAGCAAGCAGCACCAGCATCATTGACAGCAATATCGTATATAGGCAAGCAGCACCAGCATCATTGACAGTAATATCGTATATAAGCAAGCAGCACCAGCATCATTGACAGCAATATCGTATATAAGCAAGCAGCACCAGCATCATTGACAGTAATATCGTATATAAGCAAGCAGCACCAGCATCATTAACAGCAATATCGTATATAAGCAAACAACACCAGCATCATTAACAGTAATATCGTATATAAGCAAGCAGCACCAGCATCATTAACAGTAATATCGTATATAAGCAAGCAGCACCAGCATCATTGACAGTAATATCGTATATAAGCAAGCAACACCAGCATCATTAACAGCAATATCGTATATAAGCAAACAACACCAGCATCATTAACAGTAATATCGTATATAAGCAAGCAGCACCAGCATCATTAACAGTTATATCGTATATAAGCAAGCAGCACCAGCATCATTGACAGTAATATCGTATATAAGCAAACAACACCAGCATCATTAACAGCAATATCGTATATAAGCAAACAGCACCAGCATCAATAACAGCAATATCGTATATAGGCAAACAACACCAGCATCATTAACAGTAATATCGTATTTAAGCAAGCAGCACCAGCATCATTAACAGCAATATCGTATATAAGCAAGCAGCACCAGCATCATTGACAGTAATATCGTATATAAGCAAACAACACCAGCATCATTAACAGCAATATCGTATATAAGCAAGCAGCACCAGCATCATTGACAGTAATATCGTATATAAGCAAGCAGCACCAGCATCATTAACAGTAATATCGTATATAAGCAAACAGCACCAGCATCATTAACAGTAATATCGTATATAAGCAAACAGCACCAGCATCATTAACAGTAATATCGTATATAAGCAAACAGCACCAGCATCATTAACAGCAATATCGTATATAAGCAAGCAGCACCAGCATCATTAACAGCAATATCGTATATAAGCAAGCAGCACCAGCATCATTGACAGTAATATCGTATATAAGCAAACAACACCAGCATCATTAACAGCAGTATCGTATATAAGCAAGCAGCACCAGCATCATTAACAGCAATATCGTATATAAGCAAGCAGCACCAGCATCATTAACAGCAATATCGTATATAAGCAAGCAGCACCAGCATCATTAACAGCAATATCGTATATAAGCAAGCAGCACCAGCATCATTGACAGCAATATCGTATATAAGCAAGCAGCACCAGCATCATTAACAGCAATATCGTATATAAGCAAACAACACCAGCATCATTAACAGCAATATCGTATATAAGCAAACAACACCAGCATCATTAACAGTAATATCGTATATAAGCAAGCAGCACCAGCATCATTAACAGCAATATCGTATATAAGCAAACAACACCAGCATCATTAACAGTAATATCGTATATAAGCAAACAACACCAGCATCATTAACAGTAATATCGTATATAAGCAAACAACACCAGCATCATTAACAGCAATATCGTATATAAGCAAACAGCACCAGCATCATTAACAGCAATATCGTATATAAGCAAACAACACCAGCATCATTAACAGCAATATCGTATATAAGCAAACAGCACCAGCATCATTAACAGTAATATCGTATATAAGCAAACAGCACCAGCATCAATAACAGCAATATCGTATATAGGCAAACAGCACCAGCATCATTAACAGCAATATCGTATATAAGCAAACAGCACCAGCATCATTAACAGCAATATCGTATATAAGCAAACAACACCAGCATCAATAACAGCAATATCGTATATAAGCAAACAGCACCAGCATCATTAACAGTAATATCGTATATAAGCAAACAACACCAGCATCTTTATCAGCAATATCGTATATAAGCAAACAGCACCAGCATCATTAACAGCAATATCGTATATAAGCAAACAGCACCAGCATCATTAACAGTAATATCGTATATAAGCAAACAACACCAGCATCATTAACAGCAATATCGTATATAAGCAAACAACACCAGCATCATTAACAGCAATATCGTATATAAGCAAACAGCACCAGCATCATTAACAGCAATATCGTATATAGGCAAACAGCAACAGCATCCATAACAGCAATATCGTATATAAGCAAACAGCACCAGAATCCATAACAGCAATATCGTATATAAGCAAACAGCACCAGCATCAATAACAGCAATATCGTATATAGGCAAACAGCACCAGCATCATTAACAGCAATATCGTATATAAGCAAACAGAACCAGCATCAATAACAGCAATATCGTATATAAGCAAACAGAACCAGCATCAATAACAGCAATATCGTATATAGGCAAACAGCACCAGCATCAATAACAGCAATATCGTATATAGGCAAACAGCACCAGCATCAATAACAGCAATATCGTATATAGGCAAACAGCACCAGCATCATTAACAGCAATATCGTATATAGGCAAACAGCACAAGCATCATTAACAGTAATATCGTATATAAGCAAACAGCACCAGCATCATTGACAGCAATATCGTATATAGGCAAACAGCACCAGCATCATTAACAGCAATATCGTATATAAGCAAACAGCACCAGCATCATTAACAGCAATATCGTTTATAGGCAAACAGCACCAGCATCAATAACAGCAATATCGTATATAGGCAAACAGCACCAGCATCATTAACAGCAATATCGTATATAGGCAAACAGCACCAGCATCAAAAACAGCAATATCGTATATAGGCAAACAGCACCAGCATCAAAAACAGCAATATCGTATATAGGCAAACAGCACCAGCATCAATAACAGCAATATCGTATATAAGCAAACAGCACCAGCATCATTAACAGCAATATCGTATATAGGCAAACAGCACCAGCATCGTACGTTTGTGATACATTCGATGTCGCTGTATTGACCTGTCTGTTTCTGGTATCAATGACATACACACCAAGTCGTTCAATTAAATTAGCCTCATACGTACACTAAATTACAAAACAGGATTTATTGTTCATTCGTTAGCAATATATACACAACTTTTATATTTTCCACGAGTTATTCATTACTATCCATTGAACATAGTCTCTAGAAATTTCTTTGGAACGTTCAGAATTATCCCGTTGTTTATCCCAAACGGGGGATTCAGTATAATGAATGCATGAATCCAATACAGTGTTTTGACCCGGCACATGTACATCATGTGTGTGACTAATTCATTGAAATATATTGACTCTTTAGATGAACCTAGTGTAGTTGCTTGTAAAGTATTAGCTTCACTATGATCCGTTATCTTACGTGTATCTCTGGTTCAAGCCTCACATATATGTTTTATTTTTATTCACAATGACAAAATATTTTAAACTTTAAAGCAAATATTATGTCTTATTTCCATTTATATTCTGTTCTTTTTCGTTCTGATATACATTATCGTGTTATTTTGAATTAATAAAACAATAACATAAGCATAGCAATACTGAACAAACTCGTATACAATATTGCTTTAGCATGTATATACAGTTTAGCATGTATATACAGTTTAGCATGTATATACAGTTTAGCATGTATATACAGTTTAGCATGTATATACAGTTTAGCATGGCTCATCAGCAGTGGCTGTGCTGGATTTGTTAAAAAGATGAATCTTGTTTAAAATCATATCATTTGCTGTCTTGCGAACCACAGGGAGATTATAGCAACCCAATGATATGTTACTCCTGTGTTTATTGACAGTTTTTTACAGTCGTCCTTTTAATTCGCAACACCATCTTTTTTGACATCCCAGTCATAAAAAGTCATTGTAGTTCTCTTTCTTGGGCAAGATAACGGAATCACAGGCTGCTTTATAGAAGCCTCGTGCACACAGAAGTCGTGAACTTTTAGACAATGTCTCTATCTTGCTGACAACATGAAACGCTTTTACAATCATTTTTGCCAAATAGTTTAATGTTACACATATTTATCTAGTTTGCTGCGAGGCACACACATATATATATTTCGAGAAAAGCATGATACTTTCGGACTAAACAAATAATAATAAAACATGAATGTCGGGTTTCGAACGCGGATAGTCTGCTTTGAGATTCTGATGCGTATCCCGGCACTACGCTATGTCATAAACAAGCTGATTAGATATCTTTACATGTATATGTTCGTTTTCAAAATCAGAGAATGCGCATATAGGATCATGGTCATTGAACTAACCTGCAATTTGATATGAACGTATCCAACCAATGACGTTTTGTCAATGTTATGTTGCCTTCAGATCTTGGTCGTACTATATCGACAGCTATTTAATCTAAGAGTGAACAACATAATAATACTAGTATTTTACCTCCCCTCGAGTGTAAATTAAGAGCACCTAGGTGAGTAAGTTATAACACCAACATACGCTATATTGCCATGTGAGTAGTTGGTTTGTGTAATGACTGGGTAGACATACGGAGTTGGGTCATTGTTGCACCGTTATATATCACAAGACTGACGTTAAATGTCGCAACCAACGCTAAATATCACAAAATCGTGTGCCGTTATATGTCGCACATTTAAAGTTAAAATTCAAATAATACATATCTAATATTGAAATTGCGGAGATCAAGTATTCATTTCAAATACTAGATATCGGTTATTCCAATACAAGGTATTTACTAGTTGAATGGGTTTGATCAAGTACCGTTGATACATCGGCTAAAGCATCATTAATTAGAACCATTGCAGTGTATAACCAATTGAAAATATCTTGTATTATCATATTACTAACAGACAAAACTAGAAAATATCCCGCTTGTTAAAAAACTGGAAGTGTTTTTGATTTGTGATAATATCAACTTCTTTTTTAAACAACTACAGATGAGAACATAATGAGTTCCTTCCTTGCTACTGCATATTTATTGATAGTTTAACAGTTTGAAATACATGTTTCCTGTTTGTGCAGGTAATTTCACAACTCCAACAATGAGCATAATATAACTTTCAGGGACATGATGTTTTTCCACTGACCATTTACATACGGTACTCCTGTCTTCAACTATAATGTATGCGGTTTGTTTCGTGGAATTTTCGCATTTGAAGTTATATACATGCATGCGTCTTTTAATGGTTTTCAATGTCTTTTCGTTAATGTAATAACATACATGTTTGCAGATTCAGTTACATTCCCACTTTGAGTTAAGTATGTGCGTGTGATGTCACAACAAAACAAGCGTAACGTTGACGCGGTAAAAAAGATGTTGACATTGTTAAATAGTTATTTTCAACAAAGTATGACATTTTATGTTTTTAGAAGACTCGTTTAATAAATTCAATAAATAATGACCACTCATATAAGATCCTCTATGTATACGAGGGATGTGCGAAATGTATTGTGTATTGTGATAACTAGCAATTTCCGCGAGGCATTCTACGTCGGTGTTTATACAACTGAATACCTCTATCAAATATCTACAATGGTATACACATGCATCCAATGAATAACCGGTTTGTAGATTGTTTGTCATTTCTATTTAAGCAGTCGTTGACCACTGCAAAAATGGTTGGAAAACGAAAAGTCAAAACTGAAGACATTCGGTCTTTCAAACATGTTCGCAGTAAGCTCGGTTATTCCGTGAGCTTTTTAACGAACTTAATTACTCGTGTTTATGGATCTGTTAAGGTGTCTGATGAGACGCTTAGTTGATGAAACAAGACATTTGATTGTGGAGAACTGTCTGTTGAAAATGCAACAAAATCAGGTCAATAAAAACGCACCATGAAAGAACAAAATGGAGTTTATGGATTTTAAATGTTGATTATAAACTATTGACATAGAAAACGTATTGTTGGCCGATTACAACCGCGAGTAAAAAGAAACAACGATGTGTAATGACAGGGCCACATATCCATCAAATTAACTCGTAATAACGTTTAAGTTTCGTTATTTGCGTACCTTGATGACAATGTCGAGTGAACCATTTATTGGCGTTCATACATATGTAAACACCGATCAGTCCACACTTCGGGACTTTATTCAATGATAGTTCCAGCTGTCATTAGTTAGTTAGTGGATAGTTCTATCAAATCTGCACGCATTGAATAAAGCCGTTCCGGGCTAGAATAAATACAATACGTAGTATTTATGTATGGTTGCATTTGTGAATACATCAGAAAGAAAAAGACATATTCGCATATTACACATTCCAAGGAGCTTACTACATATCTACCATACGCATGTACCTACCTGGTAGGTAACACATTCCAAGGAGCTTACTACATATCTACCATATGCATGTACCTACCTGGTAGGTAACACATTCCAAGGAGCTTACTTCATATCTACCATACGCATGTACCTACCTGGTAGGTAACACATTCCAAGGAGCTTACTACATATCTACCATACGCATGTACCTACCTGGTAGGTAACACATTCCAAGGAGCTTACTACATATCTAACATACGCATGTACCTACCTGGTAGGTAACACACTCCAAGGAGCTTACTACATATCTACCATATACATGTACCTACCTGGTAGGTAACACATTCCAAGGAGCTTACTACATATCTACCATACGCATGTACCTACCTGGTAGGTAACACATTCCAAGGAGCTTACTACATATCTACCATATACATGTACCTACCTGGTAGGTAACACATTCCAAGGAGCTTACTTCATATCTAACATATGCATGTACCTACCTGGTAGGTAACACATTCCAAGGAGCTTACTACATATCTACCATACGCATGTACCTACCTGGTAGGTAACACATTCCAAGGAGCTTACTACATATCTACCATACGCATGTACCTACCTGGTAGGTAACACATTCCAAGGAGCTTACTACATATCTACCATATGCATGTACCTACCTGGTAGGTAACACATTCCAAGGAGCTTACTACATATCTACCATATGCATGTACCTACCTGGTAGGTAACACATTCCAAGGAGCTTACTACATATCTACCATATACATGTACCTACCTGGTAGGTAACACACTCCAAGGAGCTTACTACATATCTACCATATGCATGTACCTACCTGGTAGGTAACCCAACATATGTTCAAGTTATTCTAAATATATAGATAAAATGAAATAAATTAAGTGACTCATTATGTAATTTCTCTGAACGTCCGTAATGGTTGCGTGTATTAAGTCATAGATTACTTGTTTTCCATCAGCCAATGGTCAAAGAGAGACAAGTCAATCAATATTGTCAAAGACAGATTTGTAGTTTTAAAACGCTGAAATTAAATGATGTGGAATATGAATACAATATACATGTTTGTAATCATAGTTTTATACAATGCAACTTTTAATTTCAGAATGAATCAATTGCAATATAATATACAATATATATAATTATATAATATAATACTCGTATTCGTACATACAATATATATAATTATATAATATAATACTCGTATCCGTACATACAATATATATAATTATATAATATAATACTCGTATTCGTACATACAATATATATAATTATATAATATAATACTCGTATTCGTACATACAATAGAATGATGATCCAATCGAACTTTAATCACATTGATATCAGTGTATATTGATACAGCAAGGTCTGTCGAATGCTTCTCAATATATTTAGTATTTGTTGTTATATTAAAGCTCAAGTAATTAGATATTTTCAAATTATGCCATTCAACTGATCTGGTCAAAAATCACACTAACTTCGACGTAGGTATGCACAATATCTGAATTAAGGTTTTCCGGGGATTGACAATCGATGTAAAATAACTGGTCTTTTTCCATAGTGATCGTATAAGGGTCAGCTGGCATAAACCCTGTATCACCCAGAACTATTTGCAATACTGTGTAACAATACTGACCAGTCTATACGAACGTGAAGTACGGGGAATATATCTACTTGTATATACAGCGGGTGGGATCACATAGTCTGTTTTATTATACACAATTGTTTTTTTGGATAACGCATTTTATGAAATTTGTTTTTGGTTCAATGTATTGATCCAAGGTTTATAACTAGATATGGCGCTGTTACATTCCTGTGTAACTTCCGGTGATGTGTCATTGAGATAAGACTGTTTTATCTGTTGTCATAAGCTACACAATTTGTTTGGTGTAAAGACGGTCCCGAAAATTGGTGAGTTAACATTTTATTATTTCTATTATTATTTGAAAGAGATATTTAATGAAGAAAGATAATGTTATTTAACATTTACGACACTATGAATTAATTAACCTAATGCATAAGTAATCAAATAAATAATGATTATGTTTTAAATAGAAAATGTGAACAACATAACTCATCATTGTATTGACTATCTAGTGTTATACGGGTATGATTTGCATTTCAAATAATTATATAAAATGAATAATTTGATCAATTTGATAACAAAATTTCCATTTAAGAAAGTATCCAATGTAATAATAAGTCCGGGTGTGGCTTTTGTTAAATTCGCCTTCCTGTCTACGACTGCGAACAAGTTCCGTTCGGCGTCCGTAATAGACGTCGTTATATTTGTGATAAATTAGACTTTGCTTGAAAGGATATAAAAAAAGCGAACACTTATTAACACAAAAAGCATGATGCATTTCTAATATTGTGATACATGTATGTACCTGTATTATTATGAATGGTGTTCGAAAAAGTAGAGGAACAATGTCCACACTGATGAAGTATATGGATGGTCAAATTAACACTGTGACGTCATGTCTTTGTTCTCATTGTACCGTTTCATTACTTTAGTCCTGTATTGAAGGACAATATGTTTACACAGCCAATTTTAGGTGTGTAAATCTAAGTATTGTACTGGTAACTGAACATATTGGTCGGCAATATTGTTCCTCATAAGACATAACACTGGCTTCTTGACAAATATTTGCTTTAAACAGATATTTTCGCCGTGTTCTACTCATGTAGAAAATCTAACAGTTGAAACACCTTCTTTTTATTTTATCACCCAAATGAGCCTGTAACAATTATTTCTTCACACGAACTTTAACGCTTTGATCTCTCATTGAGACAAGCACCATCGCGACTGTGTTTTGGTTCCGCTTTGCTATGGGTGAATCCATTCCTAATATTGCTTACGTACTTCTGTACCTTGACTCGTGAACATACGTTATATAACCTAGATATAGAATTAACGTACATCATTGAAGGTCTGAAACTGTTTCATACCAAGGTCAGTTAAAAAGTTTAAAATAAAATAATACAATTCAATGAGTTAATCAGTTGTAGCGGCTAGTAACGTTTATAAAAGGCATTTAGTAACACTATACAAATTGCTCCAACAAAAACAGTTTCTATATAATATATCTATTTCTCATTCATATGTCAGATTAAAAAGTATAATTAACTTTAAAATTTACTCCTGAATGTTTTTTTTGACTTATTTCTTGAAAGGGTTGTTAACATTGTTGGAACAGTTTTTTTTCGGCATTCAATGCGGTACGATTCAGGTCGATTTCATCAAATTTGGAGCGTTAGCGAAAAATCCTACTCCTGTGTTTATATACGAATGAGTCTGAACTTGAAAAATAAACATTTAGTTACAGTCGGATCTCGCTTATTTGACAACCTTTAATCCGAATACATGGTTTCATTCGAAATAAATATCAGGTCCCGATTTATCCTCTCATGCACGTCGAATTGAAATGGGCTATTCGAAACCATGTATAATTCGAAATAAAATATCGGATCCGATGAAATCGAATGAACGAGGTCCGAATGTATTTCGATGGTTATTATTGCCTATACATTATTACTGAGCCGTTTGAACAATATTGAAAGCTTGCCAAGCTTCCTCAGTTGTCAGTATTTTGATTGGGTTAGGTAAATCATTTATCATCCTTAAAAACGCGCAGTCGTTCGGCAACCTTTTATCTCGAACACTTGACGATATTGTGTTTATAAAACGATGACTTTAGAATATTCCCAGGCCAATCGGTACACATATTAAGAGACTTATAGATAACATGAGCGATGTTCTGTTTTATGATCCATAATATCGTACCATTTAAGATATGTTATATATGCAACGACATTAGGTGAGGGTAAAGTAAATACTCACTGAAATAATCAATATTGTATGAGATAAGAATGTAGGTTATAGTACAGGTTATAACAAATCACAGCTTACTTCACATGTTTACCAAAGTAATGTGTCATTCATATCAATGTAATATCGTTTTATAGTTAGGAAGCCAGACTGATCGAGGAACAAGCAGCGTGACAACTGGGCCGGAAGTTGTGAGTTCGAAGCTCACCAGAGCATGAATCTTTAATATCAAAATCAGTGAATTAGGTGTCATACTGGTGAATCAAGAGTGATTGATACATGTGGAAAATTGTCCCGATCATTGTAAAATAAATTAGTATGTACATGTATAAACTAAATTCTTTTTATCATAAATTAATTTCAGGTAATGGAAAACATATTGCTCGCCGATAACAACTGAGCACAATACTTAAAAACAACAACACAAGGAAATATCCATCAAACTAATTCCTTAAAATGTTTACATTTCGTATTTTTTATGCATTGATGATAATGTCTAGTGGCTATAAGATACTTATAAAAAAAATGACGTTGTATTTGAACACGTGTCCATTTTTAGATCTGTAATTTGAATCAGGGCTAGTACATACCGGGTAATGAATCAGACTATAAAACGCTATCTCTTATCGATTTATCCTGCCTCGGCTCGCGATTTTACCTACGCGTAAATTTCACGATATGGTAGATAACACGCTCTAAGTAGACGACGCGTTTCACTTCGTTTTATGTGTAAATATTTGTATCCTGACCATTAATTGCTATATTTTATATTTATACAATAAATAAATGATGATTTAGGAAATATATCATCTTAAGTAAGACAGTATAATGTTATTTAAATTCTCACAAGTTAATGGCATTCACAGGTAACGTCTATTATGGCATATGGTCCATTACTAGACTCGTGTCAGTCTTTAAAATATCATGTTATGTCTTCAACAATTAAAACCAAGCACTGCATCAGCTCGTAAATAACTTAATTACCGTTCGCATAGGTTCGTAAAAAAATATTAAAAAAAACAATTGCAAATTGGTATGCTACCCGCGAAATAATGAAAAATTTGGAATTCATTTCTAAGCAGATCTTAATTTTTTATCACACTGACTACCACATTAAATGAAAAATAATTTACTAAAGATGAGTCCGAACCTAGATATCAAATAATATGTAATTTGTCATATTATTTTGTGTGAATCATAATCGTTTCTATATAAATTCCAAGCCTTTATACAACTTCGTCATTTAATACGATGTTTGTGTCAGCAATTATATTCGATCGATCTTTACTTGTTGTTTGACATTTTTCAATCACATTGATTAAGTAATTAGCTCGAGATGTTCCGCAAAAAATCCCGTTTTCATGCTTACAATGATTATAGGTTGCAAGTTGTCATTTTATTAGTCAACCTTCAATATAAAATTAATATTGTGAGAGAAAACCCAAAATTTCCCTGTCCAGGGCTCTCAAGCCCAGTCCCCCAAATAGAGATTGCAGGGTGGAAAAAAACACTGCCATTGGAAACCGAACATGTCCGATTGCTCTACTACTCTCCTAGTTTTTATCGCACCTTTGTTTTCTTCCTACTATTAATCATTTTAGTTCTTTCAGCAGAAAACACTTTCGGTTAAAATGTTCAAAAACTACTGTAGTACCCAAGGTTCGCACAGACTTGAAAAGTCCTTAATTTTGAAGCATACTCCTTGAAAAATACTTGAATTTGTAACAGCCAAAAACTTCTTGAAAAGTACTTGAATTTTGAAAAAAACGAACAAAATTTGGTAAATTGCCCTTAAATTATTCTGCTGCGGATAGAAAAGGATAAATAATAACAAACACACCAACAATGATGAAAAAAATGACAGCTATTTTCGACTGCATTGTTATACAGTACGACACGGTGGCTGGTTTTATGCCCTCTTAAAGTTATTCTTACACTGTAATTTTATCCGTGCTGCAGTGATAATCATCTCGGGGCGATAAACTTGAAAAAAACACTCTCTATATATAGCTTAATCACGTGATTGATAGCTTATCCACGTGATTGATAGCTTAACCACATGATTTATAGCTTAGAGGATGTGTGAACGGCTTTGTATGTTGCCACGGAGAACATTGCCCAGAGTTGATTGCTCTACCAACGGAACTGGTCGGGAGAATATTGCCCAGAGTTGATTGCTCTACCAACGGAACTGGTCGGGAGAATATTGCCCAGAGTTGATTGCTCTACCAACGGAACTGGTCGGGAGAACATTGCCCAGAGTTGATTGCTCTACCGACGGAACTGGTCGGGAGAATATTGCCCAGGGTTGATTGCTCTACCAACGGAGCTGGTCGGGAGAATATTGCCCAGGGTTGATTGCTGTACCGACGGAACTGGTCGGGAGAATATTGCCCAGGGTTGATTGCTCTACCGACGGAACTGGTCGGGAGAATATTGCCCATGGTTGATTGCTGTACCGACGGAACTGGTCGGGAGAAAATTGCCCATGGTTGATTGCTGTACCGACGGAACTGGTCGGGAGAATATTGCCCAGGGTTGATTGGTCTACCGACGGAACTGGTCGGGAGAATATTTCCCATGGTTGTTTGCTGTACCGACGGAACTGGTCGAGAGAAAATAGCCCATGGTTGATTGCTGTACCGACGGAACTGGTCGGGAGAATATTGGCCATGGTTGAGTGCTGTACCGTCGGAACTGTTTTGGAGAATATTGCCCAGGGCTGAATGCTCTCTACCGACGGAACTGGTCGGGCTGCTGACAAGTTAAGCAAAAACACAAGCAAAAAACTATTTTATAAGTGAGGTTTTACTGTATATGTAGTCAAATGTAATCCCAGAGCAAATTACGCGACTCTTGGCGGATTTCGTTTTCACACCAAAAGGAATAGAAATTGTCCGAGTTTTTGTTACAACCGAGTGTGTTTCATTGTTTACCGACTTGTACAGTCTACACACTGTGATAATGGTAAACAAGAAATATCTTGAAAAAAGATGGTCGGCGCAATTTGAAGGTTAATATTTGTTGTGCAACATAAAACAATGCCGAGATGTTTCGATTCCTGGTCACTCCAGATTCAAAATGGATTTCGGTAAATTCATCGTAATTCAGTAGATTTCGGTAAGGTAACGTTCCATTTATCTAAAGGTTAACCAATCCGCGTCAAAGTTACAAACATTGTTCGGTTGAATAGAAATTGCCTTGGTGGTTAACGTAAATTTTGATTGGTTCACACAACACTGATATGCAAATAGCAAAACCATGTTAGTACGGCTGCGCCGAAAGATTACCGCTAACATACTATGAAAATATAACAGATAGGCCTACTGTGATAATTTGTTTACAAATATGTGACTAGATCTATACCAAGCAAGCTATCAGCAGCCCCATGTCTTTAGGGCCCACAGTGCTTTGACTAAATGAGTCCAATTAGAGATAGATACATAATACATGCACATGCCATACTTACTCTGATGGAGTGTATCAATATTATTATTTGTAAATTGTATACATTCAATGATAAGTATTGTACTTAAATCCAGATATTAATAAAGCATTCTGTTCGGCTCTGTATATTATGTATTTTCTAAACGTAAATAGTCGAATGCAACATACGACATTTGTCAATGCAACTTCTGTAGTAAGGCAACCATTAGTTCTGAAGAAAGTCGGACTAGCAACCCACTCCCCCCTGTTTGTCCTCTTTGGTTCTCCTAGTTATCCCTTATGGTCGGCCAGGCCATTCCTTGCGTCCCTGTTCCCTCTTACATACGTACCCTTGCACCTCCTCCAATGCCTTATGTTTTATGGACTATTGTTTTTCCTGGAGGTCAGTGTAGAGAGGCATTGCCTTATGTATTTGGCGTTCCCTGTAGCAACTTATTCTCTCTCTTTAATTGTCCGGTTGTCTGATTGTCGAGTTGAAATATGGAAGAAAAATAAATGGTTTATAAATTAGATACAAGTATTCGAACTTCTGATAAATAACGTCTTAATATCGAGGCGGCTTTTAATTGTCGTTTTGCTAAATTCAGACAAAGATAAAAACTACTGACGTGATGTGTTTTTCGGTCGTCAAGGTAACGCTACATTAACTAAGGATGTTTTTATTTATGAGATCAGACCCGAGTATTTTTATCGTACAAGTTTGTCCTTTATCTTCAAGCCCGTTAAGACATTATCAAATATTTTAAAGGGTATTTTTAAGTTAAAAGCTTCACGATTATTATACATGTTTCTTCTATCTCTTATGACCTAAATAGTTCGTAAGTTATTTCGCAACACACGTTTGTTGACGGTTTTGGTTCATAGACCGTTGACATAAATTGACAAGGGAGATAATGTGAAATAAAAATTAACGTATTTAAAAAACATAATATTATAACGTGCAAGTACTCGGTGCTTGCTAGTACCGTCGCTGTTACTTTCGTCCAGCTTTATAACTAATGCCCTGGGCCCGTATTCACATACATTTTAAGTCTGAAACTCAAACTCAGATTTAGACTTTAAATTTGCAGAATTTATATTTACCAGTCTTTCGTTTTCATAAAATCTAAATGATTGATATTTTGTCTGAAGAATTGTTGTTACCCATTCTAGACTTTTGTCATTGTTTATCAACATCATGTAACAACAACGTAGGAGCAAAATGTACATTCAACATTTTAAAGTCTAAGTCTGAGTTTCAGTCCTAAAATATTTGTGAATATGGCCCCAGGGTGGTATTTATGTTAACTTCAATATCGTCTTATCCTTATTTGATTTTCATTAGTTAGAGGTAAGGAAATCCTTCACCTTAGAATTTCATTTGTGCCATTTAAGGATTTCCTTAGCAAAGGAAAGTCTTAACTTTAAGAAAAATATCAATTCTACTTAAGGAAAATGGACGCTACCTCATCTTTTAAGGTAACAAAATTAATGCCATATATAATGAAAATCTTAAGATAAGACATCTATTGAATACCACTTATTATACCACAAAACATTTAAGGAAAATCTTGTGGGTATTATGGAAAGTAGTTGGGTTGATAATCATTTTGTAATTGTCACAAGGAGACGGAACGCTAAGCATTTTAAGATTTTAAGCATTAACTTTTGTATTCAATGTAGCTACGAGGATGTCATGTAAGATGATTTTTTAATAAGTGGGATAAAATAAAGATCGATATATAGGGGTAGGGCCGTTATTTCCAATCCGGTCGTATATTTATTATTATCTAAAACGGTCCAAAATTTAGACACAATTTAATAAACTTCTAAATCAGATACTTTCAATATAAAATGTGTGTATGATAGCCACGAAGGTGTCCTCTGCGATATCTTAAACAATAAAGAAGTTAAGGGGTAGGATCATGTTTTCCTTTTAGGGCCGTCCCTACTTTATTTTCGGACTGAAGTCGTCTTATGCAATATATTGAAGGAAACATCTTTTCTACATTTGGACTTGATATGCCCATCCATTGCGTGCACGTTGACATTTTTAGCTGAATAAGCTGACCTTGTATTACATCAGGTGATTATCTGATCGATTTTGCATGCCACTGTATGTACAGGTTTATAAACATGTCACAATAAACCTCGACATTTTTAGATCTACTTTACGAAAGTGTGTTCAATATATTTAAAGAAATAATTAAGTATAAAAGAGAGATTTAGTTGTTTCAATAGATATTTCATCATGTAACTTGTTTGGAAAATAACCGATAGGTGGTCCGGTTTAACAAATTGATTCAATGTTTGTGGTTACATCAACTATATAAAATTGTATATGTTTTTAAAATATGGATATGTAGATTCTAACGTTTCCAGTGGTATATTGTTTCAGAGAATTGAACATTAGACCACGTCAAACGGACAGTTTAAAAAATAATTTTCTTTAAATTTAAGCGTAGCACATCAGTTTTACTGGGAATTCAGGTTAGGCAATTCTTTGTTTCAATCAATTCGCTTCTGATATGTATGTTATCATTTTAACATTGATCCACTTTGTACCACAACGTAATATCGTGATACTGATAAGCGTATGTGTTTACGTGCATTTATGCAGTTGTCACCTTGTTTACTTGGTGAATATCGGACAAGATTGTTTAAATAATCCATATTGAAGGCGATACATATGGTATGATATATAAGTCTAAGAACCATTGCGACACTGAAGGAAGTGGGTAGGCCTACTTAATGTTATTATGTATGACGATCACACAACTAACCGAAATACCGGAATACTAACGGAATACCCATACATTTTACGTAGAAAAATCAAACGTAAATGCTATAAAAAACCCGTAAATTTATCCATTGTTGAAGTGTTGTTTCGTACATGTGTATATGATATTGTCAAAATAATTTGAGATTATATTTCGTTAAATACTGTATTAAACAACTTCTTACACTTAATACCATAGCTCATTACTTACAGCCTTGGAACTCTCAGTAAAAAAGACTTGTCAGACATCGACCTGACAAACTCGGAAAACTTGTCCGACAGAAAGAAAACTTGTCCGACTGAATGCAAAATTATCGGACCAAAAACTTGTTAAAAAATTATAAATGGATACTTCAAATAACTAATTTCTTTTTTATTCTCGTTTCGATAAATTGTCCTCTCCAAACTGAAACAGAAATTGCCATCTCCATAAGTTCATTGTCATCTTCCACATTTTTGACATCAGTTACTGAATACTGTAAAGGGAAGTAATCGCTGCGGATTCATACGTTGCATCATAATCATAAAAACCACAACCATACTACCAGATACTGAACTTCTACTCCATGAACGTTTAACTAATTAAAGTTCTGTGACCACCTTTGTATTTTTTTCTGTTGACGGTTTTGATTGTCATTGCAAGGATAAACTCGTGCGATACTGTGCAGAAAGTAAAAAAACAACACTTTATAGAGAAATATATCTATTACCTGGGAAATATTTGCAAGAATAATCTGTTGAACAAGATTATATATATATATATATATATATATGTGCGTGTGTGTCATTTGTACAAAAAAACAATGTATTACTATCTTCAAGAAAACAACTTTTAATCCCACAGAAATGTGAATGCGTTGATAATGCGCCTTTGTAAGGTCAATGAATATTGCTTATTTCAAATTTTGTAAAATGTAGTGGTATGGGGTTGGACGACCGCCCGGTTAGCTCAGTCGGTAGAGCGCCGTACTAGTGTTTAGGGGGTCGTGGGTTCGAGCCCCACATCGGGTGCACTTTCCCACATTGATTTACTTTAGAAAGAAGGGTCCAAGCTGTCTGTTTAAGCAGATTTAACTATGATAACGATTTTGGAACAATTTTAAGAAACGATTTTATAGCTAACCCATGTTTTAGTAACATAAATGTTATTGTGCGTATCTCATTCAGTTTTTTAAATATACACAATATACGCATACACCTTCTTGTAATACTTGTAACAATTGTATATATATGTATACATCATATATATCCTTTCATTTCATGCGTCAATAAGCGTTATTCCTTTTTCCTGTTGGCAATTTATCCTTATTTATGTAATGAAATTGTTATAATTTAGAGGACAAAGTGTTGACACTGGTGTCACTTAAGATCCTGTTCTACATCGAGGGTTGTATGAAGACATGGAGAGTTCCTTTGTCCATATTATTTTTAATTTTACCGACTAATACGTAGAACACAAACTTGTTAGTGTTTTAAATGTTTAATAATTACTTTTTTTTTTAAGTTTGAACAATATAATAATTTGGTGAGACTTGCATTCATGTTTTCTATTTGACTGTATCCAGCCCACGAAATAAGGAAAAACACCTTTCACTTTTATTTATTACAACGGATGATATAAATGACTTTGAATTATTATAAAGACCACATGGCATGATATGCGAATCATAAAAGATGTAGATAATGGGTATTTTGTCTTTTTATAAAATCACATGCGCGTTTCCATGACGTCAGCATGCGTTCCAAATGCTATTTTTAGAATTGGCCCATGAGTTTAGGTAAATAACGCATATATAACGGACACTACGTGTGAAACTCGAATATCTAACAATAATCATTTGACAGTGGCCCTGTGGCTCAGTGGTTAACGCTGCTGACTACGAATCCGAAGGTCGTGGGTAAAAACAGAAATGCTTTTCAGTGTTTCCCATCTAACATAGTACTTGCATGTAACCAGGAAAGTACTGGGCAGATTCCAGGAAAGTACTGGTTAGATGGCAGGAAAATGCTAACTGTACGATGGGTCTCATTGGCACTGTGACCGTCTTTGGCTTCAAAATTGTCTGTTTGACCTATACTGCTCTACTGGCAGGTAAATTCCCCCACTCTGCTTCAACAAGTACATTTATGGTGTGCGGGGAACATACCGGGTCGACCGAAAAACCATAAAGTGCATTCGAAAAAAAGTGCGCGGCGAGTGTCGACCTCATAAACACAGTAATTTGCGATTTTTTTTACATTAATCTGAAATTTTGTCAAACTAGTTCTGGACCACTCACATAACAAATAATGCAGTCAATTAGTTTAAGAAATGACTACTTACTAAAGAGCAATTACTGTTTAAAAACTGTGATATCGAATAAACCCCAAACTGTTAAGATATATAGTTGGACGACGGGGGACTGATTTGTGAATGTGGCCCTCCGCTCTCCACATTATTCACACAGTAATACAATACATGTATAACACAGTAATACAATACATATATAACACAGTAATACAATACATATATAACACAGTAATACAATACATATATAACACGCAGTAATATAATACATATATAACAAGAGTAATACAATATAGATATAACACGCAGTAATACAATACATATATAACACGCAGTAATATAATACATATATAACAAGAGTAATACAATATAGATATAACACACAGTAATACAATACATATATAACAAGTAATTCAATACATATATAACACAGTAATACAATACATATTATATATAATACACAGTAATACAATATAGATATAACACACAGTAATACAACACTCACATAACAAATAATGCAGTCAATTAGTTTAAGAAATGACTACTTACTAAAGAGCAATTACTGTTTAAAAACTGTGATATCGAATAAACCCCAAACTGTTAAGATATATAGTTGGACGACGGGGGACTGATTTGTGAATGTGGCCCTCCGCTCTCCACATTATTCACACAGTAATACAATACATGTATAACACAGTAATACAATACATATATAACACAGTAATACAATACATATATAACACAGTAATACAATACATATATAACACGCAGTAATATAATACATATATAACAAGAGTAATACAATATAGATATAACACGCAGTAATACAATACATATATAACACGCAGTAATATAATACATATATAACAAGAGTAATACAATATAGATATAACACACAGTAATACAATACATATATAACAAGTAATTCAATACATATATAACACAGTAATACAATACATATTATATATAATACACAGTAATACAATATAGATATAACACACAGTAATACAATACTGTGGATTCATTAATTTTCGTTGAACATTAAATTTCGTGGATTTCGTGGTTGAGCTTATCCACGAATTCAAGTACCCAACGAAAATTTTGTCTTACGATCGTATCCGAAAAGTCTATGTCCGAAAACTAGTACACTCCAGATAAACATCGCCGCTAACACGCGGTTACCTCCCGTGAATTGTGTCAGTTTATAAGCATGTTGGTGTATATATAATGTAAATATTTGATAACAATAAACTATTAATGCTTTTACTATTTATGTTTGTTATATATTCTTCGTCATTATTAAGTTGAGTAGTCAGTTCTGTGATGATGTTGTTGATCTGGTGTGCTATATTTAGCAGCTCTACTTCCAAGTACAGTACACGAATATTTTCATATCGTTGTGATCAGTGTGTTGGAAGTATAATCTCAACGTGTGAAATGTATCGTCGTTATAGCGTAATTATACAGTTTGTGACAGTTATAAAATAAGTGATAAAAAATAACAAACAATCACAGAGAGTTATAAGAAATTTAATTTGTTTTCACATGTTATTAAATAATAATAGCAAAATAATAATATCATTAACGATCAATCATGATGAATGATGGTATCATTTTTACGCTGAATTAACACAATTCCAGTCACACTGTACAGTCACTTGTAATCATCACACAATAACAATCACTTTTAACAAAGTCCGGCTAACTGAAACCCCTTCACAACTAAATCTCGCCGATCTTCAAATTTCCCATGTGTAGTAATGATCCAATTGGCATCGTCAAATGCTGAGATAATCTTGGAAGTATACCAATCATGAAAGCAGTCCTTCAGACAATCCTTGTATTCCTTGTTGAGTGACAAATCTAAGGGCTGTAGACGATCCGTACAGCAAGCTGGAACGAACAATGGCGTAATCCCGTTTTCCTTCAACTTGGCGATAACTGGAGCACACTGATGAGCACGGAAGACATCGAAAATCGCCACGGCTTGCTGGTCACACTGCGACAGGGGTAAAGTGTCTCTGATCCCATTAACGTAAGGCACAATGATGTTATCGATGTATCTTAGCATACTGTCTTCATTACTCCAGTGGTTTTCAGTGCACGTGACATCCCACGATTCTGGCGTAGTACTTCGTAATTTCTACTGAGCCCCCGAACTTCGTTAATTTCTGGCGGGCGATTTTAGTCATTATTCCCTCCGCACCTGCTTGGACAACCCGTGAGTTAATTACCCCTCCGTGAATTCTTACTCTTCGAACCCAGGCCTGTACGTCTTCATCCACGATACCTAGCATTAATGGTGGACCCCTCGGTGAACGGGGTAACGTTGTGGTATCTTCCCCATTCTTCTTCTTTGCTTTCACATACTGGTCCCTCATACTTCTCACGGTGGTCTCGCTTACTTTTCGACAATACAAAGAGGAGAATTTCCTCGAGGCCTTAGCAACCCCATTATCAATTGCATATCTTGCAATTTTAGCCCTTGACTCGTCATCGTAGTGGCCGTAATCTCCCCGCTTTCTTTTTCTGGACTGCTTCTGACTTTCTGATTGTATATCTACGTAGTCGTTGGCTGCTTGAAATGTACGAGCCTCTCTTGGTGATGCAGCATCTTCTGGATTCGGTAACCCCGGAGTTGACGGTAACCGTGTAACGACGTTACCGGACTTTAGCCACGACATCAACATAATTCTATATTTAGCTTGTGTGTAGACGATAGTTTGGTTTCTCAAAAGCGAGTGATTTCGAAGATGATTTGCATTAACTTTTATTGACTGATTGTTAATTCGTTTAGCGCCAGATTAACTGGTGCTTAATTGACATATTTAAATGACATGTGATGTAAACAATAGGTAGATAATTCTCAATATAATGTGTTAATTGACACTTGCATAGTGTGGCTAACTAAGGGAACGGGGCCACACGATGTAACATCGATAACAATGAAAGGTGAGAAAATACCTGTATATCTTTCGGGTCCGTGTCACTGTTTTCTAATTGACATATATATTTTATTTGTTTTGGACTTATAGACTACTTTTTTAATTTATGCTTCAAAAATCAAAAAACCACGAATTCAAGTACCCCACGAAATGCCCATTTTGACAAAACCACGAAATTTGGTACCAACGAAAATTAATGAATCCACAGTACATATATAACAAGTAATTCAATACATATATAACAAGTAATGCAATACATATATAAAACAGTAATACAATACATATTATATATAATACACAGTAATACAATACATATATAACAAGTAATTCAATACATATATAACAAGTAATTCAATACATATATAACAAGTAATTCAATACATATATAACAAGTAATACAATACATATATAACACAGTAATACAATACATATATAACACAGTAATACAATACATATATAACACAGTAATACAATACATATATAACACAGTAATACAATACATATATAACACAGTAATACAATACATATTATATATAATACACAGTAATACAATACATATATAACACAATTAAACATTTACTTAATTTAGGTGCGACTGTGCACTTTTTATGTGGCATTTAATCAAATTGCCGTCCAGTTTCCTAACGAAGTTGGCTGTCCAAATTTGGCTTCGACATTTAACTTAGATTTGATTGGCTTTCGCATCGCTGTTACACATATAGCAAAAGCGAGCACAAGACGACCTCGTCGAAAACAAATCGTATTTTCTTCCGTAAACCTTTTTCACTCCAACCGCTGTCCCACGGACCACTTTCTAGCCTTTTTGAAGAGCTAACATCGTTTATCAGTATCGTATAGGTTTATGTCACGTGAAGTACTTCATGCGCGTGACGTCATTCACCGACCTTGTACGCATCGTCTGTTCAACAGACCGCCATTTCGAAGGCGTACTCCGCTGAAGATAGCGTCGTCTTAATCTACAAAACAAAGTAATGTTTGAATGTGTCAGTATTTGTTGTTATTAGAATGAGTGATTTTATTTATGTCATGATATTGATAAATCTTGCTGTATCGACACTCGCCGCGCACACTTTTAATGGTATTTCGGTATACCCGGCCGGTACTGTACACTGCTGTATGTCCATAGCACGCCATAAATGATAAAGTCGAATACCGGAATGGTGAAATCTACCTGCCAGTAGAGCAGGGTTAGAGTAACAATCAATGGGCATTTGTTATGCTTTCATTTCAAATCATGGTCCATCCTGTTTTTGTGGTAGGCTTAGTAACGATAACGGCTGTTGTTCTGAATTATTATAGCAAGACTCACATAAAATCTTACAAAATCTTCTTTATTATTTAATCATTATTCTACTGTCTATTGTATAGTCCTTTCTCATGGTACCGCGGCTTTCATGGTACCGCGGTAAACAGTTTTCTCGCGATATTTTAACGTTAGGACCGCCTACCGCATGTTGACATATTCTCGTGAGTAAACCTGAAGAATTGATGCTCTTCGTATCCAACCTTTTTTTGCAAAAATGCCGTAATTTCTGACGAATTTATAGCGTTTTTATACAAAACCAGTTGAAACAAGTTTTTCATCCTATGTTCTCCACCCCATGGGTCATAAAAACCTCTCAATGTCCTGTAAACAATGTTTAAAATTTCGTATTTGCTGTTGAAATGATCGTCTGGCATTTCGTATGACGTCACCAAACTGGTAGCCATGTTGTTTCTAAATTTAGAAGCTATTCCTAGGAAATGAAAGTATGGCAAGCGGTTTAGGTGAAAAAAAATCAATAAAAGCAAATGGCAAAATTTAGTGATACACAATAAGCCACCAGTCTAAACCTTTGTCTTTGCTATATGGTTCTATCATTTGAATATATTGAATGGATACTATTCAAAATAAAGTAACAGCAGGAAAAAATTGACGATCACCGTTGAGATACGTACACGAGGGAGTGTAACAGAACAGCTACAACCAGAGAAACACGTGTGTGCTGGTTCACTGACAATGACAAAGTGAAAACGATTTTGCACATTTACATATTGTTTTGCATTCTTGTTGTGTTGAATTAACTTTCGAACCCTGAAAAGTTCAAAGAAATGACAGTAAACACAAAACAACGAGGTTTTCTTGAAATATCCTTCAGAAAAATAAAGAAATCCCGTGATAAATACGATTTACGCCGAGCGTTGGTATGCGCCGAGCATTGGTCGTAACACTCTAGATACATGTCACAATTAACCTTCAAATATTTAGATCTACTTTACGAAGATAAGATAATGAATTTCAGTTGAATTTATACCAATGTTGAGACTATGACAGACCTTACTAAATTTTGCACTTATGTTTAAGAACTTTATAAACGATGATACATTGTTGCATAATTTTATTTGCTATGCAGTTCGATAGATTGGTGTTCATTCAATATTTAATAGCTCTATTAAGTGATTTGTTTGTCACATAAGTATAAATATCTAGTACAATTGTCAATTAATTAATAAGAATTGTGAATGAAATTTGCCACCAATTCTCACCCTCGACATACAAAAGGATTTCAACAGTTCAATCAAGTACTGTATTGTTTGACCCATCTATGGTAAAAATGAACTAAATAGTAGCTAGGGATCGCAAATTATGTTCGGGTGTTCGACCTATCTGTGCTCGAGTGATCTACTGTTAGATAAATGTGAAATAAAAGGGATTTCTTCAGGTCACTTAAGAACCTGTTAGAGGTATCAGACTGAGTACTTTGTTCGAACTTAAACTGTTTGAGGTTTCCAAGTTTTACTGTAACTTGTTTGGAAAATTCCCGATATGTGGTCAGGTTTACCAATGATTCAATGTTTGTGGTTACATCAACTATATTAAATTGTATATGTTTGAAATAATTAGATTCTTACCTTTCCAGTGGTATATTGTTTCAGAAAATCAAAAATTAGACCTCATCAAACGGAAAGTTTAAAAAACAGCATTTTCTATCAATTTAAGCGTAGAACATCAGTTTTAATAGCAATACAGGTTAAGCAATCGTTTGTTTCACTCGTTACACTTCTGATATTTATGTTATCATTTTAACATTGACCCACTTTGTACCACTATGTAATATCGTGATACTGATAAGCGTATGTGTTTAGGTTCATTTATGCAGTTTGTCACCTTGTTTACTTGGTGAATGTCGGTCAAGATCGTTTAAATAATACATATTGAAGGAGATAAATGAGTTACATGATATGATATATAAGTTTAAGAACCTGGGTGTCAGAGTACTTGATGTTATGATTCCAGTGTTTGTTTTGCCGAAATTGGGTCCCATTCACAATCACCAAAAGTATGTTTTTTCACCAAAATCTGGCTAAAACTTCACAATTAAGGCCAATTGATATTTTCAGGTTTTTGTTTACGAATGTTGATCAATCTGACTAACAGTATTTGAACTGCTATACTATAGATTAATACACTGCTACAGTGTACTACATGATCGTCAGTAGTCTGGGGGAAACATCTAGGGGAGGAAATGACATGTGGGGGAAACATCTAGTGGAGGAAATGACATGTGGGGGAAACATCTAGTGGAGGAAATGACATGTGGGGGAAACATCTAGTGGAGGAAATGACATGTGGGGGAAACATCTAGTGGAGGAAATGACATGTGGGGGAAACATCTAGTGGAGGAAATGACATGTGGGGGAAACATCTAGTGGGGGAAATGACATGTGGGGGAAACATCTAGTGGAGGAAATGACATGTGGGGGAAACATCTAGTGGAGGAAGTGACATGTGGGGGAAACATCTAGTGGAGGAAGTGACATGTGGGGGAAACATCTAGTGGAGGAAATGACATGTGGGGGAAACATCTAGTGGAGGAAATGACATGTGGGGGAAACATCTAGTGGAGGAAATGACATGTGGGGGAAACATCTAGTGGAGGAAATGACATGTGGGGGAAACATCTAGTGGAGGAAGTGACATGTGGGGGAAACATCTAGTGGAGGAAATGACATGTGGGGGAAACAACTGGATACCGGGTGTTTTACTGTGGTTTATAAAGAGTGTAACTTCAACTATAATGCTAGAGAAGCATGACCACATATTACATTTGCTAACTTGACAGACAATTTGTTATAGAAATAGTCCTTGAACAATTGAAAGAACTCCTGAAAGTCCTTGAAAATACTTGAAATTTGGCTCAGGGGTTCTGTATGAACCATGGAATACCAATTTCTATAACAACATTCTTATTAAACATTTAATGCTATTATCAATATCACCAGATTGGGTTTCTTACAGGAAAGAAATATTATTTTATTCCTTTGCTATCCAAATAAATACTTTAGTTTGCTTTATTTTAAGTAGCTATTTGGTACATAGTTTTGATTGTCTATCAGACAAGCCATCTGGCTGGAGTTCACTTTCCTTGAGTATTCCAGTAACAGTACATTTCAGTTTTTTTATTGATACTGTTCTGTATTTTCTGCAGGTCCTACATTACTAGATCCGCATTGATGTCACTTGAATTGAACAATCTTCAGGAAGATGTGTGTGCCTTTCAAGAGTTTCTCTCACAGGTAACTTGTAGGCAAATGTTATTATGGTTTGCATAACAGTTCTCTGTTAGCACAAATTGTGATGTCAATCATCTATTGTAGATCAGGCATGAGAATTTACTGCAGATAAACGGAAATCAGCAGATTTGACGCTGGCAAGGACAGTTTTTGAGACAATTCAAGCCATCTTAGATACTTAAAAGCCAGGAGCTTCCGCAGCCCCCTGGACCCCTTTGCAAATTTTCAGCTGATTTTGAAATTTTGCATTCTTGTGCCTTTTATATCCATAATTATGAATTTGTTCTTACTATAAATTATTGATTTAGTTTTCTTACTGGCATGGCCTAAAAAGGATGTAAACTGTCAGTGAACATTGTGGTCATACCATATTTGATATGATAATGGAATAGATAACAAACATTTCAAGACTTGCAATTTAATTAACTGGTAAATTTTCAGACTTAATTTTATGTTCATCTTTAGATATTTTGTGTTATGGTAAAATTGCGAATTTCTACACCGTTCGCATTTCAGTGTAACCAATTACTGTTGCCAGAATTGAGAGCTGACATTGTCCATAGTATATTGATCTACCTGTATCAGTCAACAAACGGTCCATACCACTTCAGTGTGCATGAATTATAAGGTACGAATTTGTAAAAAACTATTGGCAGGAGTAGAATATCATTAATTCCATATTATACTAAATATAAATAGGAAAACTTTTCACATTATTCGAGATTGTTATTTAAGGGAAGTAACTTCACCTTATTTTATCGACCACAATTTTGAAGTAACACAATTAACTGTTTTATATAGCAGGCAATATATTTCAGAATGATTAAGGGGAGACAAATCCTATAAAAATCATTTACCTTATTTTTTCATTGTAAAGCTGTAATTCAATTATAATAGGTCAAGTTATTGAAACTAGATACTCCAGATAGCTGGAAATGTGTTGTGGTCACAATTTCTGTTTAAAACTTGTAGTTTTACTATAGAATAAAGAGGGCAAAAAACTGGGCTGATGCCTAGATGGCAAATTTTTGAAGTTTAATATTTAAGTAACCAGTAGGTCTACATCATTGAAACTTCACATGCTAGTATCTAATGACAATAGAAATCAATGGCTAAAGGGATTTTATTGAGCTTTGTTAAGTTTTGAAAATAAATGATAGTCAAATTTCAGTCAAAATGTTTCTGGAGTGTTCATCCCCCTGACTTTCTTGGATATTTTAGCTACCAGTTGGTTTACATCCATGAAACTTCACATGCTAATATCTGATCATAATAGAAACTCGTGGGTAATTGAATTGGTACTGATTGTTTTGTATCCAGAGCAATGCATCTGGATATCTAAATTCAGAAACCAGACATACATGAACTTGTATTTATTAACATTAACAGGGGGTGATAAAGTTCCGAATTCGAGACCTCCTGGGTCGATTTTTAGATTGATGTAAATCCGATGAGTTTTTTGGTGGTGGGGGGTATAGTGGCCGAGTCGCTCCCTGGTCGAAATGAATTGGTACAAATCAAACAAAAATGGCGTCGCAAACAATGAAGACTTTGAGAAGATGAAAAGGTCTGTACGAACAATTATTGAAACAAACTAGTAGTACTATACATGTAAATTTAATGGGATATACGTTCCACTCATTCATAGTTAAGCCTTTTTTGGCAGTATTTTGATCGCTAGTCATCATATATAGTTACTTTTTAACTCACACTCTCGGTTTATGCCATTTTTTTTAAATTATCTCATATTTTCTACCATACATTAATAATGGGAGATTTAGTCTATTCTTATTTTATTGATAAATGTGATCTCAAAGTATCCCAAGTTATATACATAAGTAAGTACTTACATCTAATTGTTCATGTACATATTAGTGCCATGATATTTTCAGTTATATTTTGATGCATGGTATATCATAGTTGCTTTGTTTTCTTGTGTAGTTATATCTCAAGTTTCTTGCCATCTTTAGAAAGAACAGTAACATGTGTGCATCTGTTCTATGCAGTTTGGAAACAGTTTTCTTCTTAGTTTTGTAATGAATTATAACTCATCATTTAAAATTATGACAAATCTACAGATATGATCTCATATACAATTTTGATAGTGTAAACATTGATATTTATTAAGGCAACCTGCAATACTTCAGGTATTTTTATGCTGATTCACTCAAAATTTAAAGCCTGTAAACATTCAATTTCAAGTTTGTTTTGTTACTGTCAGAGCATCTGAAAGGGCTATAAAATGCTAAAAATCATGTTCGGCCGGAGGGCTTTACCCACCTTGACCCCCACATGCGACACTGCCCCTTGACCCCTCTGGGGACCTGCGGCCCCAAACCCCCCAGCTTTGGCAATTCAGGTATGTTATCACCCCTGACATCATTATAACACCACTATCACTGGCTATTCACTGCCTATTGTTAACAAAAATCACATGTCTTGTGTGTAAGGCCAAAACAGATCTGTGTTTAGGGTAACGGTCTCAAAAATTCTAGGTAGGGTTGGGACAAAGCTTGTTTTTTTACCGTCCATCCAAAACAGTGTAGCTCTAGCAAGTCACAAATGCTTACCATAACATTCTGGTATATTAAGTACTACCACTTGCTAATTATGTGTATTTCTGACGAAAAATGTCTGACATTTACAGAGGATTAAACATTTACCCCACCCACTATTACAAACCTGAATTTTAACATTCAAATTGGGAAAATAAATACTTTTTGGCGATTAGAATATAGCTGAATAACGGCTATAAGAACAGCTGAAAAACCTGAGTGCGTCAGACATTAAGTGAAAGATCTACATGACTGCCAGTTGAGGTCGATATATTTAGACACTCTTACAGCTTTTTTTTGCGATGCGCAATTCTTTTTTACATGGTTCCTAACTTTTTTTGACTGCTGAGATGGTTTTCCATGATTTTTAAGAGGGAGATTTGGAATCTCAATAGGGAGATTTCTCACATTGCAACCTCTCCACTCATTTTTCTAATTCATGGATTGGTACCACTGTTGCCTATTAAGATAATAATTGCATTTATGCATCAAAATGATAAAGCAAACCCAGAAGCCAGCATATTTTGTCTTTTATGTCATAATTACACATACAGTACATGTTATTAGTCAGTTACATAACATAGGGCCCTATTTTTTCATTTTGTCAACGTCACCACAACCCTTGATTTTAGCAACACAAACACAGTACTGATTTTTTCTAAAATAGGAAGAGTAAGATAAATCTTAAACAATTCCCAAGTTGTAGAAATAAAGTCAGTTTCCTACTCAAAACCGCCAATTCAAATTAGATCGAGGGCATAAGGAGACATCAAATGCTTACTGAGCTCTCTGATTTCCCATCCTTTCAGATTTAATAATGGCATGTAAGTCATGCCAATTAGCACCTATAATTTGTTGGATTTGGGAAGTTTGCCTTTTTTGCCAATGAACGTTCACAGTGTTTCTTTTCACTTCTAGGGGAATGGTGGCGGGGCCCTTAAATAGGGGAAAATAGCGTTGTGAGGGGAAAATAGGGGGGAAATAATGTGCATTTAAAGTATACATTTCTATGTCTATATTCACTACACTTCTTTGTTGCAGTGATGTAAATATGCTAACAGATTGGGTAGTTTCATTACAGGTCAATGTTTCTATCTTTCTGACTAAAAATATCAACAATACTGGCAACATATCTCCAATTTAAAGAAAAAGCTGTAGAAGGGGAATTTAAACTGAGAAAAGGGGAAAAAACATACTTTTGAGTGAGGGGAATGGGTCCGAATTTCGGCCCCAAATAAAACACTGGTTCAACACCCCTGCTTTCCATTACAAATCTAGAAAGACCTATAAACACTTTCATTAAAAACCATATTATCTGTGGCTAATATTTCTTTACAGTTATAAACACAAAACACATCTAATTTTCTTTTTAGGGCATGTAATTTGACGAATGTCCGAATTTAGTCTATCCGAATAATACTCAACTTTGAGTGATAACAATTCATCAAAAAATAACTTTCATTGAAAGCATTATTTGTTTTAAGCAGGTTTTGACTGACAACTACTTAATTAAACCACCTATTAGTAACCTTGAATTGCGTTTCTTTTTATTTTGTTAGCATCTTGAGAGAAAATGGTATCGTCCATACCAAGCTGGTTTTATCCTATTTCTGTGGACCAGGAAAGTCGATTACAGTAGAGGTTAAAAGATGTTTTTCACATAATTCTGGTGTTAATAGGTAACTAATTGGATTAAGAAATATCTGCATGAAATGCCCAGCGGACAGGGGCAATTACCAACATTGTTTATTAGGGGCCTGTTTGTCAATATACAGAAGTGTTAACAACATTACAATATCGCTGATAGTTAAAAGATAAGGTTGTACTCCATTTTCAATAAAGTCATTTGGAAATTTCTTCAAAACGGGGTTTTTAAATACTAATCTTTGTTTTGTGTTAGACATCGGGAGACTCCCGACGGAAGCGGGAGAGTTGGGAAGCATGTAGTTATATCCCTTGGCAATAAATTGCTGCCAAAATGGATTTCACAGTCAAAAACAATTAAAAATTGGAAAATCGAAAAAAAATCCAGGGTCGTTTTTTTTTCGCCAGGTACAGTCAGGTTACCTGAAACACAGATATTTTTTAGGCCTTTAGTACTGCTATTTTTAATCAAGACCACCTCTCAACAAGACCTCATTTGCTTCTTGTAGCTGGCATAATTTGTTTACATGTTGGTAAGTAAAAATAAACTATGTTATACCAGCTTTGAAAATGTATATCATTACAACTACAATGTTTAACAGTTTCCAAAACATTTAATACATTTCCAGCATTCATATTGTCATCGCTTCCTTGGTAAATAGATGGCTGTATAATGTAATGCTTAGTTTTGCATTCTGTTATTATTATTTGTTAAGAACATAACACTATCATACCTAAAGATGCTGTTGGTAAATATTAAAAAACCATACTGAACAATCAAAATAAATCTGTTATCTATGTTAAGCAAATATACTACAATTATCATGTCATTAATATAATTATGATAAATTAAATTATTTCAAAACGCATAACAAACTCATAACAGTAGAAATAAAGTTACATGGGATGCAACCCCTGCGAAAATTACCATTGCTGACTATGGTAACCATGAACAAACCAGGCTCAAGCATTGCTAAACCATAGTTGACAATCCTTGAGCCAGGTTTGGCTATGGTTAAACAATCATGGTCAACCATGTTTAACCACGGTCTGTCTTGAACTATAGACCGACTATGGTTGCCTGTCATCTGACCATGGTTGCAAACATTGTGGACATGGTTGACCTTGGTCTAATATATGGTCCGTGTTCAAAATTCACTAATAAAAAAGTTTTACGTCCTTAAGTAATAATTATTCTAATAAAATTAATGCAATAAGACAAAATTGTGTGTTCAGGTTATAGTTCATCGAAGCATTTTCTACTTTCACTCCACTTTCAGAGACATTTAACATACGCATGATGGAATTGGAATTTGCAATTATGCTTATTTCTTTAAAAGTATGATTTATTTATGGCAAAATAAATTCATTGTGGTTGTAAAATATAAGAAAATTGACATTGTTGCCAAATTACTTACCTTTGCAAAACAGGTTTATTCAATGACACTGCCAAACGCACCTAAATTTAACCAACACGTTTTCTGAAATTATTCTCATAAACATGACCTAAATTAGGTTATCACTACACCGGTTAAACAAAGGGAAACAATCCTCTTTCATTATGACATGGGGGAAATATATAAACATTTTATGATATAATTAAAAAGGGACTGTCTCGATGTTTACCTATATTTGTTTTGATTCTGCTCGCTGCCGAATCATAAGTGTTTGACTGAAATGTTTCAATTAGCTGTTGCAATTAATGTGAAAACATGACGTCATCTTTACTACGTTTTTCTCAGATCCGAGGCCCATGTCATTTGGGCCAAAAGTCTCAGACACTTACACTCTTATTAAAATAGATTGTGAATATTTTGGAGATTGTCCGCTTTGAAATACAATAATTAATATGATAATGTAAACAGTTTTATAGTGCTTTTATCAGGTGTCATATTGGTGGGGAAATGGTTACGCACATAGTCGAGGAGACAATTCAACGGAACAGTAATTGGGCGTAAACAATTAGGACGTCTTTATGACTCCAAACTTTGTCATCTGTTTCTGACGTGACGTCATTTTGACCACTAGGTTGGACATCTCTTGGCATGGCTCATTTTTAATGGTGCATACAGCTATTTTTGCGCATATTTCTGGTTTTATTTACATGAATTGAAAATTTTACGTTTGTATATTAAGAACGTTATATATTGCCAGGACTTTTTTGTTACACAGACTACTTCGCGACGGAATGATTTGCACCATGTGCTGCGTAGTAATACATTGTTGATATAGACTCTCGCGGAGATTCAATATCAGGTTTAATTTGTAAACTTTCGGCTCAATTAAAGCAAAATCTAACGAGAAATGATTATACCTGTCAATTAGTTTAGGACGTGGTGTTTCGTACAGTCAGTTTTAACTTGTGAATGCGCCTGTTACTTTCATTTTCTCTTCCTTAAGTATGCATGCGCACTCATGTACAAATAGTCGAATACCGATGCCTTGTTTATTTACATCTGAACGATATACATGTACATGTATTTGAAATTTCCAGTCTAGTTATGGCTATTTTTGTTCACTGCAAAATCACTGGCCAGGAGAGCCAGAGTACTTGTAAATTTTATCAGATCAAATTTTACTGGTCAGGTCCGAGCCCCGACGGTCTTTCATATTGTATGATTCATGGTCATAATAGCCCTCTTGTTCAAATTCCTAGTTTCCTACATTTTATGTACATTTTTAAAAATGACGCATCAAATGTAGTTCTGACAATTTTCTTTTTAAATTTCAGCCAAATGATACGATTTCAAAGGATTCTATCAAGTTTCATATTCGAATTAACAAGACATTAATTTCCTATGAAATAAAATGTCAAACTTTGTACAAAATACATATTTAACAATGTCAACATCATTTGATCGCGTCAACGTCACGCTTGTTTTGTTGTGACGCGGCACGCACATGAGTTATTTCACTAGTGAAATATCGAAAATAATACATGGGTTTTATTACCACTCTACACTGTATGTAATGTTATAAGTTATTTTTCTTGTATATTACAGCAACAAATATGGGCGTGGATCTTAACACATACAGATGTAGAGTTGGATCATTTGTCTCTTGCCTAAGTGCTGGTGATGGGCAAAAAGCTGGTGATAGGCAAGGTGCTGCTGTCAGACAAGGTGCTGCTGTCAGACAAAAAAAAGGTGCTGCTGTTAGACAAGGTGCTGCTGTCAGACAAGGTGCTGCTAAAGGGCAAGATGCTGATGGAATGTTGTTTTTTGTCAGCTTTAGCAAATTGATCAGATCACTGACATTTATCGGAATATTGTTGATACTAGCTGTTATAGTGTCGAATCCTGGCCACCAGGTGAGAAATTACATTTCTTTATTGTAATATTGCCTGTATGATTGTTGTTTGTGTAGGTCATCAAGGCTGCATAGTGGTTTGGTGGCGTAATGTGCAATAATACTTATTTGAACATGGTGAGTTCTATCACTGTGATGAGTAAGGTCACCATGAGTGAGTGATCACCAACTCCATAATCCATTCATATGGCACTAGTACTAGTTTGCCAGTCATCAAGAGCTATTTGTATAAGTTGTAAGAACTTGTTGTACAATTGATGTAAATGAATATGATTTATAGTTTGGCCCTTCACGCTGCTGATTTATAGCTTTCAGGATCCTTGGATGTCTGTCCACCATTGATTAGTGGACACTTCACTGTGACTTCAGGGGTCACATTTTCATTCTACCCATTTTGGGCCCAATCCTGGTGAAACTTGCTCAAAATGTTTGCCTTATTGAAAAGAAAAATCTTGGACAAGTTCGATACTAGGTCATTTGGGATCAGAAACTAGGTCACTTGGTTAAACAAAAAATATTCTGGACACTAAAGTGGCATCTTTTTATACCTGAGCTAAATGAAAATTGGTCGGAATGTTTGTCTCAATAGAAAACAAGTCAAATTGGATTGGCTGCCAGTGTAGGTCAGGGGGCTGTCAAAATCTAGGTCGCAGGCTCAGATCTCTAGAAAATCCTTGTTGACTCTCATGAGGTTGCATTTCTGTATTAGTTTTCTGAAACTTTAGCAGAATATTTTTCTTTATAAAATGATTTGTACGTTGTCATTTGGGGTCAATAGCTCGGTCACAATATGTGACGACTAGAACTTTAACGGTTTACCGATCGACAGATATATTGCTATACGAAAAAATGAATATTGTCACATATATTTTCAGTTGTGGAAATGGGTATGGACATGGATAGTTACTGGTGTAGTATTGGAATGTTTGTTCCCCATCGTGGTGCTGGTGTGATGTGCATGCCATTTTACTTTGACTTGAGTGTGATGATCAAATTTATCGGGGCAGTAAGCTTTGTCCGACTTCTACTGATAATGGCTGGCATCGAACAAAATCCTGGCCCAGCTGGTAGGAATTGTTTCCTTTTTGTAGTATTTCCAATATACACTGGAACGTCCTTATATTGTAACAGTGTAGTTGTTATCCAAGTTTTCAGACAGCGTTATAAGCAACATTAAAATGTGTTACCCCACTCACCAAGGCTGTGATGTAGAAAGCAGCCTTTGATAAGTGTTTCAGCTTAATGGACACAAGTGCACGGATAAAATACATACAACAGACATTTATTTAATGAGGACTGTGATTTATATTCAGTTGTATACTTTTGGAATGTTCAGAACGTTGATTTTCAATATCATTCTGGGTGATTTGAAATTGATGGGTCATGGAAATTTTGGGATCCAAAATCTGTATAAAGTAATCCGCGGTTTAGTGCTCATTTATATATATAATAATGACGCCCCGTGTATCATATAATTATAAGGCATACTTATGTAAAATACTGTACTAAAGTCCGAGTGTGACAATATAGACATTGTATGAAACAGTAAACTATAATGTTATTTACTTGATCAAATACATCATCAAACAGTTTTAACTCGGTTTCAGTGAAGTACAGCTAGTTTAAACCAAAGTTCTGAAGCAAACCTACGATACACTAGCGTAGACTTGCAATTAATTATGTAGCAATTTACTTTCCTAGTGCAGGCTTCCCAAAAGTTGAAATTTTCTGCCTGTCCACCGGTCAGTCTCGTCAGCTTGAGGTAGTTGGCCGAGGTTTTCCAAATGGCTATTGACTGATTTAAGTAGTATGACGTAATATAATTGGAGGATTATGAATCATTCAGCCAATCAAATTAATCGATACAAAAAACTGTACAAAGGGAAATAACTGAAACATAATTGTGAACCGGTGCAGGTGAAGGGTGCAAATAAAGGTAAACAACGCGGATTTAACACATAACACTTCATGTTTACGGCAAAATACTGAAGTTAAGATTGCAATGACAATTTTATTGTAAATATCTTGTATTTTTTCAACATGAGAGCATATTTTTCGCCGGTCATTTGGTCCTATATCATTTCAAAATTTACCGGACCGGGTCAATTTGTACGGGTCGAGTCCGACGGTCCGGTGTATGTCGGGAAGCCTGCTAGTGATGTTTCTTAAAATGAATTTTCTTTGTAAGGAATTGTTTAAGTTCATTTTATATTCCAGTTAAATGTATGATTTCAGATAAATTCATCTTCAGATATATGTATCTGTTAGTGAAGCTGGGTACAGAAGTTCTTAGGAAGGTTTTTGATGGTGAGGCAGGTTACAATGTTGTGCAATACTTGAAAGCAAAAAATCAAGCCATCCAAAATTTGAGGGTGATAACTGCAGATCAGAAGCAGTTACTGCCACCCATCAATAACCAGCCAGATTCTAGCAAGTTTGACATAACTTTACTGTCTTGTCTACTGAGGAATATATGTGGTCTACGTCAACCCAATGATCCTGTCTGGATAAAGCCAGCAATAACAGATACCTCAATAGAAGCAGATATCACAAGATTAAGGCAGTGCAGAAATCAAGTATGTGGCAAATGAATTATCTGTGCAAGTTGTATGTATACAATAATCATTATTAGATTTATATAACTCGACAAGCGCAATTTTTTCATATACTAAATACTATTAAAAGTCGGTCTTATGTTATAATATGTTACGGTAAAGCTAGGAAAGTCTGTATTTGTGGTCAAATGACAATTTTTAGACAGAAATAAAAGCACCTGTAAACCATCAACAGATCTAATCTAGTTCATAGCCCCAAGACTAAATCAGATATCCAAGTATTGTATCTGTTTTGCATGTCGTCCAATCACAAAAAGTAAGTGAACAAGCAGGGGTATCTCTTTATCAGGTGACCTATGCAGACATGGCATGCATTGTGATTGTGAAATTTAAATCCTCATACATTTAACCAAATAAATGTAGCATTGCACCTGACTGTGAAAGAGTGGTATCTAACAGTTGGAGTATCTAATAACTGCACTGCTAGTTAATGCACTCTGACCTTGGATAACTAAGTTCCCTTTTATTTTTGACACTGTATTTAGCTCCACCTCTCAAGACATAGCTCTACAAGCTTAAAAAATAGGAAATTATGATACAATACAATATGTATCTTGATATAATTGTGTCTCCCTCTGTCCGAGGGAGCCATTGTTTCTGCTTTCGGCGTCTGTCTGTCTGTCCGTCCACATTAAGCTTGTCCGCGCTTTATCGCCAATACTACTGGTTGGATTTCAGCCAAACTTCATAGGATTGACCTCTGAAGTTTGTCCGCGCTTCATCTCCAATACTGCTGGTTGGATTTCAGTCAAACTTCACAGGATTGATAAGCATCAAGTGTAGTTGTGCATCCTCCTCGTCGTTTTGTTCCGCTCGGATAATTTTTTACTCAGTTATGGCCCTTTGATGTTTTCATACATATACAGTGCATGGCGAACTGATCAAAGACTATCTTTCTTGTTTGCTTGATCCTTTATTCTAACATTCTGTATCAGTATTACAATTACTGACAAACTTCCATCTGTGAGACATACGTTTTGATAAAAAAACAACCATCTAGTTATGGTTTCTTTTGTATTATTCTAACCCTTCTTTGGTAGTTTTTGGATTTATGTATTGCATTTCTTACACCATCTGTATATTTCAGCTAATGCATAGTGATAAGCTGGTTTTACCTGAGGCTGACTTTAATTCTAAATGGCAAGAATTGAGCGTGGTAAGTATCTGTTATAACTAGAGTAATATATGATACTGCAGAAATGGGGTTATTAATTACTGGACATATACAAGGGTATATGCATCATGTAAATTACACATTACTTACATTTTAATTACAATTGATGATCTGTTTATTACACGCCTTGTTATTGATGTAACATGAACATGCCAATAGCACAATGTCATAGGTTTGTATGAAATGCAAATAAATAATATCATCATACTGGATTAAAAACATGTATAAAGAGTTTGACAAAGTGTAGAGCTGTTCGTATTGAATATTATATGGTCAATGCGTAATTAAAAGTGCATTTTACTTAATTTGTGAGATAATGAATATTTAAACTTGAAACATTTTTTATAATTAGTTAAGCTGCTAATAAAACTATAATATATGGGTGTAATTGTAATTGATAAATTTCAAGTACCTGTAGTAATTACTTAAATGTCCATGTACTTGTCCCGTCCATGTGATACTGCTTATTTACAGAATCATTTATTGTGTGGTAAAAATGGGAATCGTATTTAACATGAATAGCCAGAAATTATAAACCAAATAGTTTTCTGCCCTTGGTGAGATTTTATGATTTTGCTGAAAACAAGGTTAATAAATGTACCATACTTAAAATGAATCTGATATTTGATTTATACACTATATCATAAATTGCAAGTAAACGTTTTGTTGAGAAAAATACTATTTTGTGCACAAAAAAAGAAGCTGCCACTGTAAGGCAATTGTGACATCACATCATTTATTATTTGACTGGTGAATTATTGAATATAATACATGTGTTGTATTGTTTCCCACCGATCAACCCTGGTCCGTCCATCCGACTTACGTTTGTGTTGCTCATATCTAAAAAGTGGGAGGCATTGCCTTGTGAATGTGGCATTCCCTGTACTAACTTGATCCTTCCTTGTAGTCTGCCTTGTGAATGTGGCATTCCCTGTACTAACTTGATCCTTCCTTGTAGTCTGCCTTGTGAATGTGGCATTCCCTGTACTAACTTGATCCTTCCTTGTAGTCTGCCTTGTGAATGTAGCATTCCCTGTACTAACTTGATCCTTCCTTGTAGTCTGCCTTATGAATGTGGCATTCCCTGTACTAACTTGATCCTTCCTGGTAGTCTGCCTTATGAATGTGGCATTCCCTGTACTAACTTGATCCTTCCTTGTAGTCTGCCTTGTAAATGTGGCATTCCCTGTACTAACCTGATCCTTCCTTGTAGTCTGCCTTGTGAATGTGGCATTCCCTGTACTTACTTGGTCCTTCCTTGTAGTCTGCCTTGTGAATGTGGCATTCCCTGTACTAACCTGATCCTTCCTTGTAGTCTGCCTTGTGAATGTGGCATTCCCTGTACTAACTTGGTCCTTCCTTGTAGTCTGCCTTGTGAATGTGGCATTCCCTGTACTAACTTGATCCTTCCTTGTAGTCTGCCTTGTGAATGTGGCATTCCCTGTACTAACTTGATCCTTCCTTGTAGTCAGCCTTGTGAATGTGGCATTCCCTGTACTAACTTGATCCTTCCTTGTAGTCTGCCTTGTGAATGTGGCATTCCCTGTACTAACTTGTACCTTCCTTGTAGTCTGCCTTGTGAATGTGGCATTCCCTGTACTAACTTGATCCTTCCTTGTAGTCTGCCTTCTGAATGTGGCATTCCCTGTACTAACTTGATCCTTCCTTGTAGTCTGCCTTATGAATGTGGCATTCCCTGTACTAACTTGATCCTTCCTTGGAGTCATGAAAATCCAAAGGAATATTGGTGATCAAATGAAATTGTGCACCTAGGATTTTTATAGGCTTTAGTAAGTTCTGCCGCTTGATTTAGTCGGTGTCAGATGTGAACACTTGTAATTATGTGTTTGCATTGTTATTTATGATGCAAGTTATGCTGTGTATAATATATGTATTACAATTTATTTTTGCCAATGGTGGCTGTTTCTCATATTCTGTCATTACTTTGGTTTTTAACTCTGAACGTTTGTTATTTTTCTTTGAACACTAATTAGAATGTTGAATACAAATGTACCAATTAGAACGTGTGATACATGAGCTGCAATTGATCAACTCATTTTAGCTCTATATGGAGCGTAACTTTACTATTATGTAAGGCTTGAAACTTATAGGCATTATATTCTACAGATCACGCACACACTCATACATATATGTAAGTTATGTTCTACTGTAGTTTCTCTTCACTTCTTTTTCCACATGTAATATTACAGATTCTGCTTCGTCTCAATAATGTGGCTGGTATTGCACAGTTACAATCAGACATCAACAATGCTGAAATTATGGAGATTGATGACAAGTTGAGAGAACAGCTTGATAAGACATTACAAGAGTGGCATGAAAGTGATCGGCTGCTTGGGCAAAGAATTGATGAAGTCGTGAGTGAAGTCGGTAATGTCAAACAGGATCTTGTTGGGGTAAAGAAAAAGTTGGAAGATGTTGAGCTGTCGCAACAAGAAATCAAGCACCAACAAAAAGTTGATCACACAGGTAAGTGCTTACTTTATTATTACAAAACATAGACACAGGTGCCACAGACGGTAATGTATACTAGACATAGGGAAAGTTGTTAGTCTTTTGGATATTCAGTGAATTGGTGGTGATATCAGACATTTATGTCTACAAAATTCTTATTTGATTGTTATTGTAAGTTGTTACACTTGAAAACATTTAAAGCTACTTTGGATGAAAATGTCTTGTTGTGCTATTGTGCATTCAACATGTTGGATTATCATACATGTCGTCACGTTATTATGAATATCTAAATGGAATATCTCTCTGGATGGCAATGATTCTGTACTGTGTTTCTATACTCTGTGATATGTATGATATATTGTTGGATATACGAGTATATGTGATATCAATGTATGTGTTAATTGTTCTGTTAGTTTATTTACATTCAGCGTATCATTTCATTTAGTTTTAGCTCACCTGATCACAAACTTTAAATCTAATATTGTACAGCAATCAGATTGGATACTATGAACGTGACTAATTATCAAACAAGTGCAAGGAAGTGTTTAGAATTTCGATGATTTAACGAGTAAAATTGTAACAAATCTCTGTACCCAGTAGTGGTTACCTTGTGTAACAGTTGTGTTTTAGGTTTTGATTTTAACTGATCATTGCCCACTACAGCATGTCTTGTATCGCTGTATTTAGTGAAGCATGCACACATTTTATACATTGACATATTTATCTGCACAACCGTCATCTATCATAGATTCAAGCTAAGTTGAATATTTTTTCTACTTCTTATTTATTAACTGCTTTATTTTTACATGCATTCTTCAATGATAACATTGCAAATTACTTCTCTGAAAAAGTGACACTTTGGAGGTATGAATCACTGTCAGTGATAGATATAGTTTAATTTTGTATTGTTTTCTCTTTTCAGATATTCAGAAACATCTGTTTGACTTCTACCAGCATTGCTGTAAGACCTTGCCAGTGTCACCCTTGTTTAAGAATAAGGATGAGAATCTATTGAGTATATATAAATATCCAACGATGTATAGTGGAAAGTCTAATGGAGAAGAAACTTCAGAGAAAAAAGAAATAAAGTGTTATGAAGATGTATTTTGTAAGGATGGCCGTGTATTTGAGGAAATATACATAGTTGGTGATGCAGGTGTTGGTAAAACATCGTTCTGTACATGCATGAGTTGTTTATGGTGCTACGCCAAGAGTGAGGATAAATTGGAGGACAAATATAAAGTACTACAGAAAGATGTTGAATATATGTCCAAGTTTGAATTTGTGTTTTATGTAAGTCTTCGTGATACTTGCCATACTCGTGTCGTTGATATGATTATCGAACAATTGTTTGGAGACAATAAGGAAAAGTATCAAATCAGCATAGACACTATTTTAAGAGATAGACAGACCCTTGTTCTGATGGATGGTCTCGACGAATGGGCGCCATCTCAAGTAGCTGGTAAAAAAACGTATGAATTACCAGACAGGATATATTCCAAGAATTGTGTATATGTGACGACCACTAGGCCATACAGAATAGAAAGTGTTCGGCTGTCGAGTAAAGATGTGGATCATCGGGTAGAAATTGAGGGTATCTCTGGGGAGTCGCGCAAGTCTTATATTGGAGATGTTATAAAGTATATGAATAAACAAAATTCTGATAACAGGACCTTGACAGATTTCACCAGTGATATGAAAAAGTGCAGACTTGATGATGAACTGTGTATTCCTATCATAGCTTCACACTTGGTGGTTCTATGGTTTGAACAGACATTGACAGATATGCCTAGAGCACTTATTTATGCTAACATTTTAGAAATGCAGTTTAAAAGAGCTGAACAGAGAGGAGTTGACATTCCATCATCTACAGAATCTAAATTTCAGCATCTTCCTGAATCTCTCTCAGGGTTGAAGTATTTAAACAAACATGTTTCCTTACTATATAATGTATGTCATCTTTCATTTAGATCATTGTTCAAACAAGATGAAAATGCATCAAACCTTGTATTTACTGTAGATCAGTTACAAGATGAACCATATTGTTTTACTCATGCAGAAACTGACTTCCTGTGTAAAATTGGTATTTTATCAAAAAATGAAGTTTTTGGATGTTATTCAGTAGAAAAGCTGAAAATCAGTTTTATTCACAAAAGCTACATTGAATTTTTTGGGGCGTTGTTTATTTTGTCCTCGGATATCGGTCAAGCTTTTGATACAAAATGGACGATAAACTATGTTTTACAATCTGAACATTTAATTCTATTACTTGTTGGATTTTTTGCTGAAGGAGGGAAAGTTTTGTTTAATAATTTATATCAATTGATGTCTGATGATTTGTCATTATGCAGAAGAAATGCGATATTTCACTATGGCAGCTATTCTTACAAACGCCAAATCAAGTCACTACAGAATGTTGTAATCAAGTGTTGCAAGGAAGTCAGTAGATCTAATGATCCAAATATTGTACTAAAACTTGAAGATTTCATTTTCGATGGCAATTCTAATGTTGACATTTTGAGACAACTTTTAATGTTAAATACAACATGTGTAAAATCAATACATTCTGTTGGAGGTAAATATTATGATGAGTTTGATCAGATCAAAAATCTACAATGTTTACATGTTGGTAGAGTGTTGTCTGGTGATTATGTAAAGTTCACTGAGTGCATGTTACAGAATCAATCCACACTGCACACTGTTTGTATTGAAGGTGATGATACAGAACCATTGATACCAGAATTACCTGTGAGAAAGCACCGTCGCAATTCATCATTATTCCGGTCATTATTTAAAGTGCAACCTGTGAGAAGTCTCCAACATCTGACATCATTGTCTCTGTCTCTTGTTACAATGCAACATAACAGTTTACATAATCTGGTGAAATTTCTGTCTGACAATGTGCTCATTGAAAATATCAAATTGTCCTGTGTGGATTGTGGTAATCACCCCAGCATGTTTGCTGCTAGTGACTGTACATTGACTCTAAATCTTCCACATCATACAAAACTCACTTCATTATATCTGTGGAATGTTAATATTGTATGTAATAATGTAAACAATTCTAGTTTAAAGTCCATCACATTGCATACATTCTCTGAGAGGAGTGTTAGATGTTATATTGATGTATTTAACTGTATTAAGTATTCACAACTTGAACATCTTGATATCTATGGATCTCGCAGGTTAGATTACAATATAATGAAAACATTGTCAGACACAGTGAAAACTCTTCCATATATCAAGTCACTAACACTGGGGTACATGAAGTTACCTGATGATGTTTTATTACAACTACATCCTGATGTAACACAAGTGGTGATAGAGCTGTATGGTGTCACAATGAGTCGTCAATGTTTTCATTGTTTCTTTGAAAGTTGTGTAAACAATAAATCTGTGATAAAAGTTGTGTTAGATGAATGTAAGATTACATCAGTTGATGGAGAAACTCACAGAGTACTGTCAGTGAAGGAGTCGGTGGTTTATATGTCTGAGTATCTTACATCAATACCTACAGTAAACATCACAGTTAAAGATGATTTTATGTTACACTTTGAAACAGGAAGTTGTCAGTAAATGTTTGCTTTTGTTTATGTGAACATATATAGACACACTTTGATGAACATGCCAACAAAATGTCAGGATGTAAGGCAGACAAATATGACTGTAACTTTTTTGTTTGCTTTTTTTTTATTTGTCATAGCAGAATTCATATAATATGTGAATAAAGAAAATTTGATCATTATACATATTAACAATAAAATAGTTAAACCATTTTGTGTTGTATTTGTTTCTCACTGTTTTAAGATTGGTACAAAAATGTTGAGAGCATCTTCTATTTTGTACATTTATAACATTTATGTGCGCAATATCCAACCAAACAGTTTATTCTTGAAATTGGTGTCATTAAATCCACCAGACATATTATCATGCAACCTCTCCAGAACAACAATGTTTACATGTTGGTAGAGTGTTGTCTGGTGATTATGTAAAGTTCACTGAGTGCATGTTACAGAATCAATCCACACTGCACACTGTTTGTATTGAAGGTGATTATACATTGATACCAGAATTACCTGTGAGAAAGCACCGTCACGTTACATCATTATTCCGGTCATTATTTAAAATGCAACCTGTGAGAAGTCTCCAACATCTGACATCATTGTCTCTGTCTTTTGTTAAAATGCAACATAACAGTTTACATAATCTGGTGAAATTTCTGTCTGACAATGTTCTCATTGAAAATATCAAATTGTCCTCTGTGTCTTGTGATAATCACCAGGATGATGATAGTGCCTGTACATTGACTCTAAATCTTCCACATCATACAAAACTCACTTCATTATATCTGTGGAATGTTAATATTGTATGTAATAATGTAAACAATTCTAGTTTAAAGTACATCACATTGTGGCCATTATCTGAGAGGATTGTTAGATGTTGTATTGATGTATTTAACTGTATTAAGTATTCACAACTTGAACATCTTTATTGTAATTATATGTCTGAGTATCTTACACAGGGGTGATAAAGTTCCGGAGACCTCCAGGGTCGATTTTAAGATTGATGTAAACCCGATGAGTTTTTTGGTGGGTGGGTATAGGGGCCGAATCGCTCTCTGATGTTTAATGTTAACAATCGATTTTTACTACAAGTATGTAAATTAAACTTACCCCGATGTAAAAATCAGCCTTTTAAGATGTTAAATCCTCAATAAAATAATGTGGTTAATATTGAAAGTTATTCCAAAAACAGCGATCAAACAATCCAATGACAAGAAATTTTCACTGAGCACGATTTCATCATCACTATTTATAAACAAGTTGGTAATTTTCCACTTCAATTCTGATATTTTCATCAAAGTTTAATTGTATTAATCCATTTCCACGACACTTAAATAGTTTAAAAAGACTGCTGTGAACAACAATCTGGGTTTAATTATCTTTAAAAAGGTGTTAATATCGACCAAACGAAGGATGTAAATCACGCGAGCAATACGTCATCATGACATTTTTTGTGTACACAAGTCGGCTATTTTCTGAAAATGTCACCAGAACAAAATCAATATTAAAGTAGGTCAAATCCAGGTAGTTATTGTCTGTGTTGCAATTCTTGTGACAACAATTTAATTTTCAACAAGAATAAACGTCAAAGATGTTTGAACTTTCTCAATTAGTCATCTATCAGTATGTGTAAATGTGTAAATGTTCTAGAGGTGATGAAATGAGTTACTGGAATATATTTGTGTGTTGTATATGAAAGATTGGAACAAATTGAGAGAACTCCATTCTATAACATCTCACTACAATTGTACACTCAGTGGCTATAACTTCATTATGAGTGGTGGGATATCTACTCTATTATATACAATGTATGCTGACATTTGTGTTGCTGTGAAATCATTGTTTCACAAAATTTAAAGCTGCATTACATATTGTTTGTAATACAAACTTTCTTACATATTTGGTAAGGAATGACGGCCATTCTTGCTGGTGAAATTATTTCTATTTCACTGATTTTGACATAAATTGCTATGAATAAAGGCCTTTAACTGCACACATTCTATTCTGACTGAGTCCTATGATTATTAATGTATTATTTCTGTATGAGCTGAAAATCTTGTCTACATGTATAATCACTTCAGTGTTTTAGTTCTATAATATGTGAATAAAGAAAATTTGATCATTATACATATTAACAATAAAATAGTTAAACCATTTTGTGTTGTATTTGTTTCTCACTGTTTTAAGATTGGTACAAAAATGTTGAGAGCATCTTCTATTTTGTACATTTATAACATTTATGTGCGCAATATCCAACCAAACAGTTTATTCTTGAAATTGGTGTCATTAAATCCACCAGACATATTATCATGCAACCTCTCCAGAACAACATACTTGTTCAGATGTGAACTCTGGCTTTTGTTGAGAGGTTATTCCTGTATACAGGGTATTGCTGTAGAGAGGTTATTGCTGTAGAGAGGTTATTGCTGTAGAGAGGTTATTACTGTAGAGAGGTTATTGCTGTAGAGAGGTTATTACTGTAGAGAGGTTATTGATCTAGAGAGGTTATTGCTGTAGGGATGTTATTGCTGTAGGGAGGTTATTGATCTAGAGAGGTTATTGCTGTAGGGATGTTATTACTGTAGAGAGGTTATTGCTGTAGGGAGGTTATTGCTGTATACAGGGTATTGCTGTAGGGAGGTTATTGCTCTAGAGAGGTTATTGCTATATACAGGGTATTGCTGTAGGGAGGTTATTGATCTAGAGAGGTTATTCCTGTATACAGGGTATTGCTGTAGGGAGGTTATTGATCTAGAGAGGTTATTGCTGTATACAGGGTATTGCTGTAGGGAGGTTATTGCTCTAGAAAGGTTATTGCTCTATACAGGGTATTGCTGTAGGGAGGTTATTGATCTAGAGAGGTTATTCCTGTATACAGGGTATTGCTGTAGGGAGGTTATTGATCTAGAGAGGTTATTGCTGTATACAGGGTATTGCTGTAGGGAGGTTATTGCTCTAGAAAGGTTATTGCTGTTTACAGGGTATTGCTGTAGGGAGGTTATTGATCTAGAGAGGTTATTCCTGTATACAGGGTATTGCTGTAGGGAGGTTATTGCTGTATACAGGGTATTGCTGTAGGGAGGGTATTGCTGTATACAGGGTATTGCTGTAGGGAGGTTATTGATATAGAGAGGTTATTGCTGTAGGGAGGTTATTGCTCTAGAGAGGTTATTGCTGTACAGAGGTTATTGCTCTAGAGAGGGTATTGCTGTTTAGAGGTTATTACTGTAGAGAGGCTTTTGCTGTAGGGAGGTTATATTTGATGGTACAATATACAACAGGAACATTGATCATGTTGTTATAGTGTGGATATTGCACACAAGACGCCACTCAGGAAAGGTTACTCATGCAACCTCTCCAGAACAACATACTTGTTCAGATGTGAACTCTGGCTTTTGTTGAGAGGTTATTCCTGTATACAGGGTATTGCTGTAGGGAGGTTATTGCTGTAGAGAGGTTATTCCTGTATACAGGTTATTGCTGTAGAGAGGTTATTGCTCTAGAGAGGTTATTGCTGTATACAGGGTATTGCTGTAGGGAGGTTATTGCTCTAGAGAGGTTATTGCTGTATACAGGGTATTGCTGTAGGGAGGTTATTGATTAGAGAGGTTATTCCTGTATACAGGGTATTGCTGTAGGGAGGTTATTGCTGTATTCAGGGTATTGCTGTAGGGAGGTTATTGATATAGAGAGGTTATTGCTGTAGGGAGGTTATTGCTCTAGAGAGGTTATTGCTGTACAGAGGTTATTGCTCTAGAGAGGGTATTGCTGTTTAGAGGTTATTACTGTAGAGAGGTTTTTGCTGTAGGGAGGTTATATTTGATGGTACAATATACAACAGGAACATTGATAATGTTGTTATAGTGTGGATATTGCACACAAGACGCCACTCTGGAAAGGTTACACTGTATGTGTGCTGTTCTGTTTAACTGTTCTACCAGTTTGTGTATGGTGGTATTGACATGATGTTGCAACTTGATCTATATCAATGAAGGTTTACATCCTGGTCGATCTTCACAATTATGGACCTACATAATGGGGAATCTACATCTATATAATTGGAGAATTTTCATCTCGGTGGATCTACATGATGGAGAATCTACATTATGTTGGATCTACATAATAGTGAATGTACATCATGGTGGATATACATAATGTTGAATCTACATCATGGTGGATATACATAATGATGAATCTACATCATGGTGGATCTACATCATGGTGGATTCGTGGTTCAGACGACATCAACACGTCATCAGTGTACACATGAACTTGAATCAACATATGTATCTTTGTTCGAAGAGCTCAGTCCTAAATCAATCAAAATTGACTAGATTCCACACACATGATAGCGATTCGAGTCGGAGTAGATGTAATGGACTCACTTAACGCGTGTATGCTGAATGACGTCAGATACTTGTTCATGTGATGACGTCATTAAACATATTTAATCGATGAAATTTTGAGAGAAAAGGTTTTCCTTTATTTACGTTTTACGGCTACGTTTGATATTAGCCCATTGTTAGATATATTTAATCAACTAGAACATTATAAAATATTAATAGTTCTATGGATAATTTTAGAAATAATGATTGTGTGAATCGGCCTACTTTCCGGCTCTTTTATTCAATTACTTAATTACTTTCGTGACGCTGCTGTCTATATTAATGAGGTCAAGTTTGAATGTGTGTTTTTACCTCATTTTGTCGGGTATCTGATAAATAGAATAATTAATTTGTGTTGTTTAGTATTCAATTTATTCAACTCATTCAATAAATTCAATACAAATACAACACTCATTCAATATCCTCTATATGTGTGTAATATATCCAAACAGTTTATTCTAGAAAATGGCGTCATTAAATCAATCAGACGTATTACAGTGCAACCTCTCCAAAAAAACATCCTTGTTCAGATGTGACCTCTGGCTTTTGTTGAGAGGTTATTGCTGTATGGAGGTTATTGCTGTATGGAGGTTATTGCTGTAGGGAGGTTATTGCTGTATGGAGCTTATTGCTGTATGAAGGTTATTGCTGTATGGAGCTTATTGCTGTATGGAGGTTATTGCTGTATGGAGCTTATTGCTGTATGGAGCTAAATGCTGTAGGGATGTTATTGCTGTAGAGAGGTTATTGCTGTAGAGAGGTTATTGCTGTAGAGAGGTTATTGCTGTAGAGAGGTTATTGTTGTATGGAGCTTATTGCTGTATGGAGCTTATTGCTGTATGGAGGTTATTGCTGTATGGAGCTTATTGCTGTATGGAGCTAAATGCTGTAGGGATGTTATTGCTGTAGAGAGGTTATTGCTGTAGAGAGGTTATTGTTGTATGGAGCTTATTGCTGTATGGAGGTTATTGTTGTATGGAGCTTATTGCTGTATGGAGCTTATTGCTGAATGGAGCTTATTGCTGTATGGAGCTTATTGCTGTATGGAGCTTATTGCTGTATGGAGTATATTGCTGTATGGAGCTTATTGCTGAATGGAGCTTATTGCTGTATGGAGCTTATTGCTGTATGGAGCTTATTGCTGTATGGAGCTTATTGCTGAATGGAGCTTATTGCTGTATGGAGGTTATTGCTGTATGGAGGTTATTGCTGTATGGAGCTTATTGCTGAATGGAGCTTATTGCTGTATGGAGGTTATTCCTGTAGATAGGTTATTGCTGTATGGAGCTTATTGCTGTATGGAGGTTATTGCTGTATGGAGCTTATTGCTGTATGGAGCTAAATGCTGTAGGGATGTTATTGCTGTATGGAGGTTATTGCTGTATGGAAGGTTATTGCTATATGGAGGTTATTGTTGTAGAGAGGTTATTGCTGTAGAGAGGTTATTGCTGTAGAGAGGATATTGTTGTATGGAGCTTATTGCTGTATGGAGGTTATTGCTGTATGGAGCTTATTGCTGTATGAAGCTAAATGCTGTAGGGATGTTATTGCTGTATGGAGGTTATTGCTGTATGGAAGGTATTGCTGTATGGAGGTTATTGCTATATGGAGGTTATTGCTGTAGAGAGGTTATTGCTGTAGAGAGGTTATTGCTGTAGAGAGGTTATTGCTGTAGAGAGGTTATTGCTGTATGGAGCTAAATGCTGTAGGGATGTTATTGCTGTATGGAGGTTATTGCTGTAGGGAGATAATTGCTGTAGGAGGGTTAATTCTGTAGGGAGGTTATTGATATAGAAAGGTTATTGCTGTAGAAAGGTTATTGCTGTAGAGTGGTTATAGCTGTATGGAGGTTATTGCTGTATGGAGGTTATTGCTGTAGGGAGATAATTGCTGTAGGGAGGTTATTGCTGTAGGGATTTTATTGGTGTAGAAAGGTTATTTCTGTATGAAGGTTATTGATGTAGAAAGGTTATTGCTGTAGAAAGGTTATTGTTGTAGAGTGGTTATAGCATTAGGAAGTTTATTGCTGTAGGGAGGTTATTGCTGTAGGGAGATAATTGATGTAGGGAGGTTATTGCTGTAGGGAGGTTATTGGTGTAGAAAGGTTATAGCTGTATGAAGGTTATTGATGTAGAAAGGTTATTGCTGTAGAAAGGTTATTGATGTAGAAAGGTTATAGCTGTATGAAGGTTATTGTTGTAGAAAGGTTATTGCTGTAGGGAGGTTATTGCTGTAGGGTGGTGATTACTGTAGGGAGGTTATTGTTGTAGGGAGGTTATTGTTGTAGGAAGGTAATTGTTGTAGAGAGGTTATTGTTGAAGGGAGGTGATTGCTGTAGGGAGGTTATTGCTGTAGGGTGGTGATTACTGTAGGGAGGTTATTGTTGTAGGGAGGTTATTGTTGTAGGAAGGTAATTGCTGTAGGGAGGTGATTGCTGTAGGGAGGTTATTGTTGTAGGAAGGTTATTGTTGTAGGGAGGTAATTGCTGTAGGGAGGTGATTGCTGTAGGGAGGTTATTGTTGTAGGGAGGTTATTGCTGTAGGGAGGTGATTACTGTAGGGAGGTTATTGTTGTAGGGAGGTTACTGCTGTAGGGAGGTGATTGCTGTAGGGAGGTGATTGCTGTAGGGAGGTGATTGTTGTAGGGAGTTGATTGCTGTAGGGAGGTTATTGCTGTAGGGAGGTTATTGTTGTACGGAGGTGATTGTTGTAGGGAGGTGATTGCTGTAGGAAGGTAATTGCTGTAGGGAGGTGATTGCTGTAGGGAGGTTACTGCTGTAGGGAGGTGATTGCTGTAGGGAGGTGATTGCTGTAGGGAGGTTATTGTTGTAGGGAGGTCATTGTTGTATGGAGGTGATTGCGGTAGGGAGGTGATTGCTGTAGGAAGGTAATTGCTGTAGGGAGGTGATTGCTGTAGGGAGGTAACTGCTGTAGGGAGGTGATTGATGTAGGGAGGTGACTGCTGTAGGGAGGTTATTGTTGTTGGGAGGTTATTGCTGTATGGAGGTGATTGCTGTAGGGAGGTGATTGCTGTAGGGAGGAGATTGCTGTAGGGATGTTACTGCTGTAGGGAGGTGATTGCTGTAGGGAGGTGATTGCTGTAGGAAGGTAATTGCTGTAGGGAGGTGATTGCTGTAGGGAGGTTATTGTTGTAGGGAGGTTACTGCTGTAGGGAGGTAATTGCTGTAGGGAGGTGATTGCTGTAGGGAGGTAATTGCTGTAGGATGGTTATTAGTTGACCTAATTTTGCTGAGATGAAAAGTTTTTGAGTGAGATAATGGCGAAGCCGGTAGGGGTCAAAATAAAAAATCTGAAGAAAAGTTGTTTTTTAAAAATGTTTGGGGATTAATGCTTTCTCTCCCTTAAAAAGTCCAAGTTGTATCCAGTATGATTTATATCGTGTGTGGCCATCATTTGCACCAATACACGCAATAATTCTACAGCGCATCGACATGACGTAACGCACAGTTAGTGCGTTAGGCAGATTCCTCCACTATTGCTGTAAAGCCTGTGTCAAATCTCGAATGTTGTCAATTTGGTTGTTGGCCCTCACCTTACGACCCAGCTCATCCCAGATGTGCTCTATCGGGTTGAGATCAGGGGAAACCGCAGGCCATGGAAGTCCGGCAACATTGTTTCGAGCCAGGTATTAAGTTCTGAGTCTGGCTGTGTGCGGGCGGGCATTGTCTTGCTGCAGTGTTACACCAGGGCCGTGGCAGCGATTGAAAGGCATTGCATGAGGAGTTAGCACATCAGTAATGTAACCCTGTGCATTGAGGTTGCCCTGTATGACTTCCAGCTCAGTCTTACGGTTACCCATGATAGCACCCCATACCCTTACACCCCCACCACCGAACCTGTCCCTCTCAACAACACAACAATCTGCTAATCTCTCGTTTTTACGCCTGTATATGCGTAGCCTACCATCTGCATGGCTGAGTGTGAACCGAGATTCGTCAGTAAAGAGAACTCGGTTCCAATCAGCCCGCCTCCAACTCAAATGATGTCGTGACCACAATAACCTAGTACCACGGTGACGTCGCATCATTATTTGACCGAAATATGGGCGTCGTGCTCTGATTTTGGCTGAGCGTTGCATCGCAAGCTATTACGGATGGTCTGCGATGACACACCGTATCTCCTAGCCGTTACGGTGGCTGGCAACCTACGCTGACGCAAGTGCGTTAACGTGATGTAGTAGCGATCAGTTCTGGCGGTGGTGACATGGGGATGACCAGGGCGGGGACGATCGCGAACAATCCCAGTCTGTTGGTACCGGGTCGAAAGCCTCTGTATTGTCTTCTGACAGCAGCCGTCGTTCCCGCCTGAAGCATTCCAAAAACCTGATTTCTTTCAACTTTAGACAAGCGTGGCATGATGAAAAGAGTGAAAAAGTAAAACTTTTTCAATTTTCGGATTAGCCTGTGTCGCGATAATCGTACGACGTTGACTGAATTAATTTTTCGAGCACGTGTATAACGCGCACGTGCATTAAGTGAACATCAAGGTTCCGGTTGGTGAACGGTTTTCACGTGTTGCATTTGGTGTCAACCCTACACAGGTGTATTTACAAGTTACCAGTGTATCGCATGTTCATTCACTGAATGTGTAACATAAACATAGCCGAAGATGTCTGTTAAAAAAGTGGGACGTTTCTACATTTGCTCAGTATAGATAGAATACCACAAATATCGGAGAAACTGTAATTGTAGACAGGTCAGTTTATCGCTTAACATGATTTCCTTGTTCTGCACGAGATTCTCGATGTCTGTGTTTTGTTTCGTCATAGGACAAGGGAAGTAATATATCGGTCTAACTTGGAAATGGTAAGACTGCAGGTGTTGTCTTATCTTGTTGATCACTGTACTTCAGAGACAAGTACTGAAATGTTCGTACGTGTATTTCAACAAATGGTTGCATTATGTCTCTCAGTGTATTAGTTCAATACGTATGCAACACCCTATAGACTGTATCTATCTGTTTAGTTACTAAAAGTGGTGCCCTGTTTCATGAATATACATGTATTTCCGAAGTACAATCCCGTCAAAACACATTATGGTGATAGATGTGCATTGTTAACGAAACGTTTGTACACGTTGCAGTTGTATCGTTAGTAGTCATGACTACCTCTCTGTCTGCACGAGTTTTCGAGCAGTTTGAGATTTTCTGTGTGGTCCAAGGGAAGTAATACAATCGGTTACAATAAGACCGTATGGATTATCTTATCTTGTTTCTGTTGACACTGTATTACATACATAAAAGTAGGTGAGGGATACAGCGCCTGATTCCTGATTTGAAGGTCGTGAGTTCGGGCCTACGATGATTCATTTTAGTACACACGCAGATCAAGTTTCCAAATAAAGATTAAATCATGTTCTGAGTACAAACTTCTTAATTCAAATCAACGCTTGTTAGAAAACTGCTCAATTGATTGTGAAACTGTCATAACAACCAGAAATCATATAAACTGACACCTCAATAATAGGACCAATATTGGTTCTGAAGAATGTTCGTCTTGTTAATTAGCATATCAGAGCATATCAGAGTGTTGAGTTAAAATGCGGAACACTGGTCCGTGAAAATACGATCCTATACATAAAGTGGTCATTTAGAGATGTTTTACAGTAGTTTTTGTAGTGGTTTTTATCATCTAGAACATTGAATACAACATAATTAATAGTTTCAATCTATCAAATATATTAATGAACCAATCTTAGGATAGTTAACACACGTTGTAGCTTACTGAATCTTATGTTCCTATGTTAGTAACTCTGTGATATGTTCCCAGACATCTATATAATATCTATATGGACCTAGCAGTAGTGCTCACCATACATAGTGCGCATCAATCAAACTTTCGTAAAATAAAGCATGAATGTGCCGGCCCGCTAGCGCAATTGGTATCCCGATAGACTGCCAGTCCGAAGGTTCCGGGTTGGAATCTGGGTTTGGTCGGCTATGGTCACTGTTTTGAAATGATCAAAAAAAAAAAAATATTTCTAACAATTATAAGGTCATACGCCTTCCACCAGTAGATCTCATATGGGAAAGATGTCAGTCGCTTGCAGAGAAACCGAGAAGTGCACTGTCTATGGAGCCCAGGTAGATCTTGTATAGTCTGACCACGCCTTAAAATGATTAAAGCTGTTGATAGTGCGTTCAACACTAGAAAACCAATCAAAAACACCATGAATGACAAAGATATGGACCGGACATGAAATCGGGACATACACAGTTCAGAGACGTGCAGTGACCTTGACCTTGAAGCTAGTGACCTTGGTCTTGGTGTGACACGTCTTTATCCTGTCGCGGTCACTTCTGCCGAATTAATTTGAAATCCATCCATGAATGACAAAGCTATAGACCGACACGAAATCAGGACGTACAGACCTAACTACGCGCGTGATTCCTATTTAGCCCCCAATATACTTTGTGAAACGGGGGGTATCAATGTATACATGCAGGTGTCCCTCTAGGGTCCACGCTTGAACCAATTATATCTCGTATTTATTTCGATATTAATGATATAACTGATAAAACATCAAGTTCTCCACTATTTGTAGACAAAATGAATGTTTGGTCATGTAAATGTCTCGCAACTTCAATCAATCTTAAACTGAGAGTTTGTTTGTTTCTCACACAGTTTCCTGTGATCAACTATCTCTATTTCATGTTGTTTAAGAAGATTCACGAAGACACACTGGTGTTGTTTTCAGTGGCAATGGTAAATGGTCGGAACTCAATGAAAATATATATATATAATTTCTGTAATAAAACTATGCATGACTTATGTTAACTTAAATACATATTACAAAGACAAAATATAGTCAGAAAATCTGTATGATTCCTCTTGCCAGTACCACAATATGCTAGTGATGTCTGAGGCGGCTGTACTTATAGAAACAGCCATAGTATAGATAACATTCAGATGGCAGACAAACAGGTTGGTACGTATCTTCATGTTTGTTCTACAGAGACAGCTGTAGACTTTGCACCTAACTTTATATTCATTATATGTCAATTTAATACTAAGTAATATTCCGATACATGTACTGTGGTAATGTAGTGTCTGGAAGAGAGATCTCAAGATATTCCTCGGTGCCCAATACACTGATTTGTAAATTGTTTGGAAAAACAAAATTCCTTCGTGAAACTCATGTTTACCAGTTAATTAAAATTTGCAAGTCGATTATGTCAATCGATCTTTGAGATGCGTCACGATATCAGGTGTGAATGCGAATTGATTTCCAATGCATAAATAGAGGATTTGACTACGATCTGGAGATATTAGGTTCGTAACCTAGGTGCAATCTCTGACATAATATTGACAATATGCAACATGTTTACAATAAGATATGTATAGCTATTGTCCGACATAATGTCGAACACTTTTCTCGCTACATATATGAATTGGTTTGTTGATAAAACCGAAACTTTGGTTTTAAATTGATCATATATTGTTGTAACACTGCGTGTGTATGTACCTTTAGATTATGTGATATACCGCAATCAGTGTAAAACAACAACAATATAATCCATGTATACAATACTTACAGTATTCAAGTATGTAATGTAAGATTTAAATACATGTACTTGATAATTGCACGTGGCAATCGAGCTAAAAATATATATTGATGACATCAATGTATCGAAACTTATATTTTCGTTTTAATACGGAATCCTAATAAGGCAATCATGACTTTATCGCTGGTGATACAAGACAGTACTATACTATTCGATTCGCCGAGGTGCGAGATGGTACTATACAATTCGACATGCCGCAGTGCAACGTTAGACGATATAATACGCTCCGATACTCCGCAACGCGACGTTAGACGATACAATACGCTCCGATACTCCGCAACGCGACGTTAGACGATATAATACGCTCCGATACTCCGCAACGCGACGTTAGACGATACAATACGCTCCGATACTCCGCAACGCGACGTTAGACGATATAATACGCTCCGATACTCCGCAACGCGACGTTAGACGATACAATACGCTCCGATACTCCGCAACGCGACGTTAGACGATATAATACGCTTCGATACTCCGCAACGCGACGTTAGACAATACAATACGCTTCGATACTCCGCAACGCGACGTTAGACGATACAATACGCTTCGATACTCCGCAACGCGACGTTAGACGATACAATATGCTTCGATACTCCGCAACGCGACGTTAGACGATACAATACGCTTCGATACTCCGCAACGCGACGTTAGACGATACAATATGCTTCGATACTCCGCAACGCGACGTTAGACGATACAATACGCTTCGATACTCCGCAACGCGACGTTAGACAATACAATATGCTTCGATACTCCGCAACGCGACGCTAGACGATACAATACGCTTCGATACTCCGCAACGCGACGCTAGACGATACAATACGCTTCGATACTCCGCAACGCGACGTTAGACGATACAATACGCTTCGATACTCCGCAACGCGACGCTAAACGATATAATACGCTTCGATACTCCGCAACGCGACGCTAGACGATACAATACGCTTCGATACTCCGCAACGCGACGCTAGACGATACAATACGCTTCGATACTCCGCAACGCGACGCTAGACGATACAATACGCTTCGATACTCCGCAACGCGACGCTAGACGATACAATACGCTTCGATACTCCGCAACGCGACGCTAGACGATACAATACGCTTCGATACTCCGCAACGCGACGCTAGACGATACAATACGCTTCGATACTCCACAACGCGACGCTAGACGATATAATACGCTTCGATACTCCGCAACGCGACGCTAGACGGTACAATACGCTTCGATACTCCGCAACGCGACGCTAGACGATACAATACGCTTCGATACTCCGCAACGCGACGCTAGACGATACAATACGCTTCGATACTCCGCAACGCGACGCTGGACGATACAATACGCTTCGATACTCCACAACGCGACGCTGGACGATACAATACGCTTCGATGCTCCGCAACGCGACGCTGGACGATACAATACGCTTCGATGCTCCGCAACGCGACGCTGGACGATACAATACGCTTCGATGCTCCGCAACGCGACGCTGGACGATACAATACGCTTCGATACTCCGCAACGCAACGCTAGACGATACAATACGCTTCGATACTCCGCAACGCGACGCTAGACAATACAATACGCTTCGATACTCCGCAACGCGACGCTAGACGATACAATACGCTTCGATACTCCGCAACGCGACGCTGGACGATATAATACGCTTCGATACTCCGCAACGCGACGCTTGACGATATAATACGCTTCGATATTCCGCAACGCGACGCTCGAGGATATAGTACGTTTGGTTTTTGAAAGGATATTATATATGCTACCTGAAAACCCATTTCTTAAGCGTCAAAGCCGTGCGTAACTATATTTTTCTCACATGAATTTATCATATGGTTACTTGAACTTGTTTCAAAAAAGCATTGTCAGTATTAGGGGTATGGTTATGTTAACATCTATAATTTTTTCACGGTTCAGTTACACAAGCTATATTTTTATAAGTAACTGCACTTATGTCAGGCAATGTTAGTAATGGAGAGTTCATTAAATAAAGGTCAAGGTCAAATCTGATGTACGAACACGTGCAAATATGTGTCCATGTCCCGCACGTGCAAAACGTGCTATAAACGTCAATACGCCTAATACGATTAATTTCATAGCGAGCCGGCTAAAAAAATCAATAATTCGCTGCATTACCTGTTCAAATATCGGTATGTGAAATTTTGTGTGAATACGCATTATTAGAAAAATAATAATACAATATAAACTGACCGATTAGGAATTTTGTTGAGTGTATAGTGCAGCAAATAGCATACATATTTTATCTGAGTATCAGTATCTTTTTGAATGTAATTTTCACACACACACACACACACGCACACACACACACGCACACGCACACGCACACGCACCTACACACGCACACGCACACGCACGCGCACGCGCACGCGCACACGCACACGCACACGCACACGCGCATGCACACGCACGCACACACACACGCACACGCACCTACACACATACACACACACGCACACGCACCTACACACGCACACGCACCTACACACGCACACGCACCTACACACGCACACGCACACGCACACGCACACGCACCTACACACGCACACGCACATACATATACATATAAACAGTTCTAAGTATTATTTCCATAATGCCCAGTCAAAATAAAGATGAAATGTACATGCACTGACTGTAATATTGACATTTAAATGTCATTACATGGATATTCTCATTTAAACTGTACATTAATTGTGTAAGACATTAGTATTAGTTTGAACATTTCTAATCTTGTAGATATATACACAAACTCACTGCACATTGAACACTGAAGTAGTGGATTATATTTCATTGTTATTTTCATCAATATCATGATCATCTTGTTCATATTCATATTCCAAGAAATCAACTTCATCAGTCTCTTCTGCATCATCGTCAATGTCAGATAGTTCACCATCAATATCCACTGGTACCTGTGGCCCAGAAAACCACTTTATCCGGAAATATTCATTCTCTTCGAACCATCCATTTTCCCGCGGGTCTAATTCTAATGGAACAGCTTGGTCAGCATGTCGCCATACATAAGAGACTAAATTGGTACGAAGAATTTTTTGGTGCAAAACAGGTTTTGATGGCGGCAGTATAGATGCATCAGCACCTCTAATTTTACCCAGTGGTTCGGTTGAATCTGTTGGTGCAAATTTCGTTCTGAAAATAGCAAATCTGACATTGCAACAGAACGAAACAATATATACTGTATTGTGGCACATAAGCGGACAAATCTGGTCGGAACTCATCGTTTGGACACATGCTGAATAATACAACAAACTCATGAGAATGGACGCTGCCTTAAAGTAACATAACATACAATAGTCTATGGTGACACTATGACATCCTTGCTTAATGTCGTTGTTTGATTTATATATGTTCCCGGTCCGAGGCTGCTAAATTACATATTTTATTGTACGTAGTAAGAAACAAATGGACATCATATCGCATAGGGGAGTTGAGAGAACACACGTTCATACTTAGCACAAACACACATTCTGGTAACCTGAGAACCTGCGTGTCCGAGTTTCAACATTTAACATCATTGTAAGAATGCATAAGGATTTCAGCATACGGATTCAAATATATTTAAAAACCCTACTATTGTAAATTTGTCCGACCTCAGCTACAAAATATTTAAAGAGCAAATGTTCGGCAAAGTCGCATGTGTAATTCAGTTCTGACCATTGGTGGTTCACCTTGCAGGCTTGTTTATCTATAACGTAATTCATCTTGCTTATTTTACAAATTATCATCACTTGTTGTGTAAACATCACATAATGCCATGTAAAATGGAATGAAAAGCTCTTATGTTGACCGCAAGCAGTTGTATTAACTTTCCGGACCGGTCGATGTCAATTGTATGCACCTTCCTGACCGGTCAGTGTCAATTGTATGCACCTTCCTGACCGGTCAGTGTCAATTGTATGCACCTTCCTGACCGGTCAATGTCAGTTGTATGAACCTCCCTGACCGGTTCGATAAATTCACGTAAGAGATGGATTATCGTTGTAATTTTTAGTTAAAAATTCAGTCTTCATATAGCTAAAATATTAGATTCATCAGCACTCTGGACAGCGTTCACGCTGCCATCTTGTTTTCATGATATTCGAATGGTATTTCCGAAAGTAGTGCCTAACGAACATCCGAGGCACTTGACGTAGTTGGTCGAGGTTTTCCGAATGGCTAGACGGTCTGATACCATCGCGACGCTAGAGGATACGACGCGATTTAATATTCCACAGCGCGACGCTAGACGGTACGATACGATTCGATATTCTGCAACGCGACGCTAAACGATACGACGCGATGAAGCGAGACGGAACGATGGCTCTACTTTAAATACGCTATGCTTCGATTCTCCTATATTCGATATTGCTAAGGAGATGTTGCTTAGGACAGGTTACTATGGAGAGGTTGCTATAGAGAGGTTGTTATTGAGATGTTGCTATGGAGAGTATGCTATGGAGAGGTTGTTATTGAGATGTTGCTATGGAGAGTATGCTATGGAGAGGTTGTTATGGAGAGGATGCTATGCAGATGTTGTTATGGAGAGGATGCTACGAAGAGGATGCTATGGAGAGGTTGTAATGGAGAGTATGCTATGGAGAGGTTGTTATGGAGAGGTTGCAATGGAGATATTGCTAAGGTAATGTTGCTACGGAAATATTGCTAAGGAGAGGTTGCTATTGAGATGTTGCTATGGAAATATTTTCTTATGAAGGGGTTGTTATGGAGGGGTTGCTATAGATGGGTTGCTACGGAAATATTACTAAGGAGAGGTTGCTATGGAAAAATTGCTATGGAGAAGTTGCTATGGAGAGGTTGTTATGGGTGGGGTTGCTATGGAGATATTGCTAAGGTGATGTTGCTATGGAAATATTGCTAAGGAGATGTTGTTATGGAGAGGTTGTTATGGAGAGGTTGCTATGGAGATGTTGCTATGGAAATAGTGCTAAGGAGAGGTTGCTATGGAAATATTGCTAAGGTGATGTTGCTATGGAAATATTGCTAAGGAGATATTGCTAAGGTGATGTTGCTATGGAAATAGTGCTAAGGAGAGGTTGCTATGGAGAGGTTGTTATGGAGAGGTTGCTATGGAGATATTGCTAAGGTGATGTTGCTATGGAAATAGTGCTAAGGAGAGGTTGCTATGGAGAGGTTGTTATGGAGAGGTTGCTATGGAGATATTGCTAAGGTGATGTTGCTATGGAAATAGTGCTAAGGAGAGGTTGCTATGGAGAGGTTTCACTGTATATCTAAGCCAATTTTTCACAGATGACATTTCCCACGGAATTAATTCACTTGTGTTTGGTATAACACTTACTGTGGTACAATCATCACATAACTTGGATAATGATCGCGCAGAAGTGCATTCATGTTGGGGTGGCTCTGGTAATTAACCGATGTTTTATCAGTGTTAAGTGATTAAGTATTTATTTTACGCCTATTGTATATGTTAAACACATAAGTAATGGTTATTATATTTGTGCGCTACTGGAGTACAGGGTATTATCTACAATTATTACAATGTAATTGTTAGATAGATGGGGGAATGCGACAACCACTGTGGTGCCATTTGATGTTGTATTATATATTTGTAGCCTACCCAACAATATCGCTGATCAGATAAATCCAGTCGATGCAGAACGTTATCGATGGGACTGTTGGTCAACAGTCAATTTGTCTATCGGCAGTTTCCGTAAGTGACCGTAAATCTTCCGATGATCACCGATTAATGACTTGTATATCACATTAACATATAGCCTCCGGGATAAGCGCATTTGTTCTTTTCAAATGAATTTCATTTGGATTTCACGGTAGTCTGGTCATGATATGAACATGATCTGCCATGAACGAAAGCCTGATGGTGATATTTACAGTAGTCTCGTCATGATGTGAACATGATCTGCCATGTACGAAAGCCTGATGGGGATATTTCGGCTTCATGATTTCACAAATTCAGCTTCATGAATTCACGAGTTCAACTTCCTGACTTCAAAAATTTGAACTTCAGGATTGCACGATTCTACTTCACGAATTCTTGATTTCAACTTTGCGAATTCACAATTTCATCTTCGTGAAGTTGAAATCATGAATTCGTGAAGTTGAAATCATGAATTCGTGAAGTTGAAATCGTGAATTCGTGAAGTTGAAATCGTGAATTCGTTTAATTGATTTCGTGAAATTGAAATAGTGAAATCGTGATTTTATGAAGTTGAATTTGTATCCGAAATATATATCAGGTCCCGATGTATCGTCTTCTTCTATATGCACGTCGAATTGAACTGGGTTATTCGAAACCACGTATTATTCGAATGAACCATTTGAGACGTGAGAACCTCGCTATTCAAACAATCCATTTCTTTATACTTACAACGGACGTCACATATTAATTATCAATGAATGCTCCATTTTGTTATATTAATGATATGAAATCTAAGCACTGTGCCTATTTGTTTATAATCAACTTGGGTATCGGAAAGGACAATTCGATAAACATTTAATTTAAAATGATGAACACAACTCGCATTGTTGAATCAATGGAATATATAATATTCATTTTGGTGATTATCAATTATCAACATGTATTAACAAATCTTTTCGCTATCTCATTGTAGGTAACGGGCAGTGTACGGTGCAGGATGACTGAATGTATGTTAGATTTACGGTGAGATTTGTTCGTTTATAAATATGTAGAAGCCAAGTATCGGAAAATTCATTCCGCCTAACTGATCATGAAAGGAATGGTGAGTCCAAAACTGGTTGTCGATTTTATAAAAGGTGGATTTATAAGGGATGACGATACTAATCATGGTTATGTCTGGTTCATGTAGATTTATGGATATTTAAGAGGCGTATTAAATAATATATTCATCTAATGAAAAACTTCACCCAATGTTTACATACAATATAGCGGACATTTTACCCGGTCACAACAAACACGATGCGTGAAGCCCGTGCAGTCAGTGCCGTAAAACACGTGCTTCAAGTTTGTGCAATGAAAATTGCTGTGTAGGAGAAAATATTTTCAATGTCTTTAAATCGATATTTGAAGCGTATTTGACGAATGAAATGGAATTAATTCGACGACTGAAACAAATTATGTTTATGAAGACTGGGGGATTGTTGTAATTGTGCTTGCATGGCGTTATTTGGACGCATATTGTATCTTATTTGTAACTTCTTGGTCATTATTTTGGTTTTGATCAAGCAAAGTTATAACACGGCAATGACTGTGTTTTTCTTTGTTTATAAACACAATCATTATAGAATATGTTCTTACAATCAACCAGAATGGCTTATTTGAAAATCTCTGAATATATTGATACTTTTACTCAGACATACACGTAGGGTAGCGGATTTCATACTTATACTCAGACATGTAAGGTAGGGGATTTCATACTTATACTCAGACATACATGTAAGGTAGGGGATTTCATACTTATACTCAGACATGTAAGGTAGGGGATTTCATACTTATACTCAGACATACATGTAAGGTAGGGGATTTCGTACTTATGATATTTATCGAACCAAAAAAGTATCACGAATATTAACAAGATAGCTAGATAATTATCGCGATATTTAAGTTGTTAACACGAAACAATTCGTAAACGGTATCATGCTAACTGGTGGCAGTAATATGCCACCATATTAAATAGCTATTTTAATGCAGTTGTAAAATGTTCATGTGCTTTGTATTGTGCATAACAGTATACATATACTGTATAATGGCAGAGTGGTTAAGGCATCTGCCTTGGGAGCAGGAGATGGTGTGTCAAGCGCTAGACCAGTGTCCGCAAGAATCTTTAATGCAAACAATCGTGTTGCAGGAAGTTTGCAGGAAACATGACATTACAACTATTTTTTATGTGCGCAAATACAGTACTGTTTAATATTACATCTTTGTAACAATAACATAAACACTATTTTTTATGATTTTTGAAAAAATATATAGCTCTATGTTATCATCGGTCCGATGTTGGCAGGAGTTCAATCAAAACTTGCTCATGGGTCCGACGTCGGCCCAATATCTGCTCTTCAAATATTTGTTTGACATTTTTCTTTTGTTAGTTTGACATTTTTCTTTTGTTAGTTTGACACTTTGTAGCAATGTTATTTGAATGCCAAACTAATCCATTTGCCAGATCAAATTGCAATGTAATGGGAAAATATTGACACACGTTTTTTAACATCTAAGCCGTATATTTTTAACGCATCCGCACTCTAAACGTGCTTTCCATCCGTGGATTAAACGCACGATGCAAGCGTCTGCAAGGAACGAGCGCACAAAGGCATGAAAGGGCAAGGAAAGTCGCTTTTAGCGAGAATTTGAAGGTAATATTTTAATATGTGTCATGTTATTACGTTTTATGCTAGTCTACTTTATTTTCTTTCCTATTCATGTAATTTTTAGTTGCATATATGACTTGGTGTGAATTTCGTTGTAAAATGGGTGGGTGAATATTTAGAATTGCTAAATTGCCTTAACATGCTGAAACAGAAAGGCATAGTTTAATTTTCCTTTTAAGTTTCTTCTCCAAAATAACCCATCCATAATTTATCCAAATTCATTATTACTGACGTTGTTTCACTGTTTGGATATGTGCACTAAATACCGATGCGCACTGAACACCGGTGGAAACCGAAAGGGTCCGATTACTATGCTAGTTTTCGTCGCACATTTGTTTACATCGTAGTATTAAGCATTTTTTAGTTCTTCCAGTCGAAAATGTCTTGTATTGGAAAACAATATGAAAGTTCAGTAGATATTTACCTCTTTCTATGGTAGAGCGGGTGTGGGTATTTCCGAACACCTAACTAACGGTCGGTCTAAACACCCCAGGACACCCCAAGACACCCCAGAGGCGCGTTCAGCAACAAGAGCGCTCGCATTGTTTTCGAGCGCTTGCATCCTGAACGCAGGTGCTCGCGCAAGTGCTTGCAAGCGCGCGCGATTCAACTCGATCGGTGTATCGCCAAGAAATCCAAGATGGCGTCCAATACTAGTATAGTTCAAGAGATGATGGAATTGTCGTTGAATAGCGAGGTTACAAAGCAATATTACACCATGCTTGTCACAGAAAAAGTATATAAAGATTGTGTTGATGGTAAGAATTTATTTTTATTCTGCTATATCCTTTGGAATCGGAGTTGTACCGGTTGGGTGAATTCCCATTACATATTGGCGCACGCTAGTCCTACAAATATAACTCCTAGCATTTGTATTCTTCACGTTTTACCTTCATTTTAATTATATTTTACATTTTACGTTTTCTGTCAAATGCGGAGTCATATGGGATATCGTCAATTTTCCTTTAGCACTTTTTTTATAAGGGGCCGATCGAAATTTGGTCGGGACGAGTTTATCATCAAATATTTCATCAATAATTTATAAAACTTATGACACATTAATAAATAATCAATTATGGTACAGTTGCAACACAAACTATGATGAATGGAACACTCGCCTTGATAATGCAAATTGAGTTTAAATGATAAATCCGATGGGTAGTCGAGTAAATCGCTCTATGTAATGGCGGACGGTGTTGTTTACATCGTGATAATTACCATTTTTTGCGGTTTTCATTGGTGTTATGTGCAAATAACTCAGATTTTGGCAGCATTTGACACATCTATCCGAAAAAACATGTGGTAAAACAATATAATCCAAGTGTTTAAATTTGAGCTTAGACTGACTTTGATGAGATGCTTGACAATGAATGTAAAATATGAAAGATAAAAAAACAAATATTGAAAAACGAAGGTAAACGTGAAGGATCTAGTATGGTTGTCTAATTGTTTGGACTAGCACCACACTAGCCGGAGTGGTCTGACACAGACTGAGAACTATCTCTTATGCACTCTTTCTGTTAACTTGCTACTTCTATAGATCTATTCTATTACTTCTAATGCTTATTTCTTAAACGCTTTTCGTAGCCACTAGCCAAAACGTAACGGTCAATGATGACAGCGATTTCATACAATGTAGATTAAGTGTTTATTTGAATGGTTTTGTGTTTTGACTGAAGCATTTTGCTGGGTGATGAAGCCAAAATAGTTAATTTTACAAAGCAGTTCAGTTGTCCATAAGTACACTAAGGTCAGTTGTGGGCTTATTTTTTAGATGTTTAACTTTATCATAGTCACAGATTCATAAAATGTTACAAATATTTCTTACAGACGGCTCTGGGGTACTGGCTAGCCTTTTGTTCGAGACAGTTGAGAAGATGTTTACATCCAATGGTGTGCCAAAAGAGAAGACTCTAGGTAAGATTAAATTATCTTTTACCCATAATTAACTGTAACATGGAAATTCCATGCTTGTACTGTACTCAAGCAGTTATAACAAGAGTCTTGCCGGTAGTATAGCTGAATCAAGGACTTTTATACTTTGAGTTGCAGGTTAAACCTACTGAACCCAATGTTATGCATATAAGATTAATGTTAAGCAATATATTATGAATGTATAGAACCCAGTAGTTTTCTTTATAAGCAGTATAAACAAGAGAGAAAAAATATGCTTGGAGACTGTTTCTAACCACCAGTCTGTATTACAATAAGAAAATTTACTTACATACAACTGCTGACTGCGCCACAATTCAACTTCATGGATAGGCAGTTGTGTTTAATACTAAGATGGTAACAAGTATTATGGGGAAACAATAATTTTTCAGACTCATACCATGTTTTTTCTTCCTTTCCCATGGATTCTCAGTTACACCTTTGTTATAAAATGTCATCAAATACCAAACAAAAGTATATTGGATAATTTTAACGAGACTCCAGTATTACTTGATTAAATTAAAATATAAGCCAGTAGTTTGAAACTATTCTTTTTTTACAGAAAAAAAGGGTAAGCATTATGATGCAGGCCACAAAAAATGAATAGTTAGATTATTTTCCATATTTTTGGGAAGAGAAGTTTATTGCCAGATTGCTAAGATTAAGTATCTTGTAAACATGCATTTAGGCTTGCTGTTCTTCAAATGCGGTGTTTGTATTCTATCATATGTTCAGAATATTATAAAATACCCAGCAAGTTTTTTATTTAAGTATTGCAAGCTACACTCAAATTGTAATATATTTATGAATGTTCGGAAACTGGTGTTCAGAACTAAAAAGATATTTGTTTTGGGATTTTTTATAAGTAAACAGCTTTCTAATAAGTAAAACTGCTTTTTCTTTTTTCAAGTTAATGATACAATAAAGGCAATGGAATACTTATCTAACATTTCATTTCTTATGACTGTATTTTATAGCTTTTGTGTTGTCTCCTTATATATTGTGTACTGGTGAATGTAATTATTTCAGACAGTGCTTGGTGAAAGTTTCCTCAATTTGTAAATTGTAGTATGCAGAAAGAAAAAAAGCATCTTAACTGTATTATATAGCTTTTGTGTTGTCTCCTTATATATTGTGTAATGGTGAATGTAATTATTTTAGATAGTGCTTGGTGAAAGTTTCCTCAATTTGTAGTATGCAGAAAGAAAAAAAGCATCTTAACTGTATTATATAGCTTTTGTGTTGTCTCCTTATATATTGTGTAATGGTGAATGTAATTATTTTAGATAGTGCTTGGTGAAAGTTTCCTCAATTTGTAGTATGCAGAAAGAAAAAAAGCATCTTAACTGTATTATATAGCTTTTGTGTTGTCTCCTAATATATTGTGTAATGGTGAATGTAATTATTTTAGATAGTGCTTGGTGAAAGTTTCCTGAATTTGTAGTATGCAGAAAGAAAAAAAAGCATCTTAACTGTATTATATAGCATGTGTTGACTCCTTGTATATTGTATAATGGTGAATGTAATGGTTTTAGATAGTGCTTGGTGAAAGTTACTTCATAGTGTTGTATCTATAATAAAAAGAGGGCCGGGTGCAAGGAGTAAAGGGCAGGGCACTTTTCATATAATTGTCCAGAGAATGTCCTTTAACTATGGGAATAAATGCATGAAAACTTGTCAATTTTGTGTAGAAGAAAGAAATTGTTCATTTAAAATGCTACAAATGGGTATAAAATGATTTAAACATATTTTGGAACCTTAAATTCTCGGGGGGGGGAAACAAGTGTTTTAAGCAAGGACCCAGTAAGGGAAACAGGGGAAAGCAAAAAGGGCAAAGTGGTGTGCACAGAAAAAAGGCTATAGATACAACACTATCATCTGTATAACTTGTCAGAATATATCATGTATTAACTGTAGCCGCTACCTTATTTTTAAGGTCCTTTTAAAAAATTGTATCATAATTTGATAAATTACTGGCAATATCACTCTATACAAATTATACCAAATATTCCTTAAGTCATAGTCTGAAAATAATCAGTTTTACTTCCATATTTGTGCGGAAGTGTATATCTTGTTCATTTGAGTTATTTATGCATTGCAGATTACACAGAGTCCCTTAAGATTCTGGTAGCACTTGGTTTGATTGGGAACATTGTCAGCGCTGCCAAGCAACCGCCAAAAATGACAATTGGTGTAAAGACCAAGTTTGACACCGTTTCCATGGCGGCTTACTCAAAAGAAATAGCCGATGACACACTACATTCCTTTTCTGCAATGGCACCAGCAGAGATGACTCCACAGCAGAAGGTCAGGTTCATGGAGCTTCTGGCAGCATCTATGCCAGCAAGCCAGACTGAAGGTAAAATTTGTGGATGTGATAAATCATTTTCATTTATTTCTTATTAAAGAATTTTATGGTATTTCAATAAAAGATGAAACAGTTAAACAAAATAAGTACTGACATTATCCAAGTATATTATTGAATTATATGCAGTGACTATAAATAGAGATGGATACTTTGACTGCAACCACACTGTACTGACTATTTTGGATGATGTTTTCACTACATATACCAATATTCAGACTATAATTGTGCAAAACAGCACCATACTAAAAGTTTAGATATTAACTGGGCAGTGGGATATATCTGTATATGTGCTTTTCTAAAAATTTAAACACATTTCGTTTAAATTTTAGTATTTTCATAAATTGGAATAATATTAAAAAATTGCAGGACGAATATCTCCAAGTGAGGAGGAACAGACATACTCACAGTCGACCAGTGACCCAGATGAGGTTCAAGGACAAGGTAAACAGCTATTTATTGGCAGTCTTTTTAATACTCTTACTTTAATAAATAATTTTGGTGGTTCATTAATCATTACACTATCAGTAGTCAGGGCTCTCACTAGAACTTCAGTACAGGGAGTAGTTTTTGTGATTTAAGGGAAAAATTACAGCATTTTCACTATTTTTTAGGCATTTTATGTAGGAAAACTTCTCCCGCAGTTCAAATTAGGGAGAAGTCGGGTCATTTTGGGAGACTATTTCTCCCATGTCTCCCTCTTGTGAGAGCCCTGATAGTTATGCATGTCAAGCTGATAAATGGTGTTTCATCCTGCATTACTTTGTCCGTGCCCAAATAACAGAGCCTACTGTCTATGATATGAATTGTCTGCCACTTTCAGTCGATATACAACACAGGACGTGGTAAGATCTGAGAGTGGTTTGAGATAAATTACTAATCTTTAAAGTCCTGAAAAGAAAATTCTAAAAAGCATGATAATATAAGTTACTAGGTGGTATCTGTGTAACGCATTAGGAAATTAATCCCATCCTAGGGTGTTGAGTTTATTACCAAGTTTTCATGTTCTCAAATATGTAGAGAAGTTGTCAGATACTTGTGTAGAAAAGTTAATGTTTGTTTGAAACTAAAAATCATAGATGAGTAAACTGGTCGTTGGTGCAATTAAAGCAAAAATAAATTGATTAATGCATGTGTTCAGTGCTTTATGGCAATCACTATTATTGCACAGTGCTGTATTTTTTTGCTTTTTATTTAAGCTCGTGTCATGTGGACGCATGAAGCTATCCTGCTTCTGATTGATAGAAGACAGACCCTTGGACATTTGTTCGATAGTAGTACTGTGACACAGCGTCAGGCCTGGAGGAAGGTAGCTGAAGAACTTCGGGCAAAGGAGTATAAATACACAGAGGATGACTGTAGTAAAAAGTTCCGAAGTTTGAGAGCAAGGTACCGTATTCAGAATGCTCTGTATTTGATAAAACATTGTAAATTTAGCAACAATTAGGTCAGTAGTCTTGAAATTATAATTGAATATTTAAATTTGGTTACTTTTAGCAAAGAGTAGAGCTAATTGTTTTCAAGACAGCTCATTATTGGAATATATTCCCTGTCAGTTTTGGATTATAATACATGTTATAATACCCCTAGAACACAATATGTAAGGGGGTATACTGGATTCAGCCTGTCTGTCTGTCCGTCTGTAGACGGAATCATGTGGACACTAAATCTCCAAAGCCCCAGGTCAGAATTTAAGAAAGTTTAACAGAAGTGATCAGTACCATGCCTAGTTGTGCTTGGTCATTGTTTCGGGTCAAAGGTCAAGGTCACATGGGCTCAAGATAGTAAAATCTTGTGAACGCTAAATCTAAAAAACCCCTGTTCAGAATTTAATGATACCTCACAGAAGTGAAAAGTACCATGCCCAGTTGTGCATGGTCCATGTTTCTTGACAATATGTCAAAAGTCATTGTTACATTATATTTTTATGTACTATGTCATTGCGGTCTTCGGGGGGGTATTCATCACCTCCAGTGATAGTTCTAGTTTGTTTTGGCTCGACTGTGAAGAAATCTTGAAGGTTATCAAGTCACTTTTGAGTCTGCATCCTGGAAAAAACAGTACTGGCTTCTGATTAGAAATTACGGTCTTTATGAAAATGAGGCTCGAACCTGCAACCTTCTTGATAAGTGGCCAACACCTTTTATCCCTGCACCACCGCTCACCTTTATGTTTACCTCCCATTGAGATGTGATGGAAGTGGTACTTATGTTTTCAGGCACAAAACCATAAAAGAAAAAAACAGCAAAACAGGAAACAGCCGTCAGTCTTGGCGATACTTTGAAGTGATGGAGGATATGTATGCTGGGGATCCAGCTGTTCTTCCGACAACAGTTGTTTCCTCCATGCGGCCTGAACGAGTGCCATCGCCTGCAGATATTTCCCTTATTACTGAAGAGGAGCTGACAACTGAACAGCCACTTTCATCAACGCCACGTCTGAAACGCAAACGTCGTCGTTCTAGCATGGATGAGGAACCTCCTCAGTGGTTTGAAAAATACCAGCATTCGCAAAAAGAGATGCACAATGAAAGAATGGCTTTAGAAAACAGACGTGTCAGTGCTTTGGAAAATTTAGTCAAACTATTTCAAAATAAGCAATAGTATGTAAATAAACTTGGTAAAAGTTCTAACCTACTGCTGATGTAATTTTATTTTGTTTTAGGGGTAATATTTATTGAAAGTAGTGCTTTTAAATTAATTGTGTTATCACACATACTGATCTTGAAGTCGCCCTTAAAAATGAGTGTTTCTGGTTTCTTGCTGAAAAGTTAAGTTAGGCCATGCCAAATTTGAATTTTGTTAAGTGTCTGCATGCGCCTAGATTTTGCGCTCCTTGAAATCATGTGATTATGTGTCGCAACAGTTTCAGCCCATATAAGAAATTGTAGTACGGTGTGTTCAAAAACAAATTTATTGGTTTAAGTTAAACTTATTTTGCATGTTTTCATAATTGCATTTTTCACAATACATGATGGATTTGAGATTATAAGTCCGAACTCACTTAGAACTACCAGGAGAATAAGTTGAACAATGATATCAAAAATGTGTCTCTGTAGAATTAGTAATTATTTTGTGTACATCTACCATATATAGTTTAAGAATTCAATGTAAATTTTGTGTTTGTTTGTTCGATAATATGAAAATTGTGTGTTGTCTGTATACTTTATTTCCCAATGATTTGCTCATGTTTTGATTGTTGACTATTTGATGGTTGATCAGTTATTAGAGAACACATATATTGGTCAAATTTATGTAGGTTAGTAGGCCTTCAGGGGTCAAAATTAAATGTTTTGAGGGGTCACTGGGTGAAAGGTCACAAGATCAAAAGCTGATGAACTCTGTCCTACCTAAAATAGGTTAGCACAGGAAGTGTATATTTGAATGGGCCCATGCTAAAACTAGTAATGATCATAATTGGGATTCACTTGGTTTGAGATTAATTTATTATTTAATTGTTCAGTCTCAGTTTCTCTGACTATCTGTTGTAGTAACATAGCATTTGAAACAATGGTGTTTACTGAACAAATCTTCGCAAAAGTTGTGTGCAATTTGTATTTTCATGACCTCTTCCAGGTTCTGGACCAAAGAAACTATTCAGATTTAAATGTGCTTCAAAAAGTTGACTTTTTAGGTTAATATCTGTTTTATATCATTATAATCATGTTAGAAAGTAGTTAAATACATTATGTCTGAAAGAAATGATTGTGTTATTGGTACTGTAGGTCACATCATATTTGTGAGTACTTTATTATGTAAAAGTTTCCTATTATTACATGTCGGATTATTCCACTCAATGTTGCATTTATGCTGCTTCAAAATGTATTTGTTTTGGGTATTTTGGTGCCAACTTGACCTTGTCATTAACAAGAATGTTGAATTCACACAGATGTGAATTTGAAAAAAAACTGTTGTAAATTTATAGTGATTTGTAGTAACCACTGTCTGTCTCTTACATAAACATTTGTACTTTTCCTGTTTAACAGTTGTTTGATCTAAAGATCTCATAGATGTTTGTATATATTTGAATATTGTTAGTTACAATCAATTTGGAAGCTTAGGCCATGCCAAAATATAATTTTGTTAAGCGTCCGTGTGTGCCTAGGTTTTGCGCTCCTCGAGCCAAAAATAAAAGAAAATTTCCTAGCTTAAAATTCTCTCAACCTTTTCGATGGCCATGATTCGACAACGGCAATTTTAGTTGAGATCCGACAATGACGTGATTATTGTGCGAAAACTAGTCAATTTGCAGGCCAAAGTTTAATTGAGATTTATGAATGTATAGATTTAGTTTTGAAACAAACCATTTTGTTTTGTTTTTATGATGTTTCTTTCATTTAAATATCTAACATTATGCATCACTTATTATCTGAGGATATATTTTTCGTTATGAGTTTGTGTTGTTTTTTTGAATAGGTAGCTAGGTTTCGCAAACTTAGGTTGACGCTTAACAAAATTCCAATTTGGCATCATGGCATTAGCTCAGAAGGGGCCTGTTTTTGACCATTTTCTATTCTTACCTATTTATGTTAAAGAACTTTCCTATTTCAAAATTGTGTGAACTTTGCATCATAAAATGCTCAAATATTGATTTTTTAGTAATAAAGTTGGTAATTCAATTTCTGTGTAGTCTTCTCTTTTATAAAGCACTTTCAAACATATTTGTTTCTCAAAACAGTGTCATGATGGTTGACATGTTTTTTTGTTCTGAATGTCAGTCTCACTATATGCACCAAGTTGGAAAGGGTTTACATGACACATTTTTCTGCAGAGTCAGACAAGTGTTCCAATCAACATTAATCATGTTTCTGCCACTCCATTCAGGCATACTGAATTGTCATGTGTCTGTACACATGTCACTGAATTTTGTGTCCAGTATTTATTTAAAATCATTTGATTTCCAGTTATACATGAAGCAAAACTTTACTATATCCCAGCCAGATTAAGGTTAGGATGTCGTCCACTTGACCTTGTGGGTTCGAGCACTACCAAGACCACAACCGTTTAATGAAACTACATACAATAGTAATGCACACTAAGAGGATGTGCAATTGACAAGAACCATAACTATGTCCCGATTAATTATTACCCTTTATTTGTCCTGTCTGGAGAATAGATTAAAACTACTGGGTGGAATTTATTGAAACTGCATAGTGGTAAAATGTAATGGGTGAAGTGGTGTATAAGAGCCATAACTGTTAAAAGCTTGTACAGAGTTATTCCCCAGTTGCCCTTACTTGGTTCTCATTCACTTGAAATATGTAGATCACTGAAGCAATCACAAACTTGGACAATATCATGACACTAATAATAGACAGTTCTTTACACATACATAATTGGATAAGTAAATTTACACAGACATTATTTGAACAGTACCATAGCACAGACATTTCTGGACGGTACATCACACAGACACTCCTTGGACAGTACCTTCACACAGACATCACTTAAATGTAACCATTGCACAGACATCTTTTGACAGTATATCACTCAGACATTTTGGCCTCTCTAAGAGAGGCACATTAGCATCAGTACAAATCAACTGATATGTCTAGTAAAGTCCTCATAAGTAAACCCTTTTAATAGTATGCATGTTAGAAATGTACAAAATACAAACTGCTTTGATCCAGTGGTCTTAAGTTTATTTTTCATTCCATTCTGTTAAGACCATGCTAAATAAACTTACACACGTTTTATTAAATATATAAGTAGCTAAGTAAACACACTATAAAGCTGTGAAAATGATAATACAATTATCAGTGTGACATGAAGTTGGACACAGGAAAATGATAATACAATTATCAGTGTGACATGAAGTTGGACACAGGAAAATGATAATACAATTATCAGTGTGACATGAAGTTGGACACAGGAAAATGATAATACAATTATCAGTGTGACATGAAGTTGGACACAGGAAAATGATAATACAATTATCAGTGTGACATGAAGTTGGACACAGGAAAATGATAATACAATTATCAGTGTGACATGAAGTTGGACACAGGAAAATGATAATACAATTATCAGTGTGACATGAAGTTGGACACAGGAAAATGATAATACAATTATCAGTGTGACATGAAGTTAAGTCCACAATAATAAACATCATAGTCCAACAAATAAAGAATTTCTAAAACACTTCACAAGTTTTATATAAATTTACGCCAACAAGTTCATGATCTCATTACGCTTTGCAGCACCAAGAGTTGACGATTCTCCTTGACTGCTGGCAGAGGGTGGTGTTATGTCTTCCTGCAAATGAACAAAATCTTCTTCTTCGTACGACTCATTACTCAAAATGAAATTGTGCAGAACACAACATGTAACAATAATGTTTGGTATAATAGACACCTTGTTAACATCAAGGAACTTAAGTTTTCGAAACTTTCCTTTCAAAAGTCCAAAGCACCTCTCTATATCAACTCTAGTTGAACTGTGGGCGAAATTAAATTTCTTTTGTTCAGGAGTTAGGTGACCATTATCCCTAAATGGCACAATTAAGAATGACTTGAGGCTATATGCTGAGTCTCCTAAAAGGTGATGTGTCTGAGGACACTCCTTTTGTAAACGTTCATGTAAGGGGCTATTCTTAAATACCCTAGAATCATGTACAGATCCCGGATATGCTGAATACACATCCAGAAATTTCATTGAACTGTCACAAACACCCTGGAGATGAAATGCTGGATACCCTTTACGGCAGATGTACGAGTCCCGGAACTCTGTTGGTCCTGTGATAGGGATATAGGTTCCATCAACTGCACCAATTACCCCTGGAAACCCTGATCGTTGTGAAAAATCTTCTGCAATTCTCTCATAACCTGTAACATTAAATAATTATTTCATTAAGGTATGGATCACAGCAGCTACCAATAACAAGTACCACATAGATTTAACACAGATAACATTAACAGCATACCATTAATATAAAGATAAATGTGATTGTTTTTCTGAAAGAAAAATTTGAAAAATGAAGAACTAGTAAATATGAAAAACCTAGTCCCTAGTTTGGGCCATGAAGCTTTAACTGAAGAAATGTTTGAAATTTGAAGTAAGTAAACAAATAATTATAATAATTAAAGTCTACCAGTAAGGTAAACAATATAAACCTACAAACATGGAAGATTTTTATAAACATTAAAAGTATATTTATATATAGATACAATATAACATCAATTAAATATAGAATATATAACCAGTTAATCAGTCATTAAAAAAACATGCACCTGTATTATCTGGCCATGAAATGAGTGATGGTAGGATGTTTCCCCCGCTCATGAGCCTGCAAAAGTTGCCTAAATAGTAGTGCAAGGAGCCTTTACTCAAGCCAAAGCGATCAGCCACACTGCGGAATGTTTCCTGGTTGCTGACATACCAAAGGCAGGCAAGTGTTCGTCTTTGAAGACTTATCGACCTTACAGTTGTGTGTGGTCCTATAAGGTCCAATAGTGACTAAAAAAGAATTAAAAAAACATATATAAGGTACCTAATTCATCAATGTTGTAATTTTAGCATCCATAAAAACAGAGACTTCAGATTTTTTCAGGTTATCCGAGCATGATATATTTACAGGGGTTTGACTGTTTCCCCCCCCCACCCACTGCATAAAAAACAAACAAGCAGTTTATGAAAAATCTCAACACTGCATAATAATCTAGATGTTAGAAATTAACACGCAATTTAACATGCACACCTTTTATCGGCAGGTACCAGGCTAATGAAACTTACATTCATCCCTGAACAGTTCATGATACGTCAATTACGATATTAAATTTTGCATACTTCACTGATTGATGCAGGTTGTAAAGATAGTTAAATAGAATTTGGAATTGTGTAAGCATAATTTTAAAACTTAATCCTATCTTTTAAAATCATAAATACATTTAAATATTGGATAATCAAGCGTTCGTAAGAGCCCAAAGAATTTCGTTGGGGATGTGTGCACAGCATTTGCACATCGCTGGTAGACAGCTATAAAATGTCTATCTGTTAAATTAGCTTGTCTTCTAAGTGGAAATAGTGAGACTAGTATTTTGTGCGAGGGTAAGGAGAATGTGCATTTCTTTTCTTCAACAATGTTGGCTATTTTATCGAACTCCAATACTATCACCAACCTGTCGTAATTTTCTTAGAATTTTAGGAAAATTGTCAAATGATGTAAAAAGGAAACACTCGTCAATCTACTGTATAAAAAAGTATAATATAAAGTCTAGTTCAAGACAACAACATAACAACTCGAAGGCCCTTCTTCAATTTAAATATATTCACCTGAAATGATGTTCTCGTCATCCTGAAATGTGCCCTGAACAAAGGATCGCTGTATGTTGGTACAGTTTCCTCGACGTAATTCTCTATCCTGGCTGTTCCTAACAATACGGCTGGTCGTTTTCTTCTTTGGGCAAGAAACTCTAGTACTGGGTCAGAGTCATTAAAGTCTATGGGTTCTGATAACTCATCAAAAGCTATTTGAAAAATTAAATCACTGAAATCGGAAATGTTGGACGCCATCTTGAATACGAAACGAGCGCTTGCAAGCGTTCAACTTGTCAATAATATATCCGATAGGCGCTCGATCAAGCGTCCGATTGGTTGAACGCGCCTCAGGACTCCTATATTTGCGCTTGAATGTATCTTTATAAGCATTGTAGGACATTTCGCTGTTAATATTTCAATGTAATAAAGTTTAATTTGTTGTGTCTGATATTTCACATTATACAAGGGAAGTAACTCTTTTTACGATACGCATTGATATGAAAATCATGCTTTGAGACATGTAGTTTTCTAAAACTGAAGCAATTTGTTGCTTTAATGCATAAATTAAACATCATATATATATTAATAATGAAATATGCTTAGTGTTAGCTTGCGTTTATCATACTCATGATTTTTTAAATTATATCACGGACATATAAAGCATATGCGAATAACACCTGCGTCCGTGGTTATATATGAATAATACTTACATGTTTGGTCGTTTGATAAATGTACAAAAATGTCAATGGCAATGAACATAACTGACTTTGTAATAAATTTTGCTTAATACTGTGTTACTGTTATGTATGTCTGTAGCATTTTTACTCATGTTTTTTACTATTCATACTAACCACTGTGTATAAGTGGAATTCGTTCCAAACAATGTCAAATTCCTGAGCATGTAATTAAGGGATGACGGTGTCTGAGCATGTAATTAAGGGATGACGGTGTCTGAGCATGAAATTAAGGGATGACGGTGTCTGAGCATGTAATTAAGGGATGACGGTGTCTTTTGTCGGTGAAACACAGGTATGGGTCAGTTTTGAGTATGATCAGTCAAAATGCACAGCTAATTGCGCGTATTATTTCTATTGCAATAATTTTACAAGTTAGTTTAAAGGATAAGTTTGTGTGTTTTTCCAGAAGATACTTAGTTCGGATTTTAACATATCATTTCGCACTTAATTTTTATAGGGGGCCTTTTGGTGTCATAATTCAATTATAAAATCACATCAAATATAGTTTATCAATTAACAGAGGTGTCATAATCCAAGTAGTAGTAGTCAATTGTTTATTATAGTGACATGTGTATGTAGTGACAAGACTATTAATATATAACATGCAATAAGTGAAATATAATACACAACGTCTCTTATGAAAAGAAGTATTGTTTCTGATGGGGATGGTAAATATTAATAAAATAATTTAATTAGCTTAATGTAGGTGCAAATCTATGTACTCCCAGAAAGTAGCGAAATGCACTATTTTGTATATTCTCAAAAGCTTGTGATTTTTAAAACCCCATATTGATGCGTTATAATATAAAATAAGTATCATGAATAATGCAAGATTCATATACGGCTATATGACTGTTTTATGTACGGTTGCACAGAAGTACTTATCTACCAAAACCGATTATAACATAACATCAATAATGTTTGACTCGTAGAATTGTTACTTATCTTTTTTTATAACTACGTTCACATTGAAATTAATAATCAAAACTTTAAATCATTGTTTTAATTTTGTAATAAATAAATTATTTAACATGTCTGTTCTGTTCTGTTCATACCCGAGTCAATGGCAGTTAGACAAAAATGGTGAAGAACAGTCGATTAACAGAGGTGTCATGATCCGATTATTCAATCAGGGACGTTTAATGTACGGTTTCACACGTAAACATGCGTAGATTGTCATTGTGTGTCAAAACACTGGTATTTGGTTAAAAAGCTATATACTGGTCAAAAGAGACAGTCCACTGCTTTTTATTTGGAAATCCTCACAGCATTATAACAATTTGTTCTGAAACGATGAATGAATTTGTATCATAAATATAATTGACTGCAATCAAATGAAACCTAAAATGTCAGCACTTCCGACCAGTATATATTTAACGAAATTTCTGATATTGGTACGAAGCAATAAACTTAATTTTCCCAAAGTTCGGAATTTTGTTGGTTTATTCAATTGCGCACAGAAATCTATATAACTGTTCATGAATAAGTAAGTAATATTGAATATGTATAATTACTAACTGTGATTAATTTTGATAAAGATATATCTTATTAACAATGAAAATAATTTTGACAATTTAACATATTATTTGCATACCTGACGCAAACGTTCCATTGCCATCAAATAGTCAAAACTACCGTCATCATTTGTGCGGCATCTAACTCAGATGTATTGAAGTTTGATCTTGCTACGCCATTGCTCTCTGTCGCCATTGTCTAACTGCTGGCATCTATAATGACTCCATGTCTTGCATGTCTGTAAGTTTATATTTTTTTGTCGAAGTACTGTTCTTATATGACATATTTCCTATTATTATGCCATTATCTAAATAATATTCTTAAATAATTCAATTTGTTTACACATTTCATTTCAATTAAAAGAGTCCTGGTGTGTCCTGGTGTGTCGCGCTCTGAGTTACTTCCCTTAGGAACGTTATAATATTCATTCCACATTATCCATTATTACTCCATTATATCTAAATAATATTCTTAAAATAATACTATGCTCATATTTGACATTAAAGAAAATGAATAAACGTATAACAGACAGTTAATATATCAACAAATATACATAATGAACGTATAAAGGCCGAATATATCCCTTCGTACATTTCTGAAAACAGAGTTTAAATATTCATAAACGGAAATTGCCGAAGTTAAACGAGTTCCCGGACATTTACGATGTTCAAACCACGTGACGTGAATATAAATGAGATAAACAAAAATTGAAAAAATGGCGGACGATCCGACTAAGAAAAGAAAACGCAAGTCAGTTGTGACAGAATCTGCGAAGAAAAGACACAAACAGGCGTATAATTTGGCGTTTGATAAGGCCCGGGTGCCGCTGAGTAGTTACGATTGAGGCATGAGAGGGATCCTATTTTTTCCAAAGCGTTTTATTCAATATCTGTCCAAAAAGTTTTGGTACGTAAGTAGTCCGTCGATTAGCACCGCCTCCAAAAGATTACGTATGCTAGCCCCGCCTTCATGCCAAAATAGGAATGCTGTCATTCGTACATGTTCGGCTTTTTCGATGACTATAAATTAGAGAGTATCCAAATTTTGAAAATGGCGGCTGTTTTCGCATCTTTAAAAGATGCGGACGACACGCTGCTTAATCATGAAGTCAACACCAACACCAAGTTTGAATTGGTTGCAAGAACAAAGCATGCCCGATCAGTGTTTGGTATGCATCGTATTATTTATGTATCTGTTTCAGTTCCATTCAATTGTTTTTCAAAATTTGCATGAATTTCTTTTGTTGTTGAGACTCAAGTTGTTCTCCTGTTCGTTCAAGATGTTTCAAATGATTTATGGGATCTGAACTGTGCCAAGATCAGCGGCTCTGTTGAGAGCATTCAATGCATGCTGCAACATTCATCATGAAAGAGTAATTTTGACTCGGCGAAATACCTGTGATGCACCATCAACTCCGAACTCAACTGCAGACAATATATATCAACAAAAGCAAATAAGACCATCAGTTTACTGAGAAGAAATCTTAACATCTCATCTACCTCCATAATACAACAAGCTTACTTCAGCCTAGTCTGACCTTAAGTAGAATACGCAAGCGTGGTGTGGGACCCTCATGAGAAAGGTGACATCCAATGCCTGGAAAAGGTACAACGAAGAGCAGCCCGATTTGTAAAATAATCGATACCACAACCGGTCGAGTGTTACAGACATGTTGGAGGACCTAAAGTGGAAGTCACTGGAACAACGGTGTAAAGAGACAAGATAAGCCATGATGTTCAAGATCACAAACGACAGCATATCCATCAAGAAAGCCAACTACGGTTACTGTTTGTTTGTTTCATCGGGTTTAACGCCGTTTCTCAACGATATTTCAGTTATATACGGCGGCCGGTTCACCTAACCAGTTTTTCCTGGACTGAAATCTAACCAGTACTAACTTACCCTTCCACAAGGAGCCGGCAACTTCTCCACATGTGGAGGAAAATCGACATTTTAGTCAAATTTTCATGGAAGGGTATGACCTGCCGTGACCGGGAATCGAACCCGGATCACCGGGTTACAAGTCCAGCGCACTAACCACTGGACCACGGCCGCGGCACTACGGTTACTCCCTCATCCCACCAACAAGAATCTCAAGACACAGTCCACTTCATGCTTTCCAGATACTACCATCCAGAACAGAATGCCACAAGCAATCGTTTTCCCACGAACCATCAGAGACTGGAATATGCCAGATACCTCTATCGTGTCATTTGGCACAGATGACGCCTTCAGAACTCAACTTGCCACCAACTTTCCCTAACTCTTCACTGTACATTATTCTCACTTTTACTTGATATTTCCTCTGTTAATTGTGCAATTTAATGGCAAAAGTCTTCAACCTATTGAAGTTGGCCATATAATGGAAGAAGAAGAAGAATTTAACCCGGAAATTGGAAAAAAACTTGACCCCAACATGGAATTGAACCCGGGACATCTCGCACCTAAAGTGGACACTCAACCACATCGCTAAAGAGCTAGCCCAACAGCAAGCCTGTTTGGAAGTGACCTAAATCACTACATCTTTTACATGGACTCGACCTCACCACTTGCAAAATGGAAAATTGAAGCAACTTAGTCTTAGCAAAATGGAAGATTCAAGCCCGCTAGACACATAATGACATATTTTTGTTCATATTCTCAGTGGTACGGCTTGGGCAGTTGAACTTGACAAATGTTCATCCGTAGAAAATATTGAAAATACACTAAACTGTGAGAAAGCGTCGGCTAATCTGTCCAAAAGTTGATGATCTATTGTACAGTCAAACAAGTATATGAGTATTACTCTTACAGATATCTTAAAACACAGACCTATTGCTTCAAAATATAAAATCAGTGGTGTGAGTATATCATTCATAATCATATTCTATATAAATTATAAAGGTATTCTGGTTTTATTTGTTTGATTGCTTGAACAATAACTGCCATTTTTTTCAGTTTTAGGTGTAGTGTGGCAGCTCCTTTTCATAGGAGAAATTTGCACCAGGAGTAAGGAGTAAAAATATAGTTTTTTCTCTGTGGAATGGGGCCCATTATCAGTCCCAAGTTTGCCATAAAAATGGCTGAAAAACTACGTAAGAATGTATCCTTTTTGTCTTGTTTAGGAGAATTCTAAAATCTCTTAATAACTTTGTGACTTACACTGTTTTACCTGTGGACACTAAGGTATAGATAGAGGCAGGAGTACAATGGTTGTTTAACATGATATATATAATTATCTAACATGTATAATTCCAGGGCGTGATTCAATTTGTTTCATGGAATATTCTATTCAAAGTATTTTCATTCCTAGCAGAACACAACTTTGACAGACCTTTTTACAGGGATAGAAATTCAACATGGAAGACATTTCACGTAAATTTAGATGTAGTCATATATCATATATGTGTAAGCCATGATGGTAATGGTATCCAGTCCTGGGGCGGTATTCACAAAGCATCTTTGATAACAATATTTCTCATATCTGCTAGAAAATTCTCAATTGTGACAAAATTTGACCTAAGTTTAAAATATCTCTTAATAGCTATTCACAAAACATGTTAGAATTATTTTAGTCTTAATTAGCCCATTTTAGTCTTAAATAATCGTTTTTCATGTAAGAATTTTTTGGCACCAGTTCCTATAGAATCCTATCTTTTATCTTGTATGTTCTCTTTCTTTCAGGGAAGTGTTTGAGGGTATTAAATGATTTTTTTTTATTCCTGTAAGGTGTGCAGCAGGGACCAACTAAATATTAATGAGAGATAAGTAGCATATTGGAGGATCACATAAGATAGTAACATTGATCTATTGTAATACATTCTGTTAATATGTTAAATCCTTTATTATTACTTGTAATAATAAGCTGTTTAAAGGTCAGACAAAGCAAAATTTAGTGGTTACATCACTTTGCTATCACTTAGTTCAATGTGTTTTTGAAGTTGGTTGAGTTTGTTAATTTGTTTGTTCAATGTTATTTATTGTTTCTCCCAAGTTTAAATGGCATGTTTTTTATGGTCATTATGATGTGAATGGCTTACTGTAAAGTTAAATGGGTAAGTCATCATAATTGTAGTGATTACACTGAACCTATGAAGCCTTTGAGCATTGGATATGTTTGTTTGATTCGTTTCAGAATATAGCACAGGTTGATATCACCTGAAACCAAAACAGAAGCCATCTTAGATTTGTATTGAAGTTAATTTATTATGCTGAGTCATGAAATGCCTAGGAAGTATGGACTATGTATGAAAATGCACACATTAAATATTAAAGCCTTCATGAAGTTAAGTAACTATTTCAGAAGCGTGGAACCATCATAACTGTTTTTCAGCCGCATCATTCAGAGTGTAAAATTGTCGGTGGTAAGGAGGTGACAACAGTGAAGGTAAAAATTTACGTTTTTTTTGTAAATGATAGGAATAAGAGGATTTATTGAAGAATTCCATCTTTATACTATCAATGACTTATTTTAAACTTGTCTTAAATACAATAACTGCAAACATGTACATATAAATAATATCTAAATAATGGAATCTGACTACTGGTGGAGAATTCAATTTTCTAACACTTGACAGTGCCATTTTTAGCTGAACTACTCAAGACTGGACAGCTCTTGTTAGTATTTTCTTCACAATATTCTATTTTGCAATAGTTACATGATATATCTTACATTTTTGACAGATATAGAGAGTTTTGATGGCCATACAATTAAGTTTGAAGACTTAAGGGGTTGTGTCCCCATTAATTATGATGGCATTCGCTTCATACTTATTGGGACTGAGGTCAGAGAATGCCATTATGGAGCTAACAGAAAGAAAAATGGTGGAGGAACGAACAGAGAAGTATGATCGTAATTATGTTATTTATTTTGGTTGATTTTGTACAAAATGTACTGAGGGTATTGACTTTGACTTTTAAGAAGTACAGCTGAAACATTAAAAAATTACCTCGAGTAGATGGGAATAGTCGTCTGATGACGCTTCATGCCCATCACTAACATTGTATGGGTTTGTCAAATGTAAACACATAAAAACCCTCCTTTAGTCCATGTTCAGACTTTGAAATAATCAAAGATGCTTGAAAGGTAATGTATTTATCTTCAAAAGTGTTGCCTATGTATTGGCGTGGTCAAGTAAGAAACAAACAAAATTGTTGTGTCAATAATAAATTATGAGGGCCATCATGTTTACAACTTGTTGCATAACTACGTTACTCAACGTATGGATAATGTGAAGCTTATCTGGTATGGCAAAAATGTTGGTAAATTAAATATGTAGTAGTAACTTGTGACTTGCCAAAAGATGTATCAAAGTTCAGATATTGATGGCTGTTGAAGTGTCCGTGTATTCATTTTGTTTCATAACAAACACTTGACCTTCTCAGGAAGACCACTGTTACACTAGCAGTCAGTGTAAGAAGGTAGACCACTGTTACACTAGCAGTCAGTGTAAGAAGGTAGACCACTGTTACACTAGCAGTCAGTGTAAGAAGGTAGACCACTGTTACACTAGCAGTCAGTGTAAGAAGGAAGACCACTGTTACACTAGCAGTCAGTGTAAGAAGGTAGACCACTGTTACACTAGCAGTCAGTGTAAGAAGGTAGGCCACTGTTACACTAGCAGTCGGTGTAAGAAGGTAGACCACTGTTACACTAGCAGTCGGTGTAAGAAGGTAGACCACTGTTACACTAGCAGTCGGTGTAAGAAGGTAGACCACTGTTACACTAGCAGTCAGTGTAAGAAGGAAGACCACTGTTACACTAGCAGCCGGTGTAAGAAGGTAGACCACTGTTACACTAGCTGTCAGTGTAAGAAGGAAGACCACTGTTACACTAGCAGTCAGTGTAAGAAGGTAGACCACTGTTACACTAGCAGTCAGTGTAAGAAGGAAGACCACTTTTACACTAGCAGTCGGTGTAAGAAGGAAGACCACTGTTACACTAACAGTCGGTGTAAGAAGGAAGACCACTGTTACACTAGCAGTCGGTGTAAGAAGGAAGACCACTGTTACACTAGCTCGGCTGCACTGCCAAAGTGCAGTATAGAATGATACTAAGATTTCCCGATTTTAAGGTAATGTAGCTCCACTTAGATGTATTAGGCATAATTCTGATAAATTTATCTGAGTAATTTACTTTGTACAAAAGTAGATCGTGTGTCCAATATCGTTGCAGAGAACACTTGTTCTTAATGGACAGTTTTCAAAATTAACATCATGGTACTAATATATGCATTGTTGTAAAAATTGTATATTTAAACATATGTATTACAATATATTTTTGACAGCATTTCTGATAAGTGATTTGTTTCACTTGATCATCAAGATATTCTGTCCCAAGAACTGGGGTAGATTCTTCTTCTGTCAGTTGTTTCCTCCAATTTTATCAATTGCTTTAATTAATGATAATTATTGAAGAAAGTCTCCATTTTCAATGGCATATTTATTTTGCATTTGTTCAACAGTTAAATCTTTAGTTTGGAAGTAAATAATATGTTTGATGTATAAGATATCTCTTCCAGCCATTTTTTTATATGGAAGCAAGTTTCCGTTTGTCTGTTTTATGTTTGAATTATTCCATATAGTTTCTTTAGGAAAGTTGCTTATTGAATGTTGATAATTGATTGAGCACCAGGATGCAGTAATGTCTTTGAGAAATGTAAAATTAAATTTCAGCTTATCTGCATCTGTTTTACAAGTATTATATTTAAAAATAAATTTTCCGTACTTTTTATCTTCAATGTTATAAATTATATTCCATTTATCATCACTTGGTTATAATTCTTATGACCCAGCTGGCCTTCACTGAATTTCTAAATAGAATCGATATCTAACATTTTTAGTCCTCCATTTTCATATGTTTGAAAAATCATATTTCTGGATATTTTATCAGGTTAAGAATACCACAGAAAGACAAACATAAGATTTTTAATTCTCTGTTAAATAATACATAACTTGTAAAGATTATACAGACTAATGTAATCGATGTTGAAGTAAAAGTGATTTTATACTTCTCAGCTGGAAGGTCAGGATAATAAACGAAGAAGAAAAGATCTCGTCACCCGAATGAAGTCCTTAGATTTTAAGTTGATACGGTCAGAGTACCAGGTTTTGATGGCTATTGGTACCAACCATCATGATCATCTTGTGGGTGAGGTATGAGACTATTGTTAACGTCAAAGCTTTGGTTCCTGTAGGTTGTGGTTTGGTTGTGTTTGGTGCTTCCAGGTTTTTGTTCTTTTTTGTTAATTTAAAAATGGCCTTATAATTTCAAGTAGAAATAAGTTACTAGACAATAAACAGTAAATTTGGGAAAGACAGAGTAACAGATATTTTATGCCCCTCTATATATTTTTGATTATTTTAAATGAAAACTTGAAGTTAACGGTGATAACATTGTATTTATGAAATTTTATTTATTCCTGATCAGGAAGCTGCATATGTACTTCCCGTTGATAGAAGAGTTGCCAAAAAGATCAAGGAATTGGTTGTTGCTGAAGGGGTCCAGAATGCAAAGGACATAAAATGTCTGATTGATACATTTAGTCGGTCACTGTATTCTGGACCCCTTAGCAACAGGAGATTTTTCCCAACAATGCAGGATGTGAGAAATCACATTGGCGCTGCCATGAAATCAAATCAGTAATTATATATTTAATATTGTTTGTTGTTCAAAATTCTGGTCTGTTCATTTGTCCAGAGTGGATCCTTTGTAGCCAGTAAGCCTGTAAATTTCATCTGTGACAGGCGTATTCTATATAATGACAGGCGTATTCTATATAATGACAGGCGTATTCTATATAATGATGGGCGTATTCTATATAATGACAGGCGTATTCTATATAATGACAGGCGTATTCTATATAATGACAGGCGAATTCTATATAATGACGGGCGTATTCTATATAATGACGGGCATATTCTATATAATGACGGGCGTATTCTATATAATGACAGGCGTATTCTATATAATGACAGGCGTATTATATATAATGACAGGCGTATTCTATATAATGACAGGCATATTCTATATAATGACAGGCGTATTCTATATAATGACAGGCATATTCTATATAATGACAGGCGTATTCTATGTAGCTGTGACCAGCATATTATATGTAAAACATGTGGATGTGAAATACTGGTTTGCTTCCAAGAAAGATAGGTTAACTTCAGTCAATTTGGTCTTGCTTTGATTTAATAATTAACTGATGATATTTGGAAGTCCAGATGGATTTAAATAATTTTTTTTAGAATTGAAAGTAAATGTTTCTAACTGTAATTGATTTGTGTTGACACACTTCACACTATATTCCAGGTATAGTGCAGATCAAGGCATGGAAAGAGGCTGGTCATTCTGATGACCAATTCCATTTCCAACCCATGTAAGTACTCTTATCTTTATAAATAAATAATTCCAAATTCAGCATTCTGATTGGGAAATCCGAGGTGTTCACACTTGCATGAACACCCAAATTTCATTGATCACAGACTATTTTCGACCTAATTTTAAGGTAAACAATATGATGAACAAGTTAGTTACAATATTTTTTAAAGCAACAAATATATTGTGTATTTATTTGCAAACTCCACCTATTTTAAAAAACAAGTTTAGAGCCAAGTATTAAGTTACATCGTTATTTATGGAAAAGATTACTCATGTGACCGACGAAGTTGTCAAGAAATAGAACCAATAGTCCTACGTTGATTCCGTATCCGTCTTTTCAATATCGAAGCTATTGCTAGAGTCAGCTCGTGAAAGCTTGTTCTTGGCATAAACATGTCTCCATGTGTTTGAGGGAGACATTGTTTTTGCCTTTGGCGTCTGCCTGTCCGTCTGTCACTTTTAGCTTTTCCACGCTTTATCTCCAATACTCCTGTTTTGATCTCAACCAAACTTCACAGGATTAATAAGCATTGAGTGTAGTTGTGCACCCTTGTCGTTTCCTTCTGCTTAGATAATTTTTCACTGAGTTATGGCCCTTTGATGTTTTTATACATATGCAGTGCATAGTGAACTGATCTTTCTTGTTTGCTTGATATTTTATTCTAACATCTTGTACATGTATCACTATTACAATTACTGACAAACTGCCATCGGGTAGACATATGTTTTTATTAGAAAACAACCATCTAGTTTATATTAAAAGACAACAATAAAACATAAAGTAATTAAGCAAGCATTTAGTCTAATCTTAGTCATATGATTTTGCAACCATTTCTTTAGGTTTCATACCACTTGTTATCAATAGCATACGTACTATTCTCTAAGAAGCACAAATTCCATTTTTTCGAAACCGGTATGTTTACCAGTTTATCTATACTAGTCTCTGATTGATAGCTCCCTTCATTGACGAGAATTTCATCCAATGCACGCTCACCCGACATGTTTATCTTCTATCGCGAACTTGACCTGCATCCACGCATACAATCGAGGCAGCATGAGGTCACAATGTGCATTGATGATAAAACATCATTGGGGGCTGTTTCAAAAGTCTATTTGGAATTTCATACTATATTACATTGAACTATTCAATTGTTTTTAAATGAAGTATGTTTCATGATAGTAAATATTTTGTTTCAGAAATGTTGCCCGGTGTATTTTGTATGTCATATACAGTTGCACATGTTTATGTGTATGCTTAGTTTACAGGTCAATTACTGATGATGGCATTATAAAACCGTTGTTATTTGTTCATCAGACCAAATGGCAACAAGATTTACTGGTCAAATATGGCAAAGATATGGTACTAATGGATGGTACTTACAAAATTACCAAGTATGACATACGCTTGTATTTTATGTGTGTGGCAGGAAATGTTGGTTACTTTGATGTTGCCACATTTATACATGGACATGAAAGCAGACAGAATATTGAAGAGGCACTGGCATTAATTCGTGACTGGAATTCAAACTGGCACCCAAAAGCTTTCATGTGGACCACAGAGAGATAGTAGCCTTAGAGAATATATTTAAAGGTAAAATATATGATTCTATGTTTGAATGAAGAATGGATTTAGGTTGAACAATTATGTGAGTCATATCTTGACATGATGTATGTTTGTTTTATTGAGGCATTACTTGTTTATCAGTATGCATATTTACAAACTTAAATGATGCGTCTTGATATGCCTGAAGTGTAACACGATGCAATACTTCAGCAACTTATGAGAATATGTGCCATGATATATTTCCTCATTAACCTGTATACTTTTGTTACTTCAACAAAATAATTAAACTCGAGTTGAAAAGTTGGAATGTGTTGCCAAAAATAAAAAATAAAACGGTTCTCAATCTCATTTAAGTTTTTATACGCCCGTTTGAAGAACAGGATGATTATAGTTTCACTTGCTGCGGGCGGGCAGTTGGGCGGGCGGCGTCCAGCATGTTGTCTGATCAATAACTTAAGTATTCTTTGTCCAATCTTCACATTGGTACATAGTGAATTTTTTTATAACGGGCGTATTTTGCGATGGTATGCGCTCTTGTTGATCTAAGTGATAATATTTTGTTTTATTGTCAGGCTCGTCTGTGTATGTATGCACCTTTCATAAATATCTCTTGTTGTATGAAAGTTGGAATTTGAATAAATGATGTAAGCCAGTGGTAGTAAACTATATTATGAATGCACAAGTTAGACCTTAATATTTATTTTGAACAATTAGAATACATGCATTAACATGTTAGCTGACTGTTTATCGAAAATGCTCTTGTGAAATTGAAGTCAGCACAGGTACATACAGGCTTACTTTATGATACATTTTATTCTTTAAATATTAACTTTTTACTCCTATATCTGCTATGGTTGAATGCTGAGTGCAAATACAGAATGGTATTTTGGAATGAGGTGTAGCAACTCTAAATCATTGATCAAAACTTACATTACCAGATTAAGACAAATTGCCGGATCAATAGATGAAGAAGAGCTGGACCGCAATATAAACCTCTTAAAGGGAAGTGAGGTGTATCGTACGAATGGACTGTTTCGAAGGTGGATAGACCGCATTTGGCTAGGAAATAAGGAGGTCAGTGGACATTAGCTTGCATGTTGATGCCATGCAGAATATTGATAGAATTCTGATGCAGGGAGAAGCAAACGTTTATGCCTATATTCTTGAAGCTAATTCAGTGGTTAATAAGAATTGTTATAATTAGCCTGGTTTTCAGTAAATTGTCTTTGTATAATGTGTACATATATATATAATAGTTTTAATAGTAATGATGGTGCATGTCCATATTATTGTCCACCCGTTGTTCATGGTACTAATGCTATGGGCCAATATCAGAGCAAGACTTGCATGAAAATTCTATGACATTGTCTTTAATAATAATTATTATACTTGCTTAAGCTAGTTTTGGTGTTATATATTCTTGGTTTTGAAGTCATTAGGATTGCATGTTTAAAGCTAGGTCACAAGTGTACATGTAAACATATACAAATGTAGTAACCAGCTTTCATAGGGGTTTTTTCAAACTGCATTTTTTAAGGGCATTTTGTGTTAATATTTCAAAATAATCAATAAATTTTGTGAATAGTTCCTCCTGTGACATATACATACCTACGGAATGCATAACAGCTGTCTGCTGAATCACTACATGATATCAGGAATGGAAATGATCATGTACAGTAAATTTAACCCATTTTATCCATCCATTATGTTAATTTTATTTGAAAAGAATGAATAATTTTAAACCTCTTCAGAGAATATAATATTATCTTTAAGTAGATCATGTTCATGTGTTAATGGTGCATATATGAATACATACCAAAATTGCTTGATGTACCATGAAAACCCATTAGGCGACAGTGTAACATATTTATTACAGCGCTGGGTAAGATGCTATGTACGTCTACCATGGAAGTGCATGTGACTACCACCAATGGTGTTGAAAGTATGCATATGTTATTGAAGACCAAGTATTTGCGCTGCATGGGAATGACCAAAAATCTGTCTAGTTTAATATCTATATTGGTCGAGAAGTTTGCACCAGACAACAGAGAAAGGTATATAAATATGTTCAGTTGGTGATATGACTTCTCCCATCATTTTTCTATTCCGGAAATTTTAGGCTTGCCCAATGTTGTTATTAAAATTTGTACACAATGCAGTGCAAGTCGGACAATGCATCCATTTTTGCCGAAGTGCGTATGTATAAGTCAGTTTATTGTTCTTGCATATTGATAATGTTGTTCTGAAACAATGCTCTATTGAACAATTTTACCCTTTACTCCCTGGAGAATGCGTTACGATGCAGACGCATTTCGTTGCATCGTATGTTTATTGTTAAAAAATCGCATTTTAACTATGACTATCTTAGAATAATAGTGTCTTTACTATGTCCGGCACTTTAAAATGTTGTATATTGATTATGTATTTAAACTTTAGTACATTAATTTGATGCACAATTACTTTGATATGTTAATCTTTTTTTTAAAATTTAAATAAAGGGCCTAACTTTAAGAATATTATATTTGAACAGTATATGAGTATAATACACTTTTCATTGCAATTTACAACACTATTGGGTTCAATTTATGTCAAAATAGTAATAGAATTTTTATGCTATATTTCAGATACATTCGAGGTAATGTCATATCCAGTAACAAACACAGAAGGTACAATGAGTCTGTGCCACTATTTTTAAGAAATCGACCTAAACCATTTCTCGAACATTGCCTACGAAGATGGGATAAGATTGATTCAATGTCTATACATCAAACAGGGACTGGTTTTATGGTGTCAAGTTACTATGTTGACATGCAAATTCCATCGTATGTTTGTCCCGACTTCTGTGCTACTGGCTGGCCATGCAATCATTTTTTAGCTGTTTGTCAGTTTTATGCTGCATACAGTTGGGATTTTCTCCCAGTAAGTTACACCAAATTACCATGTTTTAATTTGGACATTTCCAGTGATGAAACTCCTTCATCTGAAGAAGAAGAACCACCAACATCTCACTGTACCACTGGCCCGATTATGTTTGAAGACAGCAAACATATGAGGACCAGTCTACTGGAGAAAATGAGCGAGCTGAATACAGCTGTGTATTCTGTTGACTCATATCAACTTCTGTGTTTGATGGACAGCAAGATATCCGACCTACTGGAGGATATAAGACACTCCAGTGTTACACTTAAGCCATTAAAGCCGAATTGTAAGAAAACACAGAAGAAGTATGAAGCACAGCCAGCACCAACAGACAGTGTGGAGATTAGCTTTGAAGATGAAATTTCCAAAGGTATTTCTTTTCTTGGTATTCTGTATTATTTTTTTCTGTTGTATTTGCCTTTATGAAGTGATATAATAGATACAGTGTAACCTTGTTCATTCAAATCATAAGGTCAGAAACGTTATTTCCAATAATACTTTGTTTCGAAAATTCCAATCAATTTGCCTGATAAGACACATTGGGACCTGATATTTATTTGGATCTTACCAACTATTTGGACAAAAGTTTGTAGAATAAACAAGGTCTGACTGTATGTTAATAATATATCATATGCTATAATTGTGAATGATGTGGAAAACTTAATAGTCAATAAATGTTAGGGAAGTCAACGCATGGCAATTCCGTTATTTGAATATTATCTCAGACTTTTGTAGGATTATTCATATATTCAATCATCATATCTTTGACAAAATCACTCTTAAACTCCATATTTCATGTATTGGATTAACCCTCATGCTGCATGTATTCTTATTTCATTTTCACTGGAAATTATTACTGTGACAAATTATTAAGTTAGTAGAGTAAATAGTTCATCATCGGAGTTTTATTACATGTGTTTATGACTGTCTACATGCAGTGAGGAGACAAAAAAATGCAATTGATCATTGTATTTTCAGTAAAAGGTTATAACAGTGATATTGAAATATTATTGTATGTCATTATATTCATATAATTGTAGAAAAACTCCTTTTCTTGCAGTATTAAGTGAAATATGGTCAGGTGGAGAAACCGAAGATGCTATAGTTGAAATTGGGCCTTATACCATTCGCAATAATTCCTTTCATTATATACTGCACACTCTGTCTGATGAGGTTAGACTTTTACCTAATATTGTTAAAACTTCTTGTATGTTGTAATTATGACTTTGTATGATTTTATGCCAAAGGTCTTAATACAGGGTAAAACTTCATTCACTCTTAATACAGGGTGCAATTTTGTTCACTCTTGATACAGGGTGCAAATTCATTCACTCTTAATACAGGGTGCAACTTCATTCACTCTTAATACAGGGTGCAACTTCATTCAGTTTAATACAGGGTGCAACTTCATTCAGTTTAATACAGGGTGCAACTTCATTCAGTTTAATGCAGGGTGCAACTTCATTCAGTTTAATACAGGGTGCAACTTCATTCAGTTTAATACAGGGTGCAACTTCATTCAGTTTAATGCAGGGTGCAACTTCATTCAGTTTAATACAGGGTGCAACTTCATTCAGTTTAATACAGGATGCAACTTCATTCAGTTTAATACAGGGTGCAACTTCATTCAGTTTAATACAGGGTGCAACTTCATTCAGTTTAATGCAGGGTGCAACTTCATTCAGTTTAATGCAGGGTGCAACTTCATTCAGTTTAATGGAGGGTGCAACTTCATTCAGTTTAATGCAGGGTGCAACTACATTCACTCTTAATACAGGGTGCAACTTCATTCAGTTTAATACAGATTGCATGAATGCCTGCTGTTATGAAATGTGTTTTATATTTCAGGTGATTGACGCCTGTCTGCATTCACTGTGTAAACGTCAGAACGCATTACACATATCTTGTGTTGTGATGACTGCCATATTTGTCCAACCAACACCTAGTGCTCATGGATTCTTGTCCCAGGTAGTTTTTATCTGTCATCTCTTCTTTGGTTCTGTCAGTGCTCCAGAAAAGAATTGATTGAAATGGGTGAAAACTCATCAAAATTAAAATAATTGAGTGAAATCATATAATCGAAGAATTAATTGGACGATTTTCACTAATTTCACTCATTAATTTTATAATAAGAAACATGGAAACTTGTTGAATTAAAGTAAAACTAATGCCTTACATTGATGTTTATTATGACAAATCTCATGGTTTATAAGCCCGTGATAATATGCAAACTCCAGTGTGATAAAGAGGTGAAAGAGTTCACTGTGTTTTACTAACTTTATCGCCTGTATTTAAGGAAAACCTGAACAGCTTTGATGTTTTGGTTGGTGGGGTGAATAAAAATAATAATCACTGGACACTGCTGGTATGTAATTATTTGTAGTATAATTATTGGTTTTAATTGATGAATAAATGTCCCATAATGCATAAGTGATAGGGTTTTAGGTTCTGTTCATCATTTTGTGCTTCCACAACCATGTGAGGAGGTCACTATCTACTTCGATTTTCCTTTGTCCATTCCCGAGTCTGTCCTTCCTCCATCCTATGTAACTTGTGTTGTTCATATATCCTGAACCTCCAGTCTTAAAACTGTGTAGCTATAGATATCATCAACTGCAGTTGGTTAATTTTCATTACAAAACTTCCATTGCTTTCAGTAAAGTGTTACATTTCAATTTATTAATATTTGTTCAGTCTATATGTTATTGTGACGTATATTACTGTATATAAATATGAGTTCAGGCATTAACAAGGAATGAAACCAACTTGAACTGAAGAAATAACTCTTGTTTGTCATGTACTGGTGCATAGGACTTCTAACTAATTGTGTGAAATTGTCCGTTGTATTTATGTCCATTACTTTATTGCACTTTAATGATTCATTGTATTTGAAACAGATTGTTAAACCAAAGGAAAAAAAGGTGTTCTACATGAATCCGATGGGTGAAACAAGGCGACGGATGAAGCATTTGCTACTGAATTGGTGGTAAGCTGAACATTTATTTCTTGGAATTGTTATCACTAACATGATTAGTACATATGTGTATATGTTTCAAATCGTCAATTATGATTGCAGTTCTTATTTCCTCTGACTAATCAGTATACCATTATTAAATAATGTTTGTTCTATATTTATATTGCCGAACTAAGCTATTAAAAATGTATAATTGACTCTATATATGTGGCCGTGTGTGCACACTTTGCAAAATATTTTCTTTCACATATTATCTGAGTTATATGTATCGTAATTGGTGTTAACCTTCATTCAACAGACTGTACTGGCAATGTGAAGTGTGCAGTTGGTGGTTTCACCCGGACTGCATTAATTTGGATCCAAAGAAAGAACCGCCTGTATTTATTTGTCCCCAATGTAAGGTAAAATATATATTTTATACTACAATTATCAATTAAGAAAACATATACTGACATACTGGAATGTTGTATCAATGATAAGTATTTTAAGCCATGGTAAAGTTTAGTATTTCCAGTTACAGCAACAAAGCACAATGTGATAAATATAATATACTTCCATAATTGTTGCAGGAAAATGACAGTGATTGGGATGAAGATGAAAGTATTGGCTATGTGTATCTGTTTTCCAAACCTGTAACGAAGATATTGGTATGTAATTTTTATATCAGTTAAAATTTGTCATAATAACTGTTACTGAATCTATACATTTATATCCTTATATCACATAACATACGGCGTGGGAGTGATTATAACCTATGCATTATTTCTTGTAATCCACGATTATTTATGCAAATTAGGGCCCAATCACATATTAATACGCGCTGTCAGAAATCCAAACCAACATGGCCGACTTTAGCGTATCGGTCTACGACAAATATGTTAGATCAATATAAATGCGATGAGTTTTTATTGGGGTACAGGCAAATCTGCTACTGAACAAATGGAATTGATTACGGATAAAAAGAAAAAAAACATACAATAACAATCTAGGTGTTCAGCGTACAAGTCTTTGGATCAGTTCTTTGATTCCGCTTAAATTTCAGAATTGAGGATTGGGCTATGTTGACACCCCTGGTTATAATAATTTTTCACTGTTTTTTTTTGCCTACCTTGTTATCAGAAAGAAAGGAAAAGATTAACTAAAACCAGTATTGTATGCCAAAATATACATTCCTTAATGGAATCACCGACTAACTGGGTCTTTTGGGATTGTGCTGTGTCAAGTCTCTTTCTTTATCAACATTTATTCTCTTTAACCTGAGAAGAAAAATGCTGGTCATGTTCACATTCTGTAAACTACCTTCCATTGTTTACTTCAGATACATATTGGTTTAGAGAGAGTTCAACATGAAGTAAGTGGAACATGTGTGTGAGTAATGTGCATTTTTCTTATTCATGTTTTATGAAAATGTGAAATATATCAGTGTAGATATTAAATGATCGAAATTGGCAACAGTAAAACAGATTCTCCTTTGCATACAGGAACCCCTCTTTGGAAATGGAACCGAATTTCAGAATCATTACAATATAAATAAATGCATTTTAGATTGACCACTGCAAAACTGAACAACATTAGTGAAAAATGCTGAATTATTTCTAACATCTTTACTAACTATCATCTGATGTTGCATATACGTGTTGTAATTTTTTCACACATTGCTAGTTATGCTGTAAATACACAAAGGTGTGTTAAACACTGTCATCTCTGATGTCCAAAAAATTAATATTGAAAAAGAATGCTAGCAACATAACTTGATTGACAATCGGAGATGATCTTTTTTGTAAGTCAAGATAAAAAGTTAAATGAATCAAGTAAATGAAATAAAACCATGTATCATCATGTTATCTACCAAAGAAAGAAATGCAATGACATTATATATGGTATGTCTTTCAAACTTGACTTCCCACTGACGAAAAACCCCCCTGAATTGTTCCTTAGGTCCAAAAGGTGTTCGATTTCAAGGGGTTACACTGTACACGTAAATATTATGCCTTCAGATTATCCATACATTAACCATTAAGGTCATTTACAGGAAAGCGTTTTACTTCTTGCTTCATTGTTGGTCCAGCAGGTCCAATTTCATTGTTAGAAGGTATGAGTGCCGCTGTATGATTTCCAACCTCTTCTTTGAGTGACGTCATTTCCAGACAACGATAAATGTGATGTCACCATATAATGGCAGTTAGCAATATTTGCCCAATAAGGCAATATGAAAACAAAGTGACAATATAGAGTAAATACTGTTTCTTGCTTGAACATAGTGACATCACATGTGACATTTTCTTGAAATGACATGAATTACAGAAGATGTTGGAAATACCACTGCAGCGTTCATATTTTATTGCAAGTATTTCATTTCAGGAATGAGCCATGGATAAAACGACACAACCAGTTTTTGAAGGAATCCACCAATTCTTATGGTTATGGCTATTCATATTTCAGTATTTCGGTATGTGTAGATTAAATGTTTAGGGTATATCTCTGTTATTTGTAGAACTGAATTTTTATAGTCCCCCATGAACTAGTGAATGTACCAAAGTTGTGTTATAATTAAAATATTATCATAGCTCTATGTAATTGTTGTATTTTGCTATTTAAAGGAACAATGTGAATTTGCATTTTGCAACCAAACTTTGTTTAACGGTTTGCTATATTACTGGTGTGTGTATGCATTTTACGTACTGTAACTACTATTACTTTGCTGGCACACATTGCAGTAAACTATTATGTATAAATATGTGGTTATTCCTCATTTACATAAACTATCCACTAGTGGATTATTAAAAATAATGTATGGGTTATAATAACTCCCTCACCTTTTATTATAAGTACTTTTATTAGTTGGGCATGAATGGATAAAGCAATTGACTCCTTAAACCCAAAGGGTAAAATTGCATTGGTTCTTAGGTACCTTTTCAGACATTATACCTTCCATGTCATTACAATACAAAATCCCTCTTGTCAAAGTGGAAAAAACCAATTCCAAAGTATGTGCCAATTTGTACTGATGTCTGCATTAGGATAACCAGGATAGTTACTGTTGCTGTCAAAGTTACATTTATATATCACTGGTAAAGGAGAGCATACAAACAGTATTGGTTGGGTAATAGGTACTACATTTATACTCTGTTTATCCCAGCTGGTGATTTAATCATCAGAGATTTTTCATTGTAACAGTACTTAACATCATTGTAGGAGTTCAATGTCTTCTTCATTGTTCTGCAGTCTTCATGATAACCCACTTGCACGAAACCAGGGACAAGTAAAATGACCGTCGGACGAGTAAAAAATCCATTTTGTCAGCCCGAATGGGCAAGTCATGTTCGTGGTCTGGTATGACTAGCTTTTATCCAAGCTTTCACAAAAATTGATGACGTAGTACGCAATACTTTGACTTGTTTTCATTTTTTGTCAATTGTGTTTGTGTAACAGCACTTTTCATCACCTATCGTTACCAGTCTTTGTTTCCGATTTTATATAAATTGTGAGAAGTTATATGAGATGTGTAACATTATGATATGTTCGTTGATATCAATCATGATTTTGTTTCTTGATTGCAATTATTATTCAATACATTCCAAATTGTAAACTAAATTATTTCTGCATATGTATTTATTAATATTCTACTGAATAATTCAGACCAGAAATATGTTGGTTTCACAGCAGATTGTCATGAGTTCAGGTCTGACAAGCATTAGAATCCTTGCGCTATATATACATGTACTATAGAAGGGATAAAGGGAGAGAACTCCAGACTGGATAAAGGGAGAGAACTTTAGACTGGATAAAAGGAGAGAACTTTAGACTGGATAAAGGGAGAGAACTCTGGATTGGGTAAAGGGAGATAACTCATGAGAATCTCCTGTGTTTTGTATTGACAACTTTACAATTATAGCTCTGGCTGCTTGTATCTTTGTTGATACTATGTTGTTAAGACTAAATATTTAATGGTATTTAATAATGAGAAATGCAATAAAAACATTTTTTATTTTTCATTCTATCTTGCTTAACTTTCTTTTCATTTTATTGAAAGTTTCTAAGTGAATTTTGGAATTGCAATATACATGTATATGCCCTTTTTAGCTCAAGCAGTTTATTTTAATTATTTTTATGACTAACAATTGTTTAATGGTTTGTGTAGTAAAACTCATTATTTTAACAAATTGCAGGTGGCAGATAATTTATATATTCGATATATGTATGCTGATAAATACATGAAGGGTCGAAGTGAAACCCATCTTTCTGTCACTTGATTCATTTGCATACAGACTAGTTTTGCATTCACCCATTGACATAGAATGTGGGTGACTGGAATTTCACATTGCTTAACTCTCAAGTTCATAATTATATATTAGTGTAACAAATGTGTAAATATCACCGGAAATTAGCAATATTTATAATCATGTTCCTTAAAACGCACCATTTCATAATTGTATTATTTTACTCTATTTAAATGCTTTGTTGGAGAGGCATGTTATACATGTATACATATTGCGCAATGTATAATGAAGTTAACAGAATAATAAAATAATCTATAATATCATTGTGTCATTTTTTAGCTTGACTTTTGGAAGAATTGGGGAGCTATCGTACTTGCCCATGGGTCAGTATTGGGTACTTGATTGCAATTGATATTTCAGACAAAACAATAAAGTTGTTGTTGAAAGGAATTGAAATTATCAGTGAAAGTGATGAGAGACATTTGGGATATTACACATAATACAATCAGGCAGCAGTTATTGATGTGAATGTCACTGTACGTGCCTTTATGCTGTTTTGTTCCTTATTGAATTATCTCATGAGATGGTTGATCAAATGCCAATATTTATTAAATCATAAATATGTTTATAATGATATGCTCTAAAGTTGAACATTTTGCAATAAAACTGAATACATAAAATATCAATATTCATTCTACAATTACATACAACAGGATTTTGCTTTAAACAACATTTCCATGAAATGTAATTAAGTACACCTGTGTCATAAATATGCAGGTATATTAAATTAATGCAGCTACACACTACATTTTTTACTTCTATGTTATATTACAAGGGAGGCAAATCCTACTAATAATTGCTGTAAGACTGTAGCAGTTGTCTCCCTTACAAGACATACAAACCAGTCCGTGTTTCTGTATAGATACAACAACGGTACAAACATTAGCTATTTATGGTCAACGACTGACAATATCACCACCTGTTGATTTATTTACGACAGAAATACTAAAACAAAACGCACAAACAAAAGAAAACCTTAATGAACAGCCATTTTATTGTGATCACACCGTCCCAGGTTTGCCAGGAAATATAGGTTCGTGGTATCAGGAGATAAAATAAGCACAGGAAATTATCTGTTTGTGGATATATTGTTGGTCGCACGAGAGCTTTGTAGTAAATGCTATATGCTTATCATATAATTATATGTCATTAAGTATTGCTTCCGTATCTTTATATCTTATCTCGCACACCCTGGTAAACTACGTGAAAGACTGGATACTGGGTTTTATCTTGATTTGAATGTAAGAGTTGTCTTTCTTGACGTAAACAAACATGGCGCCGAATCGTGACAAATAATGAAAGTCTGTGGAAAAAAACTCCAAAAAGGTCCAAAAACGGAAGAGAATTCAACAAACGATGTTACATATTGGATGAACTTACAACAGTGAAGACATGTGCGCAGTTTTAAAGCGTGACACTTCGGATTAATCTCTGTAGATTAAATTATGACGACAGAGAATGAAACTGTGAAAGCAATAAATATAATTTAGAAATAGAAGGGAGATAGACTCCAGTTTATCGATGTCGACCTGCTGATACAGGTCCCAGTTTCAGGTAAATTGTGGTCTATATAACTGATTATGTATTGTTATGTTGCTTCAAAGCTGTGCTGGGTGTTTGATTGCCAAATGTATGTTCTATGCGTGCAAATATGAGAACTGAAAAAAGCTAAAAAAAGAAAAAGCCTTGAGATATCGGGTACTGGGGATCCTATGTGCATCTACGGTGTCAGGTACATGTAAAATTACCTTATTGAATCAATTTATGCCGTCCATCAATGATTTTTTGGTTCAATTTTACTGCTGTTTCCCCTAGCAAAAAAAGGGTTGTCAGACGTTTCACCCCCAAGTCGTTTCAACCCCAAAATGGGAGTGAAACGTCTAAGTAATATTATCACATTGAAGACGTTTCACCCCCAATATAAATATTATGAATAAGATATATAATGTAAAATAGGAGATAACTGATCAAGAGGAAATTAATGAAACATCAATGGCTGATGAGCCACTGTCAACTACAATCTTGGATGAAGAACAGGTGTGCTATAAACTGTTTGAGGAGGGTAGTAAGCGTGGTAAACCTCTATTAGTTGGTAGTGATGGTTTTAAATACTCCATAAAGAGGAACCAAAAGAACTCTGTGTTATGGACATGTAGTGCTATTAGTGTCAAATGCAAGTGCTACGCTATAGTGATCCAGAAAGGAGGCGAGTACATTAGAGGACCAAACTCTCACCAACATGCTCCAGATCCTTCTCTACTCACCAATGTCAAGGTCAAAGTTCAAGTAAAGAAAGAAGCTAAACGACATGTTTACCAATCAGCCACTGAGTTAGTTAACATCGCCATTAAAGAAAGCTTTCAACCCAATAACCCAAGACTCCCAATACCAGCCAGTGTAGCTAGAGCAGCCAGCCGATACAGGTCCAAATTTTCCAGACTTGGAATTTGTGGTCGACAGTGAATTTTTATCAGACATACGTAATGGAGATGCTAGACATTTGATATTCGCCACAGAAGAACAACTACAATTGCTAAGCAGTGCTAAACGATGGTTCATGGATGGTACTTTTAAGGTATAATATCTTGACATTATATCTTCTAAGATTTTAATTTATGTAATTTTATGATGATGATGATGATAGATACGGGGATGATGATTAAAATAATGAGGAAAATAGTGATAGATAGATTTGAACTGTGCCATGATACTTCTTTCTTTCTTCAAAAAGTTTAAAATAAAAATAAATAAAAAATAAGCATTCTGATTACTGGACCCCCTCAATCGCGTTATAATGGAGTTGCGGTGTACTGACATTGTCAATATAACCTAGCAGCTGTTTCTTATTATTGATTTCCGCATTTTAGGTTGTGGGAGAACCATTCTCATCCGGTCAGTTAACATCAATCCATGGTTTTGTGACAAAGGATGGATTTGAGAAGCAGGTGCCGATGGTGTTTGTACTGATATATGATATATAATATGTTTTTAAATCTTCAAATGCTTTGGATATTTCGAGGGCTCAACGCAACTCAATGAAAATATTTCAAACAATTTGTTCTATCTCATCCCAAGTGAGGATTTATTTAAACTTAGTTGATAGTTCTAATGATGAGATGTCGTACTGGTGCTTTCCAGGAACAAAACTGTACTTATAATGTTCACATGTACATAACTGAAATACTGTTTATTATATTTTAGGTGTTGACAGAGATCCGAGATGCTCTTGAGAATGTAGTCGTGGAGAACTTTGTGCTGGACTTTGAGCAAGGTATGTAACGTAATTTTAAGGTTCAATTTCCGTCTCTTAGGTATATGGTAATTGTGAGACAAGTTCGACAACCATTGTATATAATTGGTATCAAAGATTGGGAAAGAATAATTATAACTACTAAGATACACTTCTGGTTCAGGGTCATGATTTAAAATCCCACAAACTGACCATGCTCAATAGCAATTGAAACATCACTGTTGATTATGTCATTATGGAAGAGTTCAACATTTGCTACTAAAATATCAAGTTTATATTAGTTTGTATTTGTATTTTTTTTTGTTTCAGCTGCTTGGTTGGCTGGAAAAGAGGTATTCCCTGGAGTGACTATCAAGGGCTGTGTATTCCACTTTACACAAGCAGTGTGGAGGAAGGTACAAGACCTTGGGTTAAAACCTTTATACATGGAAAGAGCATCAGTTTATCAGTATGTTCGACAGATGATGGCTCTTCCGTTCCTGCCCTCCACCCACATAGAGCCCGCATTTCGACAGTTGGCTGGACGAGCGAACACAGGGCAGCTGTCAATATTAGTTAATTATATGGACGCGCAGTGGATGAATCATGCCATTTTTAATATACAATCATGGTCTGTGTTCGGAATAACGATAAGGACAAACAATGATGTAGAAGGTAACCTAACATTATAAATGTATATTTACCGTGCAGAAGTTAATCAGTGCAGCAGTTTTGATAAGAGGTTTTCATATTGACAGCCACTATGATCTCCAATAACAGCACTGTCGGACAATGTCATGCATACATTGATTGTTGATGTAATTTTAAAAATAATAAAAGTATTCCGTGCAAAAGCCATGCATACTATGATCTCCAATAACAGCACTGTCGGACAATGTCATGCATACATTGATTGTTGATGTAATTTAAAAAATAATAAATGTATTCCATGCAAAAGCCATGCATACTATGATTGTTGATGTAATTTTCATAGCAACAATAATTGCATATTCCAAGTATAACAAATAATATACCATATGTTTAAGACAATGAAAAAGAAATATGAATACAGTACAACCTAAAATAAATAATAATATATACCTTTGAACTGAAATGTTATATTCATATCATTTCTACAATTTATTTTTCAGGGTGGCACCATAGACTAAACAGACAGGCCGGACATCAGAGTTTATCATTTTACAGATTAATTCTGGCACTCCGTAGTGAGGCCGAATTAGTGTCATACGAATTGAGATTAATACGAGATAGTGTTTCGACAAGGAGAATACGTCCAAGGTACAAGGAAATCGAGTTAAGAGTGCGAGAGTTCTTGACGGCATATTTAGACAATGAAATGAGCATAAGTGAACTATTAAATAAGTGTGCAAAAGTGTACGGTCCTCAATGTGAGGATAATGACATGATAAATGAAGAAACCCTGGTGACTTGACTATAAGATTTGTGTGTGTAATGAATATTACAGCTAGTTTATGTCTGGGTTGTTGTTAGGAAGGAAGTTAGCATTGAGTATATATACATGTACTTGTAGCCTCCATTTCTCTTATTATTTGACTTTAGTGTTTGACTTGACATATTATATCATTGAGTGTGTGCGTGTGTATTTATGTGTAAAAAGTCAAAAGGTGTTGATTAAATCACACATTCTGACAAAGTCAAAATTAAATGATTAATAAATCATTGATCAGCTAAAGGGTTTTTAAACTATAAATTAACAATTTAATCTTAAAATAAACACCAAATTAATATGTAAGCACACAAACATAATTATATTAAAAAGTGGGGGCGAAACGTCTAGGGTCTATTAAAATAGGGGTGAAACGTCTTGGGTGGAAATGACTTGGGGGTGAAACGTCTTGGGTAGAAATGACTTGGGGGTGAAACGTCTTGTGTGGAAATGACTTGGGGGTGAAACGTCTTGGGTGGAAATGACTTGGGGGTGAAACGTCTTGGGTGGAAATGACTTGGGGGTGAAACGTCTTGGGTGGAAATGACTTGGGGGTGAAACGTCTTGGGTGGAAATGACTTGGGGGTGAAACGTCTTGTGTGGAAATGACTTGGGGGTGAAACGTCTTGGGTGGAAATGACTTGGGGGTGAAACGTCTTGGGTGGAAATGACTTGGGGGTGAAACGTCTTGGGTGGAAATGACTTGGGGGTGAAACGACTTGTGTGGAAATGACTTGGGGGTGAAACGTCTTGGGTGGAAATGACTTGGGGGTGAAACGTCTTGGGTGGAAATGACTTGGGGGTGAAACGTCTTGGGTGGAAATGACTTGGGGGTGAAACGTCTTGGGGTGAAACGTTTTGTGTGGAAATGACTTGGGGGTGAAACGTCTTGGGTGGAAATGACTTGGGGGTGAAATGTCTTGTGTGGAAATGACTTGGGGGTGAAACGTCTTGTGTGGAAATGACTTGGGGGTAAAACGTCTTGTGTGGAAATGACTTGGGGTGAAACGTCTGGTATTCCAAAAAAAGCCTCCAAGTGTCCTTTTTCTCCAAACAGTAAAAAAAAAATTAATGGCTTTTAACCATCATGATAAGAGCACTTTAAGATGAAGAGGGAAAAGTAATAATACATTCAGCAAAAGCAGGAAATTAAAACATTTATAAGTAAAATAACCAAGCTCTTATTTTCTCAAATTTGAGACTTATCACGCATATTTTCCCAATTGAAAAGGCCAGGCCGTAAAATTATTTTCAACAAAATCACTGCATGTAAAAGTGATATATTGCTGCTAGCATGCCATAAATGACCAGTTTCAAACAGAAAAACAAACATCATAATGATGATTTTAAACTCTACATTGACTTCGCTGTTTACTTCACAGTTTTTACTGACCATGCATAAGCTTTTAACTTGTTATGTCAGTCAAAATATACCAACCTGGAGTTATTAACACCTATTCTAAAAGCAAATCAAGACAAATGACCGATTTCTGGAGACGTATTTCTGAAACATTGTGTGCATTTTTTCAATAGTTGTTTTTATAATATTTATATCTGCATTCACATTTTATTATCTTTTGTAACATAACTTGTTTCCATAATTTATTGTATGTTCTGCATTTTTGCAGTTACCTAAGTGGTGTCAGATACAGAATAAGTAAGTGAGTTGGTTTAATGTGGAAATTGTCGAACAAGCTGTACATATATCTGCAGGAGAGAAACTATGGCAGCATCTAGGATGCTAGATTTGAAGCGATTGATCACAGTGAGTATTCTTTTAAAAATTATTTTATTTAAACAGAAAGTTAATAACTTTGTAACTTCTTCACACTGATTTTAGACAAGCTGTAAATGTATCAAGTGTTTGCTAAGGAGAGGTGTCTCAGATGTGTAGTTAACTTTTATGAAATGTTCAAACTATGTCTGTTGCAAGAATATTTAGTTTTATACTGTAATATTTCATTTCCCTTGAACAGGATAACTATATTCATATGATATTCAGAAACATGATTGTTTTATTTATGATTATAATTATTTCAGTTTGTGATAGACTGTTGCTACAAATCATGTACAGGAAGGGAGTCTGTGACTGGATTGCCATTCAGTTATCACATGATTCCAGAGTTCCTGTCGGCACTTGTAGAGTCCAGGTGGTGATAGGTACTATGTGATTCCAGAGTTCCTGTCAGTACTTGTAGCAACCAGGAGGTGATAGGTACTATGTGATTCCAGAGTTCCTGTCAGTACTTGTAGCGTCCAGGAGGTGATAGGTACTATGTGATTCCAGAGTTCCTGTCAGTACTTGTAGCGTCCAGGAGGTGACAGGTACTATGTGATTCCAGAGTTCCTGTCAGTACTTGTAGATTCCAGGAGGTGACAGGTACTATGTGATTCCAGAGTTCCTGACAGTACTTGTAGAGTCCAGGAGGTGACTGGTACTATGTGATTCCAGAGTTCCTGTCAGTACTTGTAGAGTCCAGGAGGTGACAGGTACTGTGTTCTTCATGATATATCTGTAAATAGTAAATCTGTACAAACTAAATACATTGTAATGTCTACAATTAGGCTCATCTTAGCACATATCACAGTCTTCACGAATACCCACTTGCCTGAAGCCCGGGACAAGTAAAATGACCGTCAGACAAGTAAAAAATCCATTTTGTCTGCCTGAACGGGCAAGTCATGTTTGTGCTCTGGTGTGACACGCTTTTATCCAAGCTGTCACCAAAATTGATGACGTAGTTCGCAATACTTTGACTTGTTTTCATTTTTTGTCAATTTTGTTTGTGTAACAGCACTTTTTCAACAACTATCATTTCTGATTTAACAAATCAAAACAACTACCAAAACATCATGTTTCTTCGTTATTTTGACGGTGCTGTAAGTTTTATTCGGGCAAGTGAAAGTGAATTCGGGCAAGTGGAAATTGCAAGCTGTCTGCCCGAATGGGCAAGTCCTTCAAAAGAATTATCGTGAAGACTGGTTCTGGGAATGTTTATTGAATCAGTCTCAGTAGTTTCGTGTGAAATTAGATGCAGTATTGATAACGAAGCGATAAGTGTCTCATCTCGGCCAGTTTAATTCATTTTTTCAGGCAATACAGTTTTTGGAATTAGCTATTATGGAAAAGTTCTTTACAGACAAGACTGAGTATGCTTTTATATCTACCCTTTAATTCTAGTTATTTTATTACTATTGCTGAAGATGTATTCAGTGGAATTATACCTAAATCATTCATTTTCATTTGTTTCGGTGATGAACATCATCTGCTTTTTAACTGTCTTCAGCAGGACATGTTCAGTTGTGATGTATTGTGACTGCACTTCAGTATTTGTTATCATCTGTGCAGTTACATGTTAAACATATTGTACACCTGATTACATCTTATTGCAATGATTTGTAAAGTAAGCCAGATTGTTATATTTCCAACCCATTCCTTTATGTAAGGAATGTGAATTAATTTGTCCAAGATCTGCCATAAGTTCCCCAAATTTGAATAACACATACTAGTATCAGTATCCTGGTAAGAGATATAGCCTAGGGCTATTATGTTTGTAAGTGAAGGTATTGTTTTGCAAAGAAATATATAAGTGAATTACTGCTGTGTTTATGCCCCCACTCTGTAAGGGGGGGGGCATATAGATTTGCCCTTGTCCATCTGTCCGTACGTCACAAAATCTTGTGTCGCGCATATCTCCATAAGAATATGAGCCAGAGTCATAAAACTTTACAGGAATGTTCACCAGCCTATGTAGTTGTGCACCTGGGCTTTCATGTTTGGCTGTGCCCAGTAAGTGCAAAGTTATGGCCCTTGACTCAGTTAAAATACAGCCTACAGAGTTTTCATCTTGCAATATGAGCCAAATTTAAAACTTTTAACAGGAATGTTCACCTGCAGCGCCTGTGTAGTTGTTCACCTGGGGTTTCATGTATGGTTATGCCCAGTAATCGCAAAGTTATTGCCCTTGGATTATCACCATAATCTGTACATTTGTTCACTTGGTAATTTTGATACACATTCACAAACTATGAGCAGAATAATAGCACTTGCTTTTGTGACAAAGGCTGCAAGTGCGGGCATCTGTGTCCTATGGACACATTTCTAGTTCTTTTTTATTTGCCCTTCTTTGACCTTACAAATTCGTCTGCGGTGGTTTCATCCACTGACATGTCCACTATACAGTTTTATCCAGTCTTGACCAAACTTACTGTGAATGTTTATTGACATAATTTAGGCCAAGTGAGAAGTCTAAGTCATTATTGAGTTATTGGACTTACAGTGCCAAAAATTTACCAAATTGGCTTTGTCCACTCTCTGACACTTCACAAACCTTTGTACATTAGCAAATTACTTGGCAAAAATCGGTTACTTATGCATGTTAGATTTTACTAGATGTTTGTTGTTAATCAGTTATTTTCCTTCTTAAAATTTCAGAAAGCTATATACTCGACATGGAGAAATGATTGGAATGAGAGACAATAAATTGTTGAATGCATTTAAGAGGGATAAATAGTGAGTATATTTCTTTTATACTGGAAATACAATTTTAATTTTACAATACCACAAACACCTCTTTGCACATTTGCCCTATGTAGAATAAATATACTGTAATTTATCCAAATGAATGGCTTCTACAATAAACCTACACAGCCCCATATGAAGATGCATTTTGCCAATGTGTCTGTGAGACAATCTATGTGTGAAATCTATGTTATATTTTATATATGTGCATTTTGTTTTTAGAAAGGTTTCATTGATATGTTTTAGGCTTCGGTACGTCATCTATCCCTTTTTGTCCATTATAATTTTACAATGAAGTGTGTATGTATTAATCCCATGATGAAATAACTTGCTTTCTTATGATTATTTTAGTTTAGCCAAGGCGTATTTGAAACAGGTATGCTGTAAAGAGGCCTAAGCAGCCATTATGGCTGCTGCTTTGACAATTCCATATTCTACGTCAGACAGTAATTTGTGTACGACTGAAGCAAAAAGGCTGTCCTTGGCCTTGGACAAATCGTTATGTAAAGGTATGACTATGGTGTGAAACTTTATTAAATGAATATACAGTACTATGAAGAAATAAGGTAGTCTGTAAATGCTGAATATTTATTGGTAATACTGAAAAACTGCATAGTGCAACTACAAAAATGATTTTGGGTGATGTTTAGATGTATAATCAATTGCGTGAGGTTGATAATGAAGTTTTATATGATTTTGGGTCTTTGTTTTGCCAACACTTATTATGATTTCTGTGCTATAAATATTTTTCTATATAGTGGCGATTTTTCTTTCATGACTTGTATATTGAACATGCACCTTTTCAGTCAATACAAACAGAGAAAAATGGCAACAGACCTTGGTTAACTTCCTGGTAAGTGTTTTTTTGGTTGTTACTGGTAGGCTTATAAATTTGTCTACTTTTAAACTTAAAACTACAATGGAAGAAATGAACTATACTGATTTCCATGCTTTGTTTTATTACTGTATGAATTTGCCATTAATCTTTATCTTCATTGTTTGAGCATGTGTGATAAGAGGATAGCTATATAATGAGCTCTGCTTTAATTGTTTTCCAATATTATATTTAATCAATCAGTGACCAATATTTAATTAAATGAGAGTGGGCACTTGCTGGCAGGGCTCTTGTAAACAATATTATTTTCTTTTAAATATGTTTACTGAAATTTCTATGTTATATTTTAGTTTTCTCGATGTTGTTATAAATATTCTGCATTTCAGAAAACAGTATAGTAGTTTAACTCATTAGGGATAAAGGTGAATATTTTATGTATAAATCAATCTGAGAATTTATCTGGCTGAATATATCAACAGGAATATGTCAAGATTCATAACCAAATGGATGATATCAAGTGAATTTAACAGATGGTGCCATAATTTGCCACATTTAGATGGTGTGTGGCATATATCCTAAAGGACAAAGTCTCATTTGATAAAAAAAAATTGTATCTTCAACGTTTGGAATAGCAAAAACTATTGCGTATGGAGCAGAATTTCTATATATCTTTCTAGTCTGGCCGAGTTTCTGCACATGAAGTGTAAATGTGAATGAAGGCGGGAATTCTCAAGTATTACCAGAGTAATGGCCCTTTGTAGTTTTTATACGCCCATTTGAAAAACGGGACGTAATATGGGAACACCCATGGCAGCAGGCTGGCGGCGTCCACAATGTTTCCGCTCTCAAGTCTTAAGAGTTTTCATCCGATCTTTACCAAACTTTGTGAAAATGTTAGTGGGCATAAAATCTCGGACAAGTTCGATAACCAGCCAGATCGGTCATGTCACTCGGGAGTTATTACCCTTTGATTTTAGAAATTACCTAAAATGTGTCTTGTTTTAACTCTGAGCTCTGACTTATGACGGGCGTATTTTGTGACAGTTTGCCATTCTTGTTAGGATATGGCACATATTATACAGAACAAAATCTTGCAACTACACTAAGATTCATCATCATCTTTATCATTGAAGTTTCAATTTACTTCACACAAGTGTTCACCATGATGAGCCATTGTAACTCACAAGGCCCATGTCTATAGCTCAAATGTAAAGGTCACAATTATTGATCAATGGTAAAAACGGGTATTACAAATATGCACTGTACAGCATTATGTAACATTAATCTCTTCATATCTTGATAATTAACAAGATTGACACGTTGCCATTGGGCACTTTTTATTATCTTGTTGTATATCAGATGTACTTGTCATTGTCATGTTAAAAGGATCAGTTGTATTTATTATTGCCCCTACTTGTTGGGTGTATAGACTCTTGTCAGTCCATATGAACGGACGAACATCCATCTGAACACCCAAACTCTTGTGGCATGGACTGCTCCTTTATCATTTGAACTAGAGTTATTAACTTCTCACAAAAGTTTATTTGGATGTGTAATTGTGGACCTGGGTTGTAGTTTTACGATTGTACCAGTACCACAAGAGTTATAATTCTTGTTCTTTGACAAAGGGAAAAGTGGGGACGTCTGTGTCCTATGCACATATTTTGTAATTGACCATGAGAGCTGACTTATATGACATTAACTATATTGTATTGATTTTTTCATGTGAAGGTTTTCTGTTTATTGTTTGTATCAGCATTTACAAATAATGCAACCATGGATGTACCATTTTTCAAAGATAGGTGTGGTTCAACACAACTTTTCTTGTTGACTTTAAAAATTGCTCACTGTTTTGTCATTCAGATGGTTATACATTTATTTGCATGTCAATCAGTTACTTATGCAGATTTTACACCAGGAAGTATTCCAAATATCTATGTTTACTGATGTTTATATCATTACAGTTTACTGCTATATCATGATTATAATACTTGTTTTTGAATATTGAATATTATTTTGTTTAATTTTCTCTGCTGGTTTGATTTATAGCATTATTAATCAGCATTAGTTATAGCATTATTAATCAGCATTAGTTAAAGCATTATTAATCAGCATTATTTATAGCATTATTAATCAGCATTAGTTATAGCATTATTAATCAGCATTAGTTATAGCATTATTAATCAGCATTAGTTATAGCATTATTAATCAGCATTAGTTATAGCATTATTAATCAGCATTAGTTATAGCATTATTAATCAGCATTAGTTATAGCATTATTAATCAGCATTAGTTATAGCATTATTAATCAGCATTAGTTATAGCATTATTAATCAGCATTATTAATCAGCATTAGTTATAGCATTATTAATCAGCATTAGTTATAGCATTATTAATCAGCATTAGTAATAGCATTATTAATCAGCATTAGTTATAGCATTATTAATCAGCATTAAATTGTTTAGGTGTTTAGACTGAAACTCAAACATATTTGTTGTATTAAAACCCCTCCAGGCAACTATGAATAGAAAACACAAGATGTACCTTCCACATTATGGATATATTAATGTATATATATCAATTACGTATAAGAGATTCTTTCAGACAAGTGGTAAATTTAGTAAGGATTAAATGCTTCTCTTGTTTATTTTTGTAACAATGTTGTAATACTAAAAAGTCGTATATTGTTTCTTTCACTTATAGATACTGTAACCAACTTGACCTAATATTATATTGATATCTTCATAACACTTCATCTCAATTTTGTATCCAATAACAATATTTTCTAGAAAATTTACATATTTACAAATTCCAAGCTTGCTAAATATTCCATTTATAACATCCCAGACTGGAGTTATACAGTACCGCCAGCGTGACAGTTCCGCGTGAAAGCGTTTCGCGTTCGTTTCTAACGCGAGAACGTGTTAGCGTGAAAGCGAGTATTCGTGTATTTTCCACTACGCATGCGCAGCGTGTAAAAACGATTTCGAGAATTCCCGACTGCGCATGCGCACCGTGTATACGTGAAAGCGTGAATTTCAAAAGCGCATGCGCACCGTGTAAACGCGAAAGCTATTTTGTTTACATGGATGCGCTTGATTTTTTTAGAATACATTCTAATAGCGTTTGATTTATAAATATTAATTGGCATATATGTTTAATTAAGATTTTCTATATTGAATCTTAATTATGTTGACTGTTCATTTACGAGATCTGGTTGTTGATCTTGGATCAAATGGATACTCTTCCGTAGCAATTTCTTGGATTTTGAAAGGTGAACATGGTTTTTCCATTACTGCTCGTGGTGTAGGGCTAAATCTCGAGTCGGAAGTGTTATGCAAGTGTCGAAACTGCGGTTGCAATAAATTAATCTGAAAGAATTTCTTTTTACCAAAGACAGGCATCGCTCTCACACCTGCCGTGCAGAGCCTCCTAAGCGGAAACATTCTTACAAGGTGAGTACGAATCGTGTAGTTTTTCACATTGAATGGTTGAGAGAAAAACGAATACTTAGTCATGTATTGTGAAGATGTTTTATCTGGTGATGTTCAAATGTCTCTAAAAACTGTATGTCGTTACTCTGCGTATATACTGACGTATTTTCATTTCATTATTTGCTGTAACGAATACAGGTCGTTTCGTACTCTTGCCGTTTCGTACTTGTCGTTTTTGGTTGTTTCGTTAGTGTTGATAATTTAAAAAAAGAGCATAAAGATAGACAAATCGCCAATACACCTTTCAATTCATGTCATTACTGCTCTAATTTCAAAATTGTTAGATAGTTCATGTACATAACGTACACTTAATCTACACAATGAGTGTGGTTGTCAGTGGATATTAACCTTAAAGCATACATGCATGTGCTAGCCTTACTCATTCCACTTCTCCATGCAGCTGTTGTTACAGTTATACTGCAACTTGATATTTTACAGTTATAACTTACATTTTATATTTATAATATATATGTATTACAATACACTGATATCATTTGGAACTTGTGTATTTGTTCACATCTGTGATTTAGTCAACAGTAATTGTGTCCTGGAATCTATGAGGATTTCCTTATGTAATTAACGAGCAGTTTGCTAGCAGATCCAAGGGAGGCACCCGGCGCACACCCTGTAAAATTCCCCAACCTTACATGTATGGCTGAGTACAATTATAAATATGCATTTCATGTCGGGCCGATATGGATTATTTCGTCGGCCCGACATCGGCATTTACATCGGCCCGACATCGGTTGTGCAACGCGGCTCAACATCGGGCCGATGTTGGCCAAATGGTATACAGCCGACATCCATCCAGCATAATGCCGATATCCAATTTTCTTCCTTTTTCTCCCACCGGTGGCTTATCATGCTTAATCAATTGCCCTACATCGGCTTTGCAAAGCGGCTCAACATCGGGCCAATGTCGGCATAATGGTATACAGCCGACATCTAGCCAGCATAATGCCGATATCCAATTTTCATCCTTTTTCTCCCACCGGTAACTTGTCATGCTTAATCAATTGCAAATTATTTCAAGAAATTTGCCATGGAGCAAAGGTTGTTTAGTTAACTCTGTAATATTGGTCTGATAACAGCTTCCAGATGGTCTTTGAAGAGAAAAATGACAATGCCGAAGAAGACCAACAAGTATACTTGCCCTCAATGCATATTATGTACTGATAAATGACAAAATAGGTAAACATAACATAACATAGTTTATTGACATAAAATATTTGCATAAATATTGCCAAATAAACAAATGTACCCAAGTGGTGAAGTATTGACATCATTCTTTACAATTTCTTTCTTTAAAGCAAAAAAAAAATTTTGCTACATTATTTATTAAATTGATTGATTTTGAGGACATAAGAAGTTCAAATTTTTGGACAGTGGGCCGAATTACAAAAATATGGTTGTAACATTTTTAATCATAATTGTCTATATTTAGTACATACTATACTCAATACTTGTTAAAAGAACTACAAGTTAGTCAAATGCTCTTAATATATTAAATATCAAGCTTATATGAATATACAATGATAATAATACCTAAATTGTACCATGAGAACATAAGCCTATAAAGAAAGCAAAATTGAAAAACTAAAAGTTACTTCTTATAGCATTCCAAATAGAAAACATATTGGAAATTGCAATTGATAATTATGATTTACCAACAAATGCTAATAAAAAATATGTGTGCAGTAAAAACTGAGCTAAGATAATGTAGGTACCGCAATAAAGCTTTGAAAATGTGTACTTAATTGATTGAAAGCCTGAATTATATTTCAAACAGTTGATTTGAAAAATGCATATTTCAAAATTAAATATTTCATACCATTCTGTGGTAAACAATGAACTTAATTTTCGCAAAAGGTGCTGTAAAATGGTATCATTTTAAGTACAAAACAACAAAAAAAGATCTACAATATACAATATGTTTTGAACAGAAGCTGAGCAGTTGAGTCATTATTTCAAGATGCATTTTCCATCCCCTTAGCAATCTTGACATACCCTGTGGTTGTATAGAACTTATTTGTGTTATCTTCCAAGACAAACTGCTGGATAAATCCCAAAAGCTTATAATGTTTGGGTTATGACAAGTCCCATACATAGTATGCAAACATCAAGCCTACATGGCCTTCAATTAAATTGTCCAATATGCAGAGTCCTGGCCTCACTGACAGTGGCACGTCCTGCCCTGGTACCATTCGCATTCATCATGATGGCCAATCGTGGAGGCGTCCCTTTGGGTACTTTGGCGGTATCCAATTCACTGACCTGTCAATAGACATGTTTTTTAATATAGGATAATATTCAAAAATAGCCTGAAACATGAATAAAATACACATAGCCTGTCCATTGTACAGCAACAGCTTTCAAATAGCAACTATGAAAGCTATATTCAGCACAGGTGTGCAGATATTATTTTCTCTGGAAATGCTGCTAAAGAGAGTGCCAAGACTCAAAAATTTAAACCTAGTAAGACTCTTACAATTAATGGTTGCACCTGAGTATATTGAAAGTCCAGAACTCCCAACTTTTACCAGGTGGAATCCTTTGCAGACTCCTGGATGTGACATTAAGCTTACACTGAGCAGGCTGATCAATATAATTCTACAACCCCTTACTTCGTCCAAAGTGTAGTTAACCTTAATCAACTTTATAAGTTAAATTTACACGAAAATGACGTCAGGCTGCTGTGGTGTAGTGGTAAGCATAACGGACCGGCAATCCGTAGACCCGGGTTCGAATCCCGGTAGCGCCATTGACTGATTTTTCGTGTTCCTCAAAACATGAATTTATAAGTACCAGAGGTGGTGACCTCAAACCCTGCCAGTATTATACTTTAAAATAAGATTATAGTCATCTAAAAGCCAACTTAATAATAATGAGTATTGTTATTCATACCAACATTCAACAGGATGTTATCAGTCACAACTTTGCTGTGATTTATTAACTTGTGAGAGAGCTGATTAATAATGTATAACTGAACAAATTATAAACAAATTCAAGATCAAGTACCTGATCTACATATATATAGATCATGATAGGAAACAAACTTGTATGTTGGTAATCTTGGGACTCGGGTAGCAATGATAGCAATATTAAAAATTTCCTTGGTCTGTACAAAATGTTATTTCTCAATGATACTACATGTATATTATAAATAAATATATTATAAATACAAGTGATAGTATAGTTATATTATGAACATAAATTTATTAACAGAATCTCAAAAAAACCAGTGTTTTTTCATTCCGTAACAACTTTTCTCTAGTACAATATCGTAACGATATGTTGGCAATTTGCTATTTATTAATAGGAAAGCATCTTTGACAATCAATGTCTGCAACCCATTAAAAAGGCAATCATACTTACAAACTTCTTGTTGCCCAAGAAAGGGTATTTTTCAGTAATGTTGGCAACACCCACAACCGCATCAGACCTGATGTATGTTCGTCGCTCCAGTAATATCATCCTCTGAGCTGCAACAAGTAAGCAATGAAAGGTTGACATACAAAGATGTTGTAAAGGATTTAACCACATGAAACAGGCCTTATTTTATAGTTCCCATGGGTCAAGACTATCTGACCCATTCCCAAAACCAAATAAGTTTTTTTCCCTATCAGAAAAAAAACATTCCCAATCTGAAGCACCCACAAAAAAATAATCTACTGGAGTGACCTGGTATATCTTGAAGCTCTTTGAATAACTGTGGCCATTTTAAGTATGTGAACATCCATCCCTTGTGTCATAAATGTTTTTGGACAGTTTGTGTCTTTTTGACAATTGATATAAGAAATGTAGATAAGAATGCTTGCTTATATAAAATTTTAACTTTGAAAATTCCCAAAGTTGGAGGTGAAGCGATTAAAGTTATCCCAAATTTGCAAACTTTATGATGCAATTTTTGTCAATTTATCTCGGGTCTTTTTCCCAAAATGGACAGAAAAAGGTCTGTGAAAGAAGTTCTTAGGCCCAGTAGTCGAGGGGAATACTGGGCCAATCCTGACCCATCAAGCGTTTGCATCATGCAGTGTCATAACTAATATTTAAACAGTCGACGATAGCATCTTAGTTAAGTTCATAATTTCAAGGGTTATATTTAGCTGTTCAGACTCAATTGCGAAATCAAATTGTAGTGGTGTGGGATCATACGCCTGGTTAGCTCAGTCGGAAGAGCGCCGTACTAGTGTTAAGGGGGTAGTGGGTTCAAGTCCAAAATCGGGCTTTTTCCGCTTGAGTTATTTCAAAATTTCAATAGATACCTTTAAGAATGGGAGTCTGATCTTGTTCTTTGGCAGGCTTTTTCATTTCATTCAGCAGGATTAGGTTGGCGTCATCCAGGCTCAAATCATCAGGATCTTCTTCATCTGTCAATAGGCATCAAAATACAATAGAAGTCATCAAGATTTTTATAAAATTATGCTTTACAGGTATGCTAAGTACAGATTGACAAGCTAGTCATTGGATCTTAAAATCTTCTGAATCTGACAGTGACAAGTTTTTGGGTCCAAACAGCTAAACAAAGTCAGTAATAATAAATTTGGATAAATTCTGGACGGGTTATTTTGTAGAATAAATCCAATAGAAATATTAAACTATGTCTTTAATTATGTTTAAAGGCAATTTATCAATTCTAAATATTCACCACCCCCCACCCACCCATTTTACAAAGAAATTCACACCAAGTCATATTATACAACTAAAAATTACATGAATAGGAAGGAAAATAACGGAAACTAGCATAAAACGTGACAACTTAACATATTTTAAACGATTACCTTCAAATTCTCGATAAAAGCGCTACTTCCCTTGCCTTTGCGCGTTCGTTCCTTGCAGACGAGACGGATCGTCTTTTAGACACTTGCATGCTGCGTTTATTTCACGGATACGCGGTAGCATATGTTTAGAATGGGGATGCTTTTAAAAATATGCGCTTAGACGTTAAACACGTGTATCGATATTTTTCCATAACATTGCGTTTTATCTGGCAAATGGTTTATTTTGCAACAAATTGTCAAACTATCAAAAGAAAAATGTCAAACAAAAAATGGAAGAGCCGACATTGGGCCGACGTCGGGCCGATGTGGTGGTTTCGTTTTGGTTTCGGTAACTGTGCCAACATCGGGCCAACATCGGGCCGATGACGACATATGTATGTTTTCCAAAATCATAAAAAAATAGTGTTTATGATACTTTAACAATTATGTAAGATTAAACAGTACTATATTTGCGCGCATAAAAAATAGTTAGTCGTTATGCCGATGTCGGCCCGACATCGGCCCGATATCGACAAACGTTGGCCGATATGCCGATATTTAGCCGACGTCGGCCCGACGTCGTCATGTTTGCTGGGATTATACATAGATCTTTAATGATAAGATTTTTAAATAAGTGATTCTGCCTGATTTATTGTAGTATTATAGTCTATCATGATGATGTTTAGTGACAGTCATTGCCGTTGTATAAGGCTTGAGCAAAACCAAAAAGTAACACCCCCTTGAGACCAAATCTTGGATCCGCCCCTGCAGAATTCCAGACGTTTCACTCCCAAGTCGTTTCCACCCTAAGACATTTCACCCCGTAGTCATTTCCTCCCGAGACGTTTCATCCCCAATTTTAATAGACCCTAGACTTTTCACCCCCACCTTTTAATATAATTATTTGTGTGTGATTTACTTTTTATTTGATGTTATTTCAAATTAAATTGTTAAGTTATAGTTAAAAAACCCTTTATCTTCATGTTTAATGACTTTGCAGTAATATTGTGATTTAATCAACACCCTTTTCACTTTTGATATAATTCTGTAATAAACAATACAAATATGATTTGTAAAAAGTTGTGAAAAACATAACTGATTTGAAAAAATAACTGCCTTATCAAAAAAAATATCATGATTAAAAAGTAAATTAGTAATATTTATTCAATGGCAAAATTATAATAAATGTTTAAAATAAATAATATAATACTACTAATTGTTGCCATATATATCGGTGTACACTTCTTTTTTGCATTTTAATCTTTATTTAAATAACTAAATATACTTTACTCTTTAGACAAACTTATTTAATTATCATTATGTCTACTCATCCTTATTATTTGTTAAGTCTCAGTAGTAATATTTATAAAAATTAGAAAGCCTGTCTAACAGTAATAATGGCTATCTGTTAGTTTTATACAACATCATCTAAGATTCTAAGTTATACATTTGTAGAACTATCAATTTGAACTGATAATTTGTAACACATTCACATAATGTGTGCACATTTAATAGAAAACTGACAGAAAATATTCTAACAATTTTATAAAGTTATAGAACTAGACATGTGGGTGGTTACTGTTGAAGTCAAAAACATTTTTGAACAATATGTACACCAATGAATAATCATTTAAGCATTAATAATTTCACAACCATACTCGTGAACATTGAAACTTTCTATAAGTCAATGAAGTGCAGTCGGTATAGTAGCAGACATGAATAAGTGCATGTATGGTATAGACATGGTATGTAATTGTGTTTGAGCCTCAAACGTGACCACTTTTTACAACATAATCATATGTTCATGTAGTTTTGTTGTTTTACTATAAAAAACTTAAACCAGATCGTTTTAAAATCACCGTTCTTGCTTGAAACCTCTACATCGGACATTATAAAATTTGTCTTAAAACTCAATCTTAGTCTGAACATAATTAAAATATTGTAATGCCCGTGTGTGTGTGTGTGTGAATATCACTAGTGTGCAAAAAGTAAACCTGCGGGCTTACATCCGCAATCTATTTTTAAAGATTGCCATAGTTAGTTAAATATAACCAATCTCACTAAGCGGGACCGGTAGAAGTAGCGTAATAAACAGCCTGGTAGCGACCAACAAATGTCAAACTATAAATCAAAACAACTAAAATCCTTTCGGCTTGATGTAATTTATTTTGTAGCCTTAACTAGGAAATATTAACTAAGTCTAAGTAATAATAGAATCTACTTAAAATATCGAAACAAACTAAGTCTCGGTAGTCGCCAGATAAAAAAAATACGAAAATGTCGAATTATATTTAAGTATGCACTGTGCCCAAAACGTAAACAAATAACCGTTCTCAATAGTGAACTTTTTAAATTTATAAATATAATTTATACCTGATGATAATAAGATAAAAGTTGAATTAGAAATTATTCAAGATGCAGAGGAAAATGAGAACGTAAGACAGACACGTCTAAACTACTCTGGAGACTGAGGCAAAGTCAAGAGTTGGTACTATGAACGCTGGTATGCACATTGTTATGGTATGCAAATTAGTACACGGTATGCAAATGAGAGTTTAGAGATTAACGTCTAAACCAACCCCATTAATAGCTACAATATGTGTCTTAAACTGAATCCAACATAAATAAATATTAATAATATATGATTGAGTAATTACAGACAAGTATGCTACGATAAACATTAAAAGTATTTGATCTGACTTCGAATAGAGATTTACCGGTACTAACCGGAAGTGACAACAAACGTGGCGGATAAATGTGAAATGCAGTTGACAGTACGAGATTTATCAGAAATATTACAATACAGAAGTGTGCTAGCATGTAATTGTTACGGTAAATAGCTAATGTGTATAAATATTGAGTGATTACTGAAGTATTTCTGCATGACATTGTAAAATATAGCGGAGATAGCTTTGACCCGGTGTTGATGTAAACAGACACGCTTAGTTGTTGGCATTTAAGTTTTCAGTGCGTTTGACGTATGAAGTTAGAAGTGCTTTTGATGTGTAAGTTACAGACTACTGTAGATTGCAAGGATAATTAAAATATATTTTCGGTAAATTATTTCCGTATCGTCATTCTAGTATCGTTCTTCGATTTTTTGCCTCTACATACAATGACACAGACGGAAACCAGTACATTTGGCCTTCCCATGTTTGAGAGGAACCATAATATTCATGCTAATTCAGTCTTGACATCGGCATTATGATTGGAAAGAAAATGCCATTACAGTTTATACGGCATATGTCCGTGAATGTGGTGACTTAGGTCACTTCCAATAGCTTTTCTGTTTGGCTAGCTCTGAAGTGATGCGGTAGAATATTATGTCCGCTTTAAATCATATAAGAGGACCCGGGTGCAATCCCTGGTGGAATATGTTGTTTTTATTGTGTGATTTATCATGATATGGTGTAGAGTCAGACGGCCGTCCGGTTAACTCAGTTGTTAGAGTGACATACTAGTATTTAGGGGTGGTGGGTTTGGACCTCACATCAGGCACACTTTCCCCTTGACTTACTTCAATGATGGCCGTGGTGTTTGACAGCCCACATGGTTTTAGCCACAAATACCAGAATGGGGAGGAGTGTAGTGGTGTGAGGTTAGACAGTCACATGGTTAGCTCAGTCGGTAGAGTGCCATACTGGTGTTTAGGGAGCCATGGGTTCGAGTCTCACATCGGACGCACTTTTCCCCCTTGATTCCTACTTATTGCAGTCTGACTAGTACAAACTTAGATGTTGTCTTCAGACTGTGACTTGTAGCATTCATATAACAATAATGAAACAATGCTGAAAACTTTCCAGGCATTTGAAGTTACATCCACCTAATTTCTGTGTGATTAAGTCAACAAAAGGATTTGGTTATACAGATAGAATTGTCTTTCAAAGCTACATAACACAATTAATTGCAGTTCTCTGAAAGCTATTTGGTAATTTAAAACCATCAAATTGATGTGCTACTGAAACTTATTGAAAATGAAAGCAGGAATTTGTGTGATGGCATTCAGTTTTTACCAAATTTATTAGATTAGTAACTTCCAAGGTATCATTTGAAATTTCTGGGTATCATTTGAAATTCTGGGTATCATTAAACTTTAGTCTTTATATCGAGGGCTCAGCGCAAGACTATTCTATATTGTTTTTTTTAGAAAGTGGTTATTTGACAGTTTTGTTCTTGAAATCTTAAAACACATAATCTGTCAAATTATTATGATTATATTGTGAATAGTTTTTAAAAACTCAAATGTAAAACATATATTCTATCTCGGACAACTATTTTCTTGGCTCAAAACTATTCTAAGTTTAATAGTTAGAATAGTTTTGCATAACATTTTTTCATTTAATACTGGAATTTGATTAATGCAAAGGTATTCTAACTTGAGTTTTTCACATTCTAATGACATCATCAATTGATGTTGTGATGTCATCAATCTTGTGACACTTGTGATTCTGTTGGTTTCTGCATTGTTAAAGTGTTGTATAGTCAAATTATTTCAAGATATTTTTAATGTAAATTTTTAAATATAGTTGTACAAATAGTTAAATGTCACATTTTAATATAGATAACATGTTTTATCAATACATGTGTTCACTATTAGCTGTGAAAAATGAGTAAATTTATGTTACCTCAACAACTGAGTTACTGACTTTATTATATAACAGAAACGGTGGGAAGAGACATTACATATCTATCTTACACAATTATTATATTTTATTTGCGTTACATTGATAAGTATGACCTCTGTTTAAATACTATTGGTAATAATGGGATAGTTTATATTTATAAGCAGCAGTATTATGTCTTGTGTGATATATTGGTCCTTGAGATAATTCTTATATAGAATGCTATGTTATTTTCTAATGTAAGTTTAAAAATTTGTAACCCACCCATAAAATTTTGGGAGGTTAATTTAACTCATGACTATGCATTGCATGGAAAGCAATGTTAACAATAATTGATCATTATACTGCTTTTAATTTGATATTACACTAATAAACATGATATTGGAATGTAAATTTGTAATAATTATTTTAATATCATAATCCAAAATGGGGATACTGAAACTACATAGGCTGCAGATCTAATAATGTATGTAAGGTATACTATGGACCAAGGGATCAAACATTGTGTATGACTTCATTTCAATGCTGTGTTTTATCAAGGTACTGGTGCTGCCATCTTTACCCTGGCAAATGGCATTGCATGTATATGATATATTGCAATAGTGATGTGCAGTTTGTGGAGAAGTGTTGTAGAAAATGGGGTAACTAGAGTTAGTGTGGTATAGGTAATGGTATGGTAGGTGGTGATAACGGGGTAACAGGAGTTTTTAGTGTGGTATAGGTAATGGTATGGTAGGTGGTGATAACGGGGTAACAGGAGTTTTTAGTGTGGTATAGGTAATGGTATGGTAGGTGGTGATAACGGGGTAACAGGAGTTTTTAGTGTGGTATAGGTAATGGTATGGTAGGTGGTGATAATGGGGTAACAGGAGTTTTTAGTGTGGTATAGGTAATGGTATGGTAGGTGGTGATAATGGGGTAACAGGAGTTTTTAGTGTGGTATAGGTAATGGTATGGTAGGTGGTGATAATGGGGTAACAGGAGTTTTTAGTGTGGTATAGGTAATGGTATGGTAGGTGGTGATAACGGGGTAACAGGAGTTTTTAGTGTGGTATAGGTAATGGTATGGTAGGTGGTGATAATGGGGTAACAGGAGTTTTTAGTGTGGTATAGGTAATGGTATGGTAGGTGGTGATAACGGGGTAACAGGAGTTTTTAGTGTGGTATAGGTAATGGTATGGTAGGTGGTGATAATGGGGTAACAGGAGTTTTTAGTGTGGTATAGGTAATGGTATGGTAGGTGGTGATAATGGGGTAACAGGAGTTTTTAGTGTGGTATAGGTAATGGTATGGTAGGTGGTGATAATGGGGTAACAGGAGTTTTTAGTGTGGTATAGGTAATGGTATGGTAGGTGGTGATAATGGGGTAACAGGAGTTTTTAGTGTGGTATAGGTAATGGTATGGTAGGTGGTGATAATGGGGTAACAGGAGTTTTTAGTGTGGTATAGGTAATGGTATGGTAGGTGGTGATAATGGGGTAACAGGAGTTAGTGTGGTAGGTAATGGTATGGTAGGTGGTGGTAATGGGGTAACAGGAGTTAGTGTGGTAGGTAATGGTATGGTAGGTGGTGATAATGGGGTAACAGGAGTTAGTGTGGTAGGTAATGGTATGGTAGGTGGTGATAATGGGGTAACAGGAGTTAGTGTGGTATAGGTAATGGTATGGTAGGTGGTGATAACGGGGTAACAGGAGTTAGTGTGGTAGGTAATGGTATGGTAGGTGGAGGTAATGGGGTAACATGAGTTAGTGTGGTATAGGTAATGGTATGGTAGGTGGAGGTAATGGGTAACAGGATCATATATATCATTAAGTTTTTTTCATACACCTTTCATCAGACTGCCATTTCTATTTGTTAATGCCTTGAGCTCATCATGGACAGTTTAGTGATTTGGAATATATTTACTACTAAGATGTGGTTCTTGCAAAATATGTCAATTTTATTGGCAGTTCATTTGTATGCACTTTCAACGGTTAGAATATCATTTCTTATAAGGTGTGTAAAATAAGTTTTTTATGGACATGCACACAACTTATCTAAAAATGTTAACTAGATATAATCATTATGTCACTTATGATTTGAAGCATTGTTTTTTATGGTGGCACCATGCAATTTAGCCTCATGGAAATATATTTTGTAAACTCAACTTTAATATATAATGCTAGCAAATCTTGTAAGTCATGGAAAAATATTTTACATTTCTTTTGAATAAGGCCAAAAAGTCAGATGTTAGTACATGTGTTTTTGTAGCAACAACCTAGACTGAAATTCAGGCCAAAATACATTTTTCGAGTCACATCAAGTCATCCAATCCCTTTTTCTAACTTAAATACTGTTAAAAAAATGCATATACTCTTTAACAAAGAAATTGTGCATACTAGGAAACCAAAGTAAAATAACTATTCCTTTTTGAAATGTCTTCCTTTTGTAATTGCTAGGGGTTACAATGGAGAAATTTACTGTTCAATTTGTTAGCTCAGTAGTTAGAGCGCTCAGTGCCATCTTGATTGTTGGCTAGAGAGGTCCCAGGTGCAAATCCTGGACAAGTCTGGTAAATTCTCCGTGTAAATAATGTGTATGTTACGTGCCTGTGACAGTAAATAATGATACTTTAATTAAGCAGTCTGATTGTCATGTTTCATTAGATTTAGAACTACTATTTGATTACCTTAAGAAATATACAGTGTTGCTCATATTTTGACATCTTTTATTCTTTTATGTCTGAGGTTCAGACTTGTATGAAACTAGGGGAACCAATATAGCACTGGATGTTCCGAGTTCTACATACATAGATATCGCACTGTTTTATGTGATTACTGTCACTCAAGGTGCAGCCAAGGGTGATGGTATTTCTCCAAAGGTTGACAATATTACTTTCCAACAAAAAGCTTCATATTTATTTTATAATTCTAAAACTACCATGTATAAACCTGTAACTGGTCATATAGACTCCTTGAGGTTGGACACAGTAAATAATGTTAACACTACCATGTATAAACCCGTGGGCACTATCAGACAATTTTTCGTGTTAAAGGTGCTGAACTCCAGATTGACGAGCGAGCAAAAAAAAAGAAAATTGTCAAATATTTACAAAATCTTGATATTGTTGCACGTAAAGCTCTAAAACATTATTACTTTCATTCATCATTACTTGCGAAACATTGTCATAGCGTAGTTTTTCGTATTTTTCCATCGAAAATTTTACTAGGGTTAGTCTACCCTGTAAATCTAAAAATAGAACCGTAAACAGTGAGCTCATGCACATTCGGAACGTCTCTGTCATTCAAACAATTCATCAGCGCAAAGAAAAAAATAAATGCAGTAAACAAGGTAGCTATAAGTCACTTACTATTTATTTGCACGCAACGAAAATAAATAATCACTGAACAATTATCTCCTCGATGTCAGTAGTGGATCACGCCATTGTGTATGTTTATTTTGCAAATTGATCATGTGACTCGTGAGGTGCATGCTGGATGGGAACTCCGCGGTATTTTTAAACTGGAAAACTCCGATTGCTCGATATTACGACGGCGATTTAATTAGCCTAATTGCTTTAAATTATTCAAATATTCACCATCTACAGCTTTTATTTACGTGTATGATGATACAACTACACATATTTTGCGGAATTGCAAAAACGACGATTTGTTTTCAATCTGGAGTTCAGCACCTTTAAGATATTTATCTGGTATGAAAATTTATCACGATACTTATCTAGTTAACCACATAATTATCTAGTCATTTAAGTAGATATCTAGTTTCTTTAACGTAATAACCAGATAATTATCTAGTTAATTAAGTAGTTAACTGGTGGCAGAAATATGCCACCATATATTGTCGAAGAAAAAGAAAGCGTTTAAATAAAAACGATCCCAAAAAATCGATTGGATTGAGTCAAAGAATACATTTTAAATAATATTTGTACTCTACCTACTTTACTTTTTGGTTAAAATGTGCATGTTGAATGTCATCATTGTCTTCTATAATATTAAAGAATTCTTTCAATCAAAGACAATTTATAATTTCACATTGTGACACATGTAGCAGTAACAAGACTGACAACTATTGTTTGTAATGATCTTCATTTATCAAATCTATGTCATTGTATTATTACAAGCTAGAGTTGCTGTGTTAGATACTTCACTGCTCAACAACATTTAATCAGCTGTGGATACAGGCAGGCAGTCGAATGTGACTCGGCAGCAAATAAAAAAAATGGAATTACGACTGAGTTAAACTGAAAAAATAAGCAAGAGTATGAAAGATTCATAATTTTTATTCTCAGAAAAATGCCACAACAATGCTGTTTATTATTTACAAGTAGGAAATTGATCTCAAGACAACAACCAGCAAATTTACACAATAAAACTGGACAAGGTGTCTGTGGCTTATCTTTTAAGGTAAAAACATTTAATGTTTTTGCAAGTACAGTCAAACCTGTGTTAAAGACCACCTTCGAACAAAGACCACTATTGTAAAACCTGTCGGCAAAGACCACCAATTTTATCTTCCATCAGACCATTTTCAATGATATTTAATCTGTTAATAGAGACCACCTGTAAACAAAGACCACATTTTGCTGTTCCCATGGGTGGTCTTTACAGACAGGTTTGACTGTATTACCAAATATATTTCAGAAAATCTAGATTTGAAAACTTATTTTATTTCTGAAAATCAACTTAAGTATGCACCAAAAACGTTATTAATAAAATACTAACTTTAACAGAATTAAACTTACTTAAAGCTACTATTTATTTATAATAATTCAAATGGATAATTTCTGATGTAAAACTTTATCTATAATGAAGTAGCCGACCTAAAGAAAATGTACTGCAGAGTGACTTTCAAACAATGGACATGGACTTTTATACCCAAACTTCAAATAGTTTCAACAGTGTTTGAACAGAACAACGGACAGAACCAACATGAGTTCAAAATGGGGTTCAAACACCTCAAACAGTAAAATAAACATGCATGATAAATCACACAGTTTCCAAAAAACATTCGAGGAATATTTACATAATACAAAATAACAGTATAAGTCATGGGCAAATGGTAATGTACTCAAATAATCATTTAACAAATCAATATTTACATCTAACAATCCCCTTCGGGGCCTCTATAAGAAAATGTACTATCAGACTTGTAAGAAATCTACATGATGACTACATCTATATACTGATGACATCACACTCACATGACCAATCAGTACCAATTATGACTACCAAATGCATAGATTAACTAAAAGTTATTGTTTAAATGAATATGTGATTTACTGAATTTAGAGAATCAAACTAATGAACAACATATAGACACAATATTTGCTTGACCAATAGATATATACAAAATAACATAGGTGGGGTATATTTGCACACCATAGTATGTTAAATATGCAGCAATAAAGCAATACATGATAGAAGGAATTCAGTACAAAAGTTGTCCTATGGATAAATTCACAATGCAATGGGTATTTGCTATTGACTTTGAATTGAATGGTGTCTGCATATCTTTTGTTGGTTTTGAAATATGTTGAGTCTGTAGGATTACTGTTGGTGTTATAGAGAATGGAGTCTGCATGTTATGTGTTTGTCCTGTAGTGAATGGTTGTGCATGTTTTACGTTGGTGTATTAGTGTATGGTATCTGCCTGGTTTCTGTTTGTGTATTAGTGTATGGCATTAGAATGTTTTCAGTTTGTGTATAAGTGTATGGTATGTGTCTGGTTTCTGTTTGTATGTAAGTGAATGGTATGTGTCTGATTTCTGTTTGTGAGTTATTGAAATTATGAACCTTGATTCTGTTTGTGTAGCAGTGGGTGGTAAGTGTCTGGTTTCTGTTTGTGTAGCAGTGAGTGGTGTGTGTCTGGTTTCTGTTTGTGTAGCAGTGAGTGGTATGTGTCTGGTTTCTGTTTGTGTAGCAGTGAGTGGTATGTGTCTGGTTTCTGTTTGTGTAGCAGTGAGTGGTACGTGTCTGGTTTCTGTTTGTGTAGCAGTGAGTGGTGTGTGTCTGGTTTCTGTTTGTGTAGCAGTGAGTGGTATGTGTCTGGTTTCTGTTTGTGTAGCAGTGAGTGGTATGTGTGTGTCTTGTTTCTGTTTGTGTAGCAGTGAGTGGTATGTGCCTGGTTTCTGTTTGTGTAGCAGTGAGTGGTATGTGTCTGGTTTCTGTTTGTGTAGCAGTGTGTGGTATGTGCCTGGTTTCTGTTTGTGTAGCAGTGAATGGTATGTGTCTGGTTTCTGTTTGTGTAGCAGTGAGTGGTATGTGCCTGGTTTCTGTTTGTGTAGCAGTGAGTGGTATGTGCCTGGTTTCTGTTTGTGTAGCAGTGAGTGGTGTGTGTCTGGTTTCTGTTTGTGTAGCAGTGAGTGGTGTGTGTCTGGTTTCTGTTTGTGTAGCAGTGTGTGGTATGTGCCTGGTTTCTGTTTGTGTAGCAGTGAGTGGTGTGTGTCTGGTTTCTGTTTGTGTAGCAGTGTGTGGTATGTGCCTGGTTTCTGTTTGTGTAGCAGTGAGTGGTGTGTGCCTGGTTTCTGTTTGTGTAGCAGTGAGTGGTATGTGCCTGGTTTCTGTTTGTGTAGCAGTGAGTGGTGTGTGTATGGTTTCTGTTTGTGTAGCAGTGAGTGGTATGTGTCTGGTTTCTGTTTGTGTAGCAGTGAGTTGTATGTGTCTGGTTTCTGTTTGTGTAGCAGTGAGTGGTATGTGTCTGGTTTCTGTTTGTGTAGCAGTGAGTGGTATGTGTCTTGTTTCTGTTTGTGTAGCAGTGAGTGGTATGTGCCTGGTTTCTGTTCGTGTAGCAGTGAGTGGTGTGTGTCTGGTTTCTGTTGTGTAGCAGTGAGTGGTGTGTGTCTGGTTTCTGTTTGTGTAGCAGTGAGTGGTATGTGTCTGATTTCTGTTTGTGTAGCAGTGAGTGGTATGTGTCTGGTTTCTGTTTGTGTAGCAGTGAGTGGTGTGTGCCTGGTTTCTGTTTGTGTAGCAGTGAGTGGTGTGTGTCTGGTTTCTGTTTGTGTAGCAGTGAGTGGTGTGTGCCTGGTTTCTGTTTGTGTAGCAGTGAGTGGTATGTGTCTGGTTTCTGTTTGTGTAGCAGTGAGTGGTGTGTGTCTGGTTTCTGTTTGTGTAGCAGTGAGTGGTGTGTGTCTGGTTTCTGTTTGTGTAGCAGTGAGTGGTGTGTGTCTGGTTTTTGTTTGTGTAGCAGTGAGTGGTATGTGTGTGTCTTGTTTCTGTTTGTGTAGCAGTGAGTGGTATGTGTCTGGTTTCTGTTTGTGTAGCAGTGAGTGGTATGTGTCTGGTTTCTGTTTGTGTAGCAGTGAGTGGTGTGTGTCTGGTTTCTGTTTGTGTAGCAGTGAGTGGTGTGTGTCTGGTTTCTGTTTGTGTAGCAGTGAGTGGTGTGTGTCTGGTTTTTGTTTGTGTAGCAGTGAGTGGTATGTGTGTGTCTTGTTTCTGTTTGTGTAGCAGTGAGTGGTATGTGTCTGGTTTCTGTTTGTGTAGCAGTGAGTGGTATGTGTCTGGTTTCTGTTTGTGTAGCAGTGAGTGGTGTGTGTCTGGTTTCTGTTTGTGTAGCAGTGAGTGGTATGTGTCTGGTTTCTGTTTGTGTAGCAGTGAGTGGTGTGTGTCTGGTTTCTGTTTGTGTAGCAGTGAGTGGTATGTGTCTGGTTTCTGTTTGTGTAGCAGTGAGTGGTGTGTGTCTGGTTTCTGTTTGTGTAGCAGTGAGTGGTATGTGTCTGGTTTCTGTTTGTGTAGCAGTGAGTGGTGTGTGTCTGGTTTCTGTTTGTGTAGCAGTGAGTGGTATGTGTCTGGTTTCTGTTTGTGTAGCAGTGAGTGGTATGTGTCTGGTTTCTGTTTGTGTAGCAGTGAGTGGTATGTGTCTGGTTTCTGTTTGTGTAGCAGTGAGTGGTATGTGTCTGGTTTCTGTTTGTGTAGCAGTGAGTGGTATTTGCCTGGTTTCTGTTTGTGTAGCAGTGAGTGGTGTGTGTAGCAGTGAGTGGTGTGTGTCTGGTTTCTGTTTGTGTAGCAGTGAGTGGTGTGTGTAGCAGTGAGTGGTATGTGCCTGGTTTCTGTGTGTGTAGCAGTGAGTGGTGTGTGTAGCAGTGAGTGGTATGTGCCTGGTTTCTGTGTGTGTAGCAGTGAGTGGTGTGTGTAGCAGTGAGTGGTATGTGCCTGGTTTCTGTTTGTGTAGCAGTGAGTGGTGTGTGTAGCAGTGAGTGGTATGTGCCTGGTTTCTGTGTGTGTAGCAGTGAGTGGTGTGTGCAGCAGTGAGTGGTGTGTGCCTGGTTTCTGTGTGTGTAGCAGTGAGTGGTATGTGTCTGGTTTCTGTTTGTGTAGCAGTGAGTGGTGTGTGCAGCAGTGAGTGGTGTGTGCCTGGTTTCTGTGTGTGTAGCAGTGAGTGGTATGTGTCTGGTTTCTGTGTGTGTAGCAGTGAGTGGTGTGTGCAGCAGTGAGTGGTGTGTGCCTGGTTTCTGTGTGTGTAGCAGTGAGTGGTATGTGTCTGGTTTCTGTTTGTGTAGCAGTGAGTGGTATGTGTCTGGTTTCTGTTTGTGTAGCAGTGAGTGGTGTGTGTCTGGTTTCTGTTTGTGTAGCAGTGAGTGGTATGTGTCTGGTTTCTGTTTGTGTAGCAGTGAGTGGTGTGTGTCTGGTTTCTGTTTGTGTAGCAGTGAGTGGTGTGTGTAGCAGTGAGTGGTATGTGCCTGGTTTCTGTGTGTGTAGCAGTGAGTGGTGTGTGTAGCAGTGAGTGGTATGTGCCTGGTTTCTGTGTGTGTAGCAGTGAGTGGTGTGTGTAGCAGTGAGTGGTATGTGCCTGGTTTCTGTTTGTGTAGCAGTGAGTGGTGTGTGTAGCAGTGAGTGGTATGTGCCTGGTTTCTGTGTGTGTAGCAGTGAGTGGTGTGTGCAGCAGTGAGTGGTGTGTGCCTGGTTTCTGTGTGTGTAGCAGTGAGTGGTATGTGTCTGGTTTCTGTTTGTGTAGCAGTGAGTGGTGTGTGCAGCAGTGAGTGGTGTGTGCCTGGTTTCTGTGTGTGTAGCAGTGAGTGGTATGTGTCTGGTTTCTGTGTGTGTAGCAGTGAGTGGTGTGTGCAGCAGTGAGTGGTGTGTGCCTGGTTTCTGTGTGTGTAGCAGTGAGTGGTATGTGTCTGGTTTCTGTGTGTGTAGCAGTGAGTGGTATGTGTCTTGATTCTGTTTGTGTAGCAGTGAGTGGTGTGTGCCTGGTTTCTGTGTGTGTAGCAGTGAGTGGTATGTGTCTGGTTTCTGTTTGTGTAGCAGTGAGTGGTATGTGTCTGGTTTCTGTTTGTGTAGCAGTGAGTGGTATGTGCCTGGTTTCTGTTTGTGTAGCAGTGAGTGGTGTGTGTAGCAGTGAGTGGTGTGTGTCTGGTTTCTGTTTGTGTAGCAGTGAGTGGTGTGTGTAGCAGTGAGTGGTATGTGCCTGGTTTCTGTGTGTGTAGCAGTGAGTGGTGTGTGTCTGGTTTATGTTTGTGCAGCAGTGAGTGGTATGTGTCTGGTTTCTGTTAGTGTGTTAGTGAATGGTATTTGTCTGGTTTCTGTTTGTGTGTTAGTAAATGGTATGTGCCTTGATTCTGTTTGTGTGTTAGTGAATGGTATGTGTCTGGTTTGTGTGTTAGTGAATGGTATGTGTCTGGTTTCTGTTTGTGTAGCAGTGTGTGTCTGGTTTCTGTTTGTGCAGCAGTGAGTGGTATGTGTCTGGTTTGTGTGTTAGTGAATGGTATGTGTCCGGTTTCTGTTTGTGTAGCAGTGTGTGTCTGGTTTCTGTTTGTGCAGCAGTGAGTGGTATGTGTCTGGTTTCTGTTTGTGTGTTAGTGAATGGTATGTGTCTGGTTTCTGTTTGTGTGTTAGTAAATGGTATGTGCCTTGATTCTGTTTGTGTGTGAGTGAATGGTATGTGCCTTGATTCTGTTTGTGTATAAGTGAATAGTGTCGGACTGTTTTCTGTTTGTGTAGCAGTGAGTGGTATGTGTCTGGTGTAATGGTGTATCCGAATTTCCTGTACACGATGGTTTTGAGGGCAATTCAATTTTTATTTCCTTACACATTTTTAGTATCTCGTTTAATTTAAACTGTCTATCAACATTCGTGATCTCTTCATCACTGTTTAGAATTATCACCGTCATAACCTGTGTTGCCACAGACACCATGTTTCTTTCACTGTATGCTATTTCTTGTAACAAGGTGTCTCTTTGATCTGTTGATATTGACCTAGTGTAAACAGGTTCTCTGTTTGGTTTGGCACTTCTCTTTGTCTTCTCCATCCCACCCTCAAAACGAACTTGATAGTGCGTCCATTTGTGCCCTAAAATATAAAATGCACGCATGTTGACATAGGAATGGCTCTCTCACAAAATTGTAAATAAAACAAATTTACTATCATGACTACTCCATACTTTGTTGCTCGGATGGTATAGCGATGTTTTAACAAAGACGAGAAGTTTATGCCAGGTCTCCCTCACACGTCCCCTGGATTTGATATTGTAGGCCCTGTCATATATTTGGTGTCTTATACCTAACACTATATTCATGCTTGATGCACACTATAAGGATGCGCTAAGTCTTACAGAGAACTTATCATATAACATTCAACTTGTGAACAGTCAATCATCAAACTATAGTGGGCCATTTGCTTATGTTTTCCTAACATTGGTATTAACGTTTGTTTAGGACTGCTTATGACATGTGGGTGCTAGAGTGTAAACTATCAAATTGTAAAGGACAGACAACCAACCAATACCTCACCATTGAACAATTTGTGCAGGTCTGTATGTCATTACTATAATATACCAATCATTAATACAATTAAATAAAATGTGAAGAAAGTTTTGATTTCTGTTAGCTTTTTCTTTGATTTTCTTGTCAAATGTTCCAATATCTATTTGGCTATTCAGTAGAACATATAATATTTGAATACTCATAGCCACCTCTATGATAAACTTAGTACTTAATTTATACCGTTTTTACATGCTGCTGTTTGGTTTCCACAAAAATACTATCTGAATGTTGGCATTCTTCAATCTGTCTTACACCATTTTTCACAACCTGAAAGGAAAAAATAGTTTTAAAACATTGATTGAAATGCAAAACTGTTTAATGACTTGGATAAACATCAGTAGAAGTTCTAGTGATCCTAATCAATGTAAATTACACTTTTAAATATAGGAACTAAATATGCATCCACTGGACACAGATGCCCCAACTCTTCTCAATCTAGAGGCATAGCTCTTCCCTTACTAAAAAAATGCTATAAAATTACACAATGCCTCTTTTCACTATTTCCAGTTATTTGCACTTTGAACTAATCATTTTACCTGCAATTGTGTATTAACTATTACTAATTTGGCCCTACAGAAGCAACCAACAACTACAACATAAATCAGAAGTTGAGGACAATGACAGTAGCCAAATGTCAAAGTAAAGTATAACATTGCAAGCCTGACAAATGAATAATAATCTTCCAGGTAACAGTCTAGCACTCTTCCAACTAAGCTGAATGGGCAGGCTACATCAGAGAAGAACAAAACATGTTTTGTACCTTTATGTTCTCCAATTGATACTGTAAATATCAAGCTGCATGACTGTAAACAGTAGTGTCTGATGAAACAATATGTACAAGGCAGTATCAAGGTAAAAAACAATATCACTTCCAAAAACTACTTACATAAGCCTTTCTTCGTGTAGGCAATACATCTTTCAGCTTCTTTGTATTTTCATTTTTGAGATGCCCAACTGTTTGTCACATATACCATTCTGACCCATACCAGTTATACCATTCTGTGAACACTGTCAGACCTGTGAAACAAAGAATATAGTGTATTACTTCATGTAAGGCAAACAGCAGTGGGTTGTGGGTTTTCCCACCTGGTTTGATTGATTAAATATTCAAGACAATCTTTGGATAACAATGCGCAATTAACTTCATGTTGTACTTTTTTACAGGAAAATCAATCCATTTGACTTTATCAATACAACTGACACCAAATACAAGAAAGACAGGATCATGATTTTAAGCGTCTTTAACTGACAGAGAGCAACAAAATATTAGGTGTGTGGTGTAGTGGTTAGCATAACGGACCGGACCGGAGACATGTGTTCAAATCCTAGTGGCGCTATTGGCCAATAAAATTAGTGGTTGAAAATGTTAATGGTTACATAAATTTATAGGAAGTGACTACGGGTACGGGTCCGTACCTCTAGAATTTGATTCTAGGGGTATGGGAGTCCCGTACTCGTAGATATCATACCAAGGATAGGCTACGGGTACGGGAGTTTATAATATAACACATACTCAGATCAAATATAAGTAAAAGATATTAAAATAAATATCAGTATATATACGCTATATAAATGTTTATATTTTGTTTGTCGTTAATTAAACGACAAAACCGCCATTTTGGTTGATACTTAAACAACATTCGTAAATCCTTGGCCAACTACGTCAAGTGCCTCGGATGTACGTTAGGCTCTACTTTCAGAAATACCATTCGAATGTCATGAAAACAAGATGGTGGCATGAACGCTGGAGTGCTGATGAATGTAATATTTAAGCTATATGAAGACTGGAATATGTGAGTTTTTAACTAGAAATGTCAACCATAATCCATCTCTTACGTGAATTTATTGAAGTTATTGAAATTATAAATCCGTTTTACGAGAACAATTTCTTGACCGCACAAAATGTTGAGTTTTGCTACATACACTAGAGGGTGTTATCAGAGTAACGAAGTGGTACGGAAATACCCGAGAGCTGTCGAGAATTACTAAAACAAGTGTTGTGTTGCGGAATATTGTTGTCGTCTTATTAAACAATTATTTGCAATCATTAATCCAACCCAGATATTAATTTTAATTTGCAATGGCAAACTGAACGCACTTTAATGTACACGTTTGCATATGTCAAGACAATACTTTGTTTTATGCAACGAATTATTGTAATGACATAATTGCAATTAAATATTCGGCACGTTATTTTCAGAGACGACAACGATATTCCGCAACACAACACTTGTTTTAGTATCAACCAAAATGGCAGTAAGTTTGTCGTATAATTTATTAATTAACTACAAACAAAATATAAACATTTATAAAGCGTATATACTGATATTTGTCTTAATATCTTTAACTTATTTGATTCAAGTATGCGCATTTATAAAAACCCTGTACCCGTAGTATATCATATGAAGGATATCTACCAGTACGGGACTCCCATACCCCTAGACTCCCATACCCCTAGACTCCCGTATCCCTAGACTCCCATACCCCTAGACTCCCGTACCCCTAGACTCCCATACCCCTAGACTCCCATACCCCTAGACTCCCGTATCCCTAGACTCCCATACCCCTAGACTCCCATACCCCTAGACTCCCATACCCCTAGACTCCCGTATCCCTAGACTCCCGTACCCCTAGACTCCCATACCCCTAGACTCCCATACCCCTAGACTCCCGTATCCCTAGACTCCCATACCCCTAGACTCCCATACCCCTAGACTCCCATACCCCTAGACTCCCGTATCCCTAGACTCCCGTACCCCTAGACTCCCATACCCCTAGACTCCCATATCCCTAGACTCCCATACCCCTAGACTCCCGTACCCCTAGACTCCCGTACCCCTAGACTCCCGTACCCCCTAGACTCCCATATCCCTAGACTCCCATACCCCTAGACTCCCGTATCCCTAGACTCCCATACCCCTAGACTCCCATACCCCTAGACTCCCATACCCCTAGACTCCCATACCCCTAGACTCCCATACCCCTAGACTCCCATATCCCTAGACTCCCATACCCCTAGACTCCCGTATCCCTAGACTCCCATACCCCTAGACTCCCATACCCCTAGACTCCCGTACCCCTAGACTCCCGTATCGATTCTAGAGGTACGGACCCGTACCGTGTAGCCAAAATTATAAGCTGATACATATTATTTGTTTGTAGTGATACAGGTCTTAGCTTACATTCTACAGGTTTCCTTTCATTCAGGGATATACATTAAATTATTTGATCCAGCGTTGTTGATTTTTGTAATATACAAAACAGTCTTTTTGGCAGGATTTTAAAATTGTTAAATAATTATGTCTGCCGTATGACCCCCCCGCCCCCCGATTATCGATGTTGAAGGTGTGAACAATTTTATTGCGCTTCAAAACTGGGTCAAGTAAGACCGGGCCGAAATGGAAAGTGGGCAGAGGGGTCCCTTTAGTTTACCGATTGGTATAGTTCAATAAACTTTGAATAAAGCACAATGTCAAACTTAACTTATCTACTATTTTTAAACAAATTTTGGAATTTTAAAATTATCTTGATATATTCAGAAATGATAAGGATTTTGATTTACACAATTTAGACTTAATGTCTTTAGCAGTCATAACTTGGAAATTGAAGCTGGTCTACTACTCAGAATTTAGAATAGAGAAATTAGAAGATGTAAAATATGCACTCAGAATGTCATAGTTCTAAACAGATTATCATTTCTTATTGCGCTGTCTAAAATATCATGATTTGATAAAACAAGTCAAACAAGAATAAATGCCTTCTAAATAGAACCGGTAAATACTGCAAAATTTATAATTGAAGTATTTACTTTCAGAAAAAATACCTTGGAAAATAATAATTTACAACAAATATATTATACAATCAGCATTCACTTTTGTAATGAAACAGGAATAAAAATATAGAGTCTACAGCTTCTGGACAGCGACTAAATAAAGCTTTGCCTTGATACACTAAATAGTGTTACTAAAAATAAATTACCATAGTCATCTGTATAATTATAAAAGAAATTAATTTTCAAGCACAGATTCCAGATTTAAAAATTGGCCATTAGGCACCCTTAACACATAAACCATTAAGGCTATCATGAATGTAGGACATTAGCCCCTAGGACATTTGCCCCAATGCTAAAATTTGCACATGCGGACATTTGCCCCATTCTGATATTGCACATGCGGACATTTGCCCCTTTCTGATATTGCATAGGCGGACATTTGCCCCAGTCTGATATTGCACATGCGGACATTTGCCCCATTCTGATATTGCACAGACGGACATTTGGCCCTTTCAACATATATCATAGGACATTAACCCATAACAAAATTTAATTTGTTTTGCTCAACTAATATTTTTAACAAATTCCTATTAAAATAAGAATAAATAAAAAGATGAAACTGATGAACATATAAAGGAATAAATATCTATTCAATATATTTCCTATTCCCTTTTTCCTATGTTGAAGGGTCTAATATAGGGGCAATTGTCCGCCTGTGCAATATCAGAATGGGGCAAATGTCTGCATGTGCAATATCAGAATGGGGCAAATGTACGCATGTGCAATATTAGAATGGGGCAAATGTCCGCATGTGCAAATTTTTGCATTGGGGCAAATGTCCTAGGGGCTAATGTCCGTCTACCGTAAGAAGGCCAACACTCCACATCCAGATACATGGGCATCAAAATTACCCATCACCCAGATGCGGGACGAGGCCCTACATATTTGTGATATTTTTTGCTATCAGTTTTGCAAAAAAATTGATTCATCACTTAGTCTCATTGTGCCAGTCAATTAGTAGATTTAATAAAAGTGGGCTGGTTTAGTTATGCGGACCCAGGGACGGCCAATGTGCTTAATCCAGTCTAAGATTATATTGTAATCCAGCACCCTGGTCAACCAAGGCCAACATACATGTAGTGTATATAACATTCATGATTAAAAACAACAAACTTATTAATGGTAACTCACTAGCAACCAATTTTATTAAAGGAATAATAAAAGGGCATTCTAAGCATCTATAGAAAATAATTATCATATGTATAAAATGAGCCTAGATTTTGTATTGAAAGAAAGAAAAATCAACTTTGTAGTTTAGTGTCTTATTCACAAGGATCTATATTTTATACAGCTGTAACAAAAATGCACACAATTGGCATCTTTCTGGTAATATTAGGATATATAATCAATTATAATCATCCAAATGATTTTATAATGAAGGGTCTGTATGTTACAGGTCAAAAAGGTAACCAAATCATTTTTTAATTGACAAAATCATTTTAAAACATATAAGTAATTGTGTGGACAGACATTACAATGTTAGGATTGTATTTCTAATCTTCAAATATGCTTCAACACAAAATTTGAAATATTAAACAAATTATACTTAAAATATAAGATGATAAAAATCAGAAGAGAGGCAAAAATAAGGGTCAATATTGGGGTGGACAAATTAGGTTATGCAATAAACAATATTGGCCCCTGTGTGCACTATCTAGATATCAATGTGTCCAGACCACTAATCAGCAGTTTTACAATGTCTGGCCCAGTGGGACTCCAATTGAATCCTATCAATATGTGCTGTCACCAACTGACTCCTATTTACAGTGAAGATGAGAAGAGTCTACCACAATTAAAATTAATTAAAATAGTTTATACAAGATATTATATAAACATTAATCAATGTGGCATGTTTTGAATGTTAGAAAATATGTTTATCTTTGTGAAAAGATTTGAATTATTATTATTATCATGTTGTTTTATGGCGCATCGACAGCTTTGGTCATTAGCGCGCAAGAAATGTTAAAAATATGTGAAACTAAAAAAGGTACGTGATATACTTGTATATGCTAAATTGGGGTAAATATAGTATAATATGAGATTTTAGATTATAAATATCATAGCTTGTTGTAAAAGCCAATCTCTATGATGTAGCTTATGAACTTTCCAACTTGTATAGTCTCAATGAGACTTTTAATTATTATCATATGGTTTTATGGCGCATTGACAGCTTTGGTCATTTAGCGCGCAAGAAATGTGAAATTATGTGAAACTAAAAAAGGTAACGTGATATACTTGTAAATGTTAACTAGTTAGCGGACTGGTTGAAGGTCAACACAGCCAACGAGAAAAAATGTACTGTGAAAGGCGTATTTCATGGAATACAGTCCAGATTTTTTAAAAAATAAGTTAAAAATAAAATAAAAGACTAAGTTTCTTCATCAGAGAGCATGCTTTCATCCCCTGAGACAGAGATTCCATCACTGTCATCCTCCATGTCACTAAGACATTCAAACTTGTTGTTGAGGGGGGTTTCATAACTTTTTGTTTTACATGGTTTTTTACATGGTTTTGGTGTGGGTGATGGTGGTGAAGGTTTGTGACCTGCAGGTTTTTCTTTAGGAGGTTGGGAAGTGGGTTTGCTGTTATTTTTGTTTGCTGGTGCAGATTTCACCTTAGGTTTGGTAGTAGTAGGGGCAGGCGATGTGGCCTTAGATGGAGTGGGTATTGGTTTCTTGATAGTTACTGAGGAGGGGCTGGTGATTTGGTTTTTGGAGGAATGGATTTTGGTTTTTCGGGCATAACAGGTTTTTTTGGCTGATTGGATGTTTTTGGTGCAGGGGGAGGGGGCCAGACCTTTAAGGTCCTCTGCAATCTGAGGATACTTTTCTATCAAAATTTTGATCAGTTCATTACAAGAGTGACAAGGAGGGATGTTCGCCAAAGGGGCAGCTTTGTTGGCATAGCTAGCACTACTGCTAGCCTGTGCCTGGTCCCTCTGGCGGTTCTGCACCACCCTCCTTGCCTCTATAAATGAAAGATTTTGGTTGTATTTAATTTCCAGGATTTCCTTCTCACCTTTCCAAGATGAGCAATTTTTAGAAAAAGAGGGATGTGAATTTTTGCAGTTTATACAATGCGGTTTCTCTTGGCAGTCTTTAGATTCATGGTCTGGACCCTCATGTGCACAGACCGCACAAACCGGAATATTTGTGCATCTGGTCTCGTGATGGCCAAACCTCTGACACCTGTAACAGCGCAGAGGGTTTGGCACATACACGGAGACCGGAACATGTTCATATCCAATTTTTAAACTGGATGGAAGTACAGATGTTGAGAATGTTAGTATGTAAGTGTTTGTTTGGATAATCTTACCATCTCTCTTAATTGAGATTCTTTTTACTGCAGAGACAGCCTGCGATTGAAGATTAGTAGTTATTTCGTCGAGGGACTCGCAACATGCGAGATCCCTACAACGAATAACTCCTTTAGATGAATTAAGTGATGGGTGGGGTTTAATGACTACCCCCAACCCAAAGAATTGTTTGTGACCTAAAAGGTTTTTTGCTTGTTGCATGGTGGAGCATTCCACCAGCAACGTTTCATCTTTCAATTTCTTCACGGACCTTGGCGTTCCGAGAATGGATTGCAAAGTCTTCTGTATGATAAAGGGGGAAAGTTTAGTGATTGGTTTCTCTGAATCTGAAGATTTTATAACAATGAAACGAGAGAAATTTTGGGGGGTCATGTGTGATATGTCTGTCTCAGAGTCAGACTCTGAGAGTGTTCGCTTGGCTTTTTTTTGGGTTGCCATGCTGATTGAATTAGTTCATCATTGATGCTCCCCACCTGCCACGGAGTCCAACAAGGGGACATGACCAGGGGACATCCAACACTGGTCATGACAGGGATACATCAATGATATACTCGTGATAAAAGGGTTAAACTGGACAAATGAGTTCCCTCAGAACATTTTTCAAGCTTAAACATACATTGGGAGATTTCGAATGTCAGTTAAAGGCCAAACAAGTATCCGATTGGCCCATGGGCCACCGCCTTCCAAGATACAAATAAGTAAAAGGTAAATCGTGAAAGTCGTCAACGAGATAATGTATGTATTTATAAAATTAACAAATATAAATAGACATGGGGGTACAATATATCGTGGGGCTTGGCATGACTAGCCGATTGATCTGGACAGGCCTTCCAGACCTCCCGTTTAGCCCAACTAAAGGCCAAAGCAGTGTATTGAGAGAACCAAGTATAAATTGCCAACTAAGAACCCGCTCAACTACCAGGATCCTCTCATCAGGCGACACGGGTAGCAGCCCACGGCAAACGGGCAGGCAGTGGGGGGGTCGTACCCCTCTGTAGTGTGACAGCTGGGGAATTCTAGCCCCCCTCCAGCTGGGGAGGAAAAGATTTGAATGAACATAAAGATTAAATTTAAGGTTTTAAAAATGTTACTTACTCATTTCTAATTTTAAACAGTAAAAAATGAAACAATGAGGGAATAAGAACTTTTCTCACTCCTATAAATTACTTTTGAAATAAAGACTCAAATGTGAGTAGCCATTACCAGCATATGACTGGGATTTATTTTTCTAATTGCCCATATTTGGAGAATTTACAATTATAATAAAAGCTAATCATGTTTCTGCATCTAACTTTTTATGTCAACTATTATTGGTGTCTTGATTGATTATGGTCCAAACACATGCCTACCGGTCAATAAGTTATTATAACAGACCTAAGCTATTATTAGATCCAAGCTTGACGGCTGATGGAATTCCATTATTTTAGTTTAGAAAAAATATTTATGGTTTGTTAGCATCCAGATATATTAAAGATTTTATGTCCATTATCTATTTAAATTGCAATTGATTAAAACCAGCTAGTGAGAAAGAGACATTTTGGTAAAAAAGTAATGACTGCTTTCAGATTATTGGTTGCAATGAAATAATTAACCAAGTATTGTAGTAAAAACATAAATTGTATTCAACAGTATGTTTTTTTTCTAAAGAATATAAAAAGGTACATTTTAAGTCATATACACATTAGCTTTGTTCATTTAATAGCTTGAATTGGTTGAATTATTATTCACTGTTTACTATCATAATATATACTATGTGACACAACTATTATATTTTGAAACCATTGTACTGTATTGACATGTATTTTGGGCCGGTCGCCTTTATCTACTAAATAAATCTGTCTTTACTATTAGGGAAATTAATTAGTTTCACTTTTTCCAATCGCAAACTAGAGCTATCACTGAAGGTGATTAATACCCCCACAATACCGCTTTGTCAGACATATTTTTGATAAATTCAAAGATGGCCGCCAGTCAAGACAATGAAATTATCTATCACTATCTATCACTACAGGACCACAATCAGAATGTGCCGACAATATACACAACTAGGCTTGGTAGAAATAATTCATGGAAAACCATGTTATGTGACATGACGGAACAAGTGGTGATTCCCATATAGCCCCCATTGCATATTTTGAAGTGGGGTTATAATAAGAATTGTGTACATTTTAATATTTCGGAGGTGATATGAATACCACAGTATGGGAGTCAGGTCAAAATCAATAAAATAGAAAAAATGAACAGTAATATATAGCACTTTGTCACAAAGAAATATAATGATACATTCGACTAGAGTATGAACTAGTAACACCAATATATTTGATTTTAACTCCCAAGATCTGAACATTTTGCATTCAAATTCGAACAAATATAGCAACAAAGCGTATTAAATTGATACAATTTATATTCGCAATCAAGACATTTTGTTCCATTGTCCTTGACTGCAGTTTCACAGATTTAATCAAATAATCAAACTACCTGGATATAACATTATATTATGCCTTATTTCAATGGATTTTAAAAGAAATCCCGTTATTTTCACTGAAAGGCGAGTCTTCAACAACAAAAACAAACCATTTGCTAGTATCTGAATGTAATAAACCAAAAATGCTGCCAACAGAACAGTAAGAATTAATCAACAGTTCCTGTGAAATAAAAAACTGAACTTGTATAGAATTGCTCACAAAAAGCTGGGCAAAATGGAACTAAATCAATGCAAAATATATCAAACAATATGCTAGAAATAACAGTTATTTTCACAGAAAGATAAGTTGTTTACAACTAAAAACAAACCATTTGCTAGTAAGTGAAAGTAAGAGAAACTATTTTTAGTAACAGTGACCTTGACCTTGGCCCCACCAGCCCCAATATCGAACTTGACCTGTATCTTCTGATGTTACACCTGTGTACCAAAAAATTTTCAAATCTGTCTAGCCTTTCATGAGTTATCGTCCGGAAACCATGAAAACCAAGAGAAACTATTTTTAGTAACAGTGACCTTGACCTTGGCCCCACCAGCCCCAATATCGAACTTGACCTGTATCTTCTGATGTTACACCTGTGTACCAAAAAATTTTCAAATCTGTCTAGCCTTTCATGAGTTATCGTCCGGAAACCATGAAAACTGACAGACCGACCGACAGACCGACCGACCGACCGACAAGCTCACTCCTATATACCCCCTCAAACTTCGTTTGTGGGGGTATAATTAATATACCTTAATAAACAGTCAATCTGATTAGCATTTATACATGGTGTCCAATTCTGCAACAGTAGTAATAGGCCAACTCCTCTATGTTAGATAGTGATTGTAAATGCAATCATATATGTTATTGATAAGGAAAACCTCAACAAATTATTATCCTACAGTTGAGGATGACGTAATGAGACCAACCCATAAATTCATGGATGCTGGTTCCTATTTCAAAAAGAAGACTAATGTATGTTCCGGATTGGTCAAAGCCACTTAGATACAAACCATGCAATTTCTTGAACCTAGCACATCAATAAAACAAGCTGATAATGTACAGCTTGATACAAAAATTTAAGTAGTTAAATGGAACACTACACACACACAACAATGCCTCCACACACAGATCCCAGGGAAACTAAGACATGACACATCCAATGTGTACTGATACTGTAATTTACGAAGATATTCAGGGCTTTTTCCTAGGGTAATAGGAAAAAGGTCCCTGGTAAAATTATATTTTATTCTCACTGAATTGTCCAAAATCGGGACAAATGTATCCAGTATTTTTAACAGTTAATTGTAGTTAATGAAATACAACTTCATATTTCTAGTTTTACTGTCTCATAAGATATAGCAGATATTTTATAACATGATATTAATTTGTCAATAATGATTTTGACTCGAGTTACTGCTTGTTTATAAATTCATTATTTTCCCTCAAAATCATTCATTTTCTATTGGGAACGTTTTCTTTAGATTGGGAAAAAATGGACCAGGGCTCTAGAAATTCACTAGCCCTTGACAAGTCTGTTTTAAAAGATCTAGACTCAATACTGTATAAATTACCCAAAATGGAATTAACACATCTGATCAGTTATTACATTATTCAAGTGGTTGTTTATTGTGTGGTAACTAACACATCAGGGTGTCTGTCCAGTTAAAACACTTGATAACTGTGGTTTTGAACATTGCCAATTTTCTTATATTCAATAATGAAACAAGAAAAATGTTCTCCGACAACTAGCCTCCCATGCCGGAAACTTTTAACATATATTACACTAGCCTGGAACAAGTGTAATTGAATTTTTTTTAGAGCCCTGTGTCCCCTTCTTTGCAATTTGAATTTGGTTTTTATTACACTGAATTTCAATCTACTGACTCCAAACTTTCTTCTGCAATCAGGTCCGTAGTTGGGCATACGCACGTACGCCCATGCGTATCATCATTTTCAAAAGTCGAAAAACTAAAAACACTAAATCAGCTTTGGAAAGTTCTGAATACGCGTTGACGTGAGACTATACAATTACTACCGAATGTGATTGCATTTGTTTGTATAATTAAATACGACTTATGCTAATTTACTCATGTGTTATTTTGAACCTTGTAGATAACACATCTGTTGCACTTGTGTTTTGTGAACTATTGCACGTATTGGTTTCGTGATTTCGCAAGTGCTAATGATGATATATGTCATTGTTTATATTGCTTTCATGTACCTGAATAAATACATTAAAATGTGATTGAACTGTTTCAAAATTTAACTTTAACAGTCCTGTGTATATTTACAAAATTAAACATATGTATGAATAAATGTAATAACTTACAAGCAGAAAACAACATTTCGGAAAATATCGTTTTAAAAGTGATGGACTTCGCGCCTGAGAAAAGTGATTTTATTATTAAATATTACTCATCCGGAGGGGATACTCCTCCCGCACCCATCCAATCCGCGGCCCCAATGCTTCCTACGCGCCTGCTATAATGCTATGCAAATGTTTGTGTTATATTGCTGTGAATGTTGACGGACGCTGTATTTTTTTTAAATAAATGGTCCCTATAAATGAAAATTTCGACTCTGTTTATATCAAACTATATCAAATAACCTTAATCGGGTTTTGATGAAAAAATCCTGTAGACATCCAAAACACATTTCACCATCTGTGTTCGACTATTCAAACAAATGTTGGGGGGGGGGTGAATACCCGTACCCACCGCTATACAAAGGAGGGGGACACCCCCTCATTGTACCTCCCCTAGTAGTGCGTATCATCAAAAACAGCCCAGCTACGGCCCTGGCAATACATTTTGCTCTATGCATTTACAACTGACTTTGTCAATCTCTGAACTGATACACATATGAAAAAACTGTTTGATGTACAAGTTTGTTTAATAAGGTCATAATGCCCGATTTGTAAGAATTTATAATTACGGTCGCACAAAATTCCTACTTTCGTTTTAATTTAATGTTTAAACCAGGCTACTTTCGTTTCGGAAGGGTGTAATCGAAGTTTGTTCTGTAAAATAAATGCATTTTGGAGGGTTTTTTGGTGGCTTGGAAGGCATCCGTGACATGAAGGAAAGATACCATGGCCCCGTGATATATGAATATGTACTGTACTGTACTGTAGACGTGAAGTGTACATCTTAGTATTCTTAAACTCAAGTCATTTAGTGGCCGGCAACATATAAACACAACATCATTTTGAATCAGTTAAATAATTTGAACTGCACTTGAATAGTTTTACCTGCATCCTTTTCCACTTTGAACTCATCTTCCTTCCACACAAGTCTAGCAAAAATCCACTATTTCGAACAAACATATGCACATGTCACTACCGATGAAATCATCGCCATTCCATGTCGTACTTGATTGTTTTCATCGGAGTCGATTTAGTTGAACATGTGGAGAACATGTTCTTCTATTTCGCCAAATTTCTTAACCGAACGAATTTTACTTTGGACAATATCTACTTGGATGAAGGTTAAAGTCGATTTTACTTTAAAAAGAAGAACAATTCACGGTCTGTTTCTTTAATATATAAACATAAGTGAAAGTAGATGTATAATACGCATTCTACTGGTGTATATGCAGGGCCCGGACTGTACGGCCTTTAGCTATACTATTTCCAGAAGCTTCGTTGGTGACGTCAGCGGAAGAAGAGCGCGCTTCCGCCCAGACGACTATTAGGATATCTGCTGTCTTCCGAACAAGACGTGATATTGACTGTGAAAGAAGACCACATCTTAAAAGACATTTATCAGGTATTTATACACTTACTGTTATGTCCGTCGGCTATCCGTAAACTGTAACTGCCACACCATACCTTACTGGAGACGAGGAAGACGGATTATTTTCATTATTTTAGGCTTTTTGGAAGGTTTTGAATTGAAACTTGCATTGTGCCTTTGTGGCGATCTACATCTACATGATACTTCCAACAATCAGAAATTTGATTATGACAGGGAGGCGCTAGTCATGTGGCAGTGGTTTAAAAGAGATTTAGTCTCGTGCTGTGCAAGTTGGAAGAAAAAAGACAAGTGCAAATGTTAAAAATTGGTAAAAACGGAACGCTGGTTTAAGGTTATTGTGCAATGGCCGCCATTTTGTATCTTGTCTTGTGACATAAAATTTTCAAATAAAGATTATGCCACAAATTAGGCTTTATTTAATTTAATTTTAAGTTCATAACGTAAAAAAACATGTTATATTCAGTACAAATAATGAAATATTAAATTACAGAATTTTTAAAATGTCACTTAAAATATCTATTTTTAGTGTCTAAATATTCCTATTTGTTGAATGATTTCTACAACCGCTATGTCAATCCCACTTAATATAGTCCTTCAACTTTGGGTTAACAGTGTAGTCCTATCGATATGCTCACCAAGTAAATCAAATTTGACATCACAGGGGTGATAGAGTTCCGGATTCGAGACCTCCAGGGTCGATTTTTAGATAGATGTCAATGATGCCGGTCCCACTAAAAAGTGCGACTAGGTGAGACGAAGTCACGAAGTGCGACGAAGCGAAAAAATACCTTTTATGCATGATTTATGATTATAAATGAATGAAAACATACTTATATATGTTGATATATACTATTTCTACCGATATATTACATTTTTTTAGTTTTGAATAGTTTAAAAAAATCGTCGTAAAAATCCAACTTTCGCAAAAACATGGCGGCGCTCTGTACAGATAACATCGTTGTGATAATCACAATTTGCATATGTTACACCGCGGCTCACCTAGTCGCACTTTTTAGTGGGACCCCAATGATGCTTTGTCAATTTGTAACTGTTTTGGTCAACTCGTACCTTTGTCAATTTGTAACTTTGCAATTTTTATCTTGAGCCAATTTTGGAACCTTTCGGTTTCCGTCATTTGCGGGCTATATTTCAGCGCGCAATCGACAAATATTCTGTGCAGTTTGTCCCCTCAATCCCCAATATTCTATAGCATTAGGCTTTGTTACATGCCTTTTTCTATAGGTCCCACGGGTCTGACTATCAGACCCATTCCCAAAGCAAAGTATTATTATATATAGCTTATTCCCAATCGGAAGTATCTACGATATCTATCGGGGCTGCATATAATTGCCGGCGAGTCGCGAAATAAACATCAAAACAATGCATTCGTTTATAGTGAACGGGCACCATCACAAAAATGTCGCAAGTAGTAAATATTACTGCGTCAAAATAAGTAAGACAGATTCTAAGGGATCGAAAACGGTAATTTCATGTTTGAAACAGCGTCGAGTGTCTCTCTGTCAGAACTTTCTCAGTGAGTCCGATGGTTATTCCAACTTATTTATGTTGGCGATGAACATCGCACTGATCAAATCCCTCATTCGAGTGCGGTTTGTGAAGTTTGTTTATATTCCGAATCATGTTGGTTTATTTTACGTTTAGTAGACATACTTTTCTGATAGATTGCTGTCAATGATAATTGGCTGTTGGATAGACCTTCAACACTTATTTCACATTTTCCAGTTAATAAGTTACAGGCAAAGTGAAAGTAAAATAACAACATAATGAATGTGCATGCACACGTCTAATATTATAGAATAGCTGTAGGAATGAGTGTATGCATGGTAAAATGGTACACCTAATTTCCCAATGAACATCTGGAAGCTCTTTGAATTATTCTAGCCATTATTGTCCCTTGTGTCAGAAATGTTGAACATTTAACATTTTGTGTCTATATAAGAAATGTAGATTAAAATGTTTGTATATAAAACTTAGATAAGAAAGCCTGTTCCTTTAACTATGAAAATTCCTAAAATTGGAGTTGAAGCGATTAAATTTATTCCCAAATTGGCGAATTTTACGACGCAAATTTTCCCAATTTATCCAGGGTCTTTTTCCCAAAATGGACAGAAAAAGGCCTGGGTGCCAAGGTGTCCCTGCCCCCATCCCCCCCCACCCAGTCGGCTGTTCTATTCCTAATATAAAATTATTGCCACTGGTTAGATCTTAAGGTTACTGTTCTTTTAGCACTTAAAATGCAATGCGTTAATTATTATTTAATGGTTGATTTCTTCTTGTATACTACCAGTATAGCGGAAGCAAGTGCCATAAATTTTGACCCCATGTTGTGCTCTTTGGAATGGATACTGTCTAGAAGAAGCGTATGCTTTCACTCTACATCACACAGGCACTTTCAATTTCCTCATCATGTATATATACATATAAGCGTATGCTTTCACTCAACATCACAAAGGCACTTTCAATTTCCTCATCATGTATATATACATATATACAGTATGTTCATTGTTGAAAGCATCTGTAAAACACAGCTTATTGAGCATCATACCTAACAGAGAATGATTTCATTCAAATTTATTTTCAGATTCAAATATGGGCAGATGTAGAGTGGGGTTGTTTGTGGCAAATCGAGGTGCTGGAGCGATGCCATTCATTTGTGATTTCAGTGGATTGGTGAATGTGATCGGAGCTTTGATATTTATAAGAACTTTGCTAGTTATGGCAGGGATCGAGCAGAACCCGGGCCCTAAAGGTAGGAATTTGTTAATCTCCAATTTCAATGTCTTGCACATTTTCTGTGTATTGATGCTTTAATTACATAGGGAATACCTTTGAAAAGCTTAATGTCCAGAACAAAGGCCGAGAGCTTTTATATTTGGTATATATCATTGGCTAGTAGTCTTCTACCAAGATAGTTCAAATCATACCCCTGTGGTCAATATTGGTAACAACTTAATCTTTGTCTTAATAAATCCAACTGTAATATTGTTTGCAAACTGAGTCATGATATAATTTAAGGTAATAGGACCACCATGGAACATTTTATTTGGAAACTAATTTACATCTTAAGACTGAATTCCAAATTATTTGATTGAAATAAGCCACCACTAAAAAAGCAACTGTAATCTGTAAGTTTTTCCTTGTTGATTTACAAAATAAAGATTGTATTTTTTTCTTTCCAGATGTATTTGTATTTCGATATCAGTATCTCTTGATAAAAGTGGGTACAGAAGTTCTGAGGAAGTTGTTGGACAACAAAGTGGGAAATGACTTCATGCGATACTTGAATGCAAACCCAACCCAGTACACTCAACTTAAGTATCTCAGAAATAATAATTTTATAACTGATGCACAGAAGAAGTTGTTGCCACCAGATGATATGAAACCAACTTCCAGTAACTTCGATATTACACTGCTTGCTCTACTCCTCAGAAATGTATGTGGTCTGTGTAATCGTAGAGATCCTGTGTGGAAAACACCAGCTCCAGGAGATTTGTCTGTGGAAGCTGACATCACCCGATTACGAGGTTGCAGGAACAATGTATGTACACGTATTTTATGATTGATAGTAAGTGCATGCCTGGATTAGTAGTCGGACTGTTTGAATTTTGATAATTGTGTATGTATCAGGATTGTTCCGAAATAATGTTATATGATAAATAATGAATAATTCAACACCCTTTAGAATTTGGGAGATATAATAATATACATGTATACATATTTCATGTATTATCACAAATTTTCATAAACATTAATGACCAATCTATAATGTTTAAAACATAGCAGATACAAGCACAGATCACTATGCTTTTTAATCTGACATCAACATTGCTGTTTAACAGTTTACTCTGTGTAGCTCACATGGTGAACAATTAGGATTGATAGCTGTCCGTGGTGCATCAACGTTTTCTTTAAATAATATCTCCTATACATTGTGGCAGGAATAGGTTTATGTTTATATCAATTCTAGTTTCTAATTACAAAATAAACAATATGTACTATTAATTGGTTCTACAGTATAGATGATAATATGTGTATTGTGTGGTTGATTACACATCTTCTGGTAACATTTCTCATTGTCAGACTTAAATGCTAGTTATCTTGTTTAATGAGAAAATATCATGCTTTTGATACCAACAAGTGTTTAGAAGACTTGCCACCACTTTGTATTTAGTTCACAGACATTCACAAGGTAGATGTTACCCATGTCATGAACTGTGCCATCTCTTTAGAAATGAATTAAGGGTCCATTTGTTACATTTTGCATGTTCAAAATTAGTAAAATTAAAATTCTGTTGCATTTCTTCATTAAATGTATGGCTTTCATATAGTGTAGTTGAAATTATGTTTGGAAGATATGTGTACAATCCAGTGATTTTTTGCCACCCTTTTGTGAATGGGGCCGGGGCCAGTAGAATTGTGAAAATAGCGTCGAATTGCCCATAATTGTGAATATCATAGTTTACATGACCTCATTTAGTACACTACAGGCTAGCAGTGTATTCATCTATAGCATAGCAGTTAAAAATACTGTTACACAGATTGATCAACATTCGTAAACAAAACCCTGAACAGAAAAAAACCCATACTTTTGGTGATTGATTTTGGGGCAAAAAAACGCTGCAATCAATGATTGTGGAAATAAGATATAAAGAAATATATCAATGAATCCTTAATTGTAGAAGCTGTAGTCAATTTAAGTTGGTGTGAATAATTATTATATAGAGTGAACCTGGGAAACAGCAAGGCCTATTACAGTATCATCTCCTGTAGCGATGAATGGATTTTGTCACACAACTTCACAAGAATTATGCTTGCTTGAGCCTCACTGAAAGTTTTATAAATGTTTTGGTCTGCCGCATACTATATATGATATATAGTGGAAACTCATCTACTACTTCAATATTTTAAGTTATATAAATGGTTCTGATCTGCTGCATAAGTTGGTTACAGCTAAACATGGATTTTAAAATAAACATTGTAAATCTTCTTGTCCAAAACTATAAGTTGTAGAGCTTTGATATTTGATGTGTAACATTGTATGGTAGACATCTTCCAAGATAAACATTATGAAGTTGCTTCTAAAAACATGGTTGCCAGGGACAGCGTTTTGTTCCTTTATGCATTTTAGTGGAAACAGTATGTAACATGAGTTTTGAGTCTGTTGCATAACTGGATTGTATTTTGCTCATATTTACTTGGCCTTTCAGTTAATTAGTTCGGGAAAACAAATTGACAAAAAACTTTTTTTTTTGTATTTCAGCTCATGCACAGTGATACAGTGGTTTTACCTGAGACTGACTTTGATGATAAATGGAAAGAATTAAGTGGGGTAAATATGTGTTAAATTGATTTTATCTACTGGGATATTGTATTTTCACTATTAACCTTTAAAATCAGTATGTGAACAAGCTTGATATTTTATGATGTTGTAAAAAACACTAGCAGGCAAACCAGATGACTGTGCTAAACATGGATTTTCTGATCAATAACTCCTGTTCTGATTGTGATGTGAGCATCAAACTTGGTATACTTTGCAAGTCCGTTTTCGCTTCTATATTCAACCTCAATATGAAGACCACCTCAATAAGACCAGTTTTCAAGCATTCTAATGATGGTCTCATTATCGAGGTTTTACTGTATATGCAATGTAAAATAAAGTCCTAAATAGGCATGGAATATTTGACTAGAACAGAATGGACAAATTATGTTTGAAATTGCTACTGCAATACCTCCGAAATGAGTGCAGAATGGTAAGTACTGTGTTGTCCGGAAATGAATGATGACAAAATAGTAGAAGAGGTCACAGTTCAATGAGCTTAAACCTTTAGATGTTACATTGTTTGTGAAACAAAAAATCACAACTTGTAATCATTGTTAGATAGAGCTTCCTGGGTAACTGACCAGTACAGTACAGTACAGTACTTGCACCAAAGTCAAGGAATGTAAATGTTACGGTACAAGTTCACAACCTTCAGTTCAGGAGTACGGCTCTCTTCCCTGTAACCAAACATGTACATTTGAAAGTCACTGATCAGAAATTAAATAATGTCTATCTTATTTATTACATATATGTTGTAAGTCCAGTGATTGTGTTTATTTTACTGGTTATAGAGCAATCTTGGATTTAAGACAACCTGATAAATGAACTCAGTGATCTGGTATACATGTGTTAAACACAAATATTGACCATCAGAATAGGGCTTTTTGATAGAATATAAGTGTGATTTGCTTTTCAGTCTTACACATGCAGGTATATAGAAGTGTTCATAAAATGAAAATAATACTAATTCTTTATTTAAAGATAAACGTTCGACAAGACTATAAGGCTTATCTCACTTGAGGCCATCTATCAAACAACATAGACAGCACAAGCATACAAGTAATACATAAAATGCTAATTAACATGTCATAAACCAGTTTCATTACAACATGCAGTAGTTAACAAATACAAAAACAGATAAAGAGGAACAATACTGACATAGAACAACAGTGACCAGAGTATTATTGAGATAAAGATAATATTTTACATAACATACAATGAGTGGATGTGTTTCTAAGAACTGATATATTGATATCCTATTGCTAATCTTTACCTTTCTCTCTACAGATTCTAAACAGACTCAATTATACTGCAGGAATAAGAAACTTGTCGAAACGGATAAATGATGCCAAGTACATGAACATCGATGAAGAGCTACAACAACGGTATCTTGAAACAATAAAAGCGTGGGTTACAATGGATTGTTTAGTGGACAAAATACAAGAAGATGTTGCTGAGCTGAAACATGGTCAGTCTGACATACAAGAAGATGTTGCTGAAGTGAAACGTGGTCAGTCTGACATACAAGAAGATGTTGCTAAAGTGAAACGTGGTCAGTCTGACATACAAGAAGATGTTGCTGAAGTGAAACGTGGTCGGTTTGACATACAAGAAGATGTTGCTGAAGTGAAACGTGGTCAGTCTGACATACAAGAAGATGTTGCTGAAGTGAAACGTGGTCAGTCTGACTTACAACAAGATGTCGCTGGTCTTGATACTCGTGTAAAACATGTGGAAAAAAGACTTCAAGGACAACATTATTTAACTCAACTTGAAGGTAACACACATTATATTATGATAAATTTCTACATCATGTGTTTATGCCTGGCCTTGGTAGCAAAAAGTGTTGCCCAAGTATGTGTGTGTGTGTGTTCGAAAAGCACAGAATCATGTCGGTCTCATAACTTAATTTGCAGAATTCCATGCATTAGTATTTTAAGGAAGTAAAAAGATTTATAATGTTCTGTCAAGATTTGATAATAATTTACTGTGGATATTGTCGAGTCCGCTTGGGATGAGCTCGATATAGTTGCCACAATGGCGGTCCGGTGTATGTGCGTGCGTTAGTGCGTGCATTAGTCAGTCCGAATTTCTTTGTCCGGACTATTACTCTGTCACTTATTGGAGGATTTTCAAATGACAACAAATGTCAAAATGGGTGTAAAACATCTTGTCAAGACCATTACACTGTCATTTATTGAGGGATTTCAAATTACTTGATACAAATGTTAACCATGATGAGATGGTGTGTTACGTGCAAGACTTATGTCTGTAGCTTAAAGGTGAAGGTCACACTTAGAGGTCAAATGCTAAAAATGGGTCTAAAACATCTTGTACAGACCATTAAAGTGTCATCTATAGGGAGATTTTCCATTTACTTGGCACAAATATTCATCATGATGAGACGGCATGTCGCAAGCAGGACCCATGTCCGTAGCTCAAACGTCAAGGTCACACTTGGAGGTCAAACTACAAAAAATGAGTCAAAAACATCTTGTCCGGAATATATCACCGTCATTCATTGGGGGATATTCAAATTCCTTGCCTCAAATGTTCACTTTGGTGACCTCATGTGTCGTGCAAGACCCATACCCTACCAGTACATATCTCAAAGGTCAAGATCACACTTAAAAGAAAAAAATGGGTGTAATAAACTGTATAGCATTATATAACCATATTCTGTTTATCTCTTGACAATTGGCGGGCTTGACATGTTGCCCTTGGGCATCTTGTTATTCATTCACAACTGTCTAATTTTAACTAAACGTTGCTAATTCATTTTAATGCAATTAAAAGTTGTGAATATTAGGTTTAATGTGGCATCAAAATGTCAGCATATTAGAATGTATGTGCATTTGTTTTATGGTTGAAACTGTGATGTATGTGGAAAGACACAGGGGCCTCCTTGAACGAGTGGTTATTGTTGCTGACTTCAAATCCCTCTCGCCTATTTGCTGCAGGTTCAAATAACTACAGGCATACATTATTTGTTATCGAGGAAGCCATCTAGCTTACGGAAGGTGGGTGGTTCTACCTAGGTGTCCGCCTTGGGTTTTCCTTCACCTTAATAGCTGCAGGCCGTGAACATTTCACTCGTCCACCTGGGCGAGTAACATTATCCAGATCCAAATATCAAACCATTTTATTTTTCAAAACGAAGATTGCGAAATACAATCAAAATAAAATCACGACTAACCGAAATACCAGAATACGCGTACATTTTACATAGAAAAAAATCGATACGTAAAGGCAATACTAAATCTGTAAATTAATCCTGTATTGAAGTGTTGTATCATATGATATTGTCAAAATAACTGATTAAAGCAGCTAAATAATATTGTGCGAGTGTATTAGTCGCGTGTATTAGTCGCGGTTGAAATTAAATTAAAATTAATTGTATCGCACGTGGGTAATGTCGTAATGAAAATTTGCCATATTTTATCTAATAAGACATGGTTGAAGTTTTCTATGAATATGCGTAGTTGCCTTGTGCATAAAATTCAAGAACTTTCTTATCACACACGCAAGAAAATAAAAGGCAAAACACAGACGCACACATTTACACACATCCATATTTAAGAGCTTTCAGTCTATAAATAAATAATCATCACAGTAACACGTATCCGCACACGGAGTGACGTCATGAATGCAGTGATGACGCAGTATTGACAGCTATTAACTGGAATATTACTCAGATTCATTCGAAGTGCAAATTTAAAGCATGCATACAGTAATAAGGTCATACAAAACTAAGCATATGTTTACACAATTCGATTGTCACATTCAGAAAATAAGTTTTGAACCCAGAGTTAAATTATTCAATGTTGTTTGCTATTTTCATTCTCTCAGTGAGAATTAAGAAGTCTATAAACATGGCCATCTATCGAGTATCTTTCATGCGGACGATTCGGCACAAACATTACATCAGGCATATTTCTTCTCCAGCATCGAAATGTACAATCTTGCTGATCACAAACAACGTTACTTACTTAGGTCGCTTAGCAATGACGTTACATGAGCTCGATTATTGTACAAAATAAATGATCAAGTTAAATTTAGACACACGCTCAATCGGACACGCTGAGTATTTACCTGGTCGTATTTATCACGCCGTATTGTTTACTCAATTGTTTAAAGGATAAATGCATGAATGGAGCCGTAAATTAAGCAGATGTGAGATGACCGATGTAGTTATAAAGTGTAAGCAGTCGTTTAATGAATTATTTAAATATAGATCTACCATATCCCAAATTAATTTGACAATATCAAATTTACAGGTTTATTATGGCCTTTACATATTGATTTCCTATATAAAATCATTAATGATTAGTGCATGGTGAACTAATCAAAGACTATCTTTCTTGTTTGCTTGATATTTTAATCTAACATCCTGTATCAGTATTACAATTACTGACAAACTGCCATCTGGGAGACATATGTTTTTATTAAAAAACAACCATCTAGTTATATATCTTTCAAACGCAGTCTGAACCCGAGTACACTCATCTGTGTGCGTTCGCTTAAAGCGAATTTACCGCGTTTATAGCGATAACCTGTTATTTTTAAGTCTCGAGTACGCTGCATATCAGTATCTATCCGAAAACAAGTGATGAGTCAAATACGCGCAAATCAATGGAGGTCGCTAAATGAACACCGTTTAAGCATGCATACCATGTATACGCTAGCAACTTTAGAAAATGACAAACACCATACAATGTAGGTGCCTAGTGAATGCATCTTTGGTTGAATGTCGGTCCATATTGATGCACAACATTGAAGTCAGGTGCAGTGTATGGTCCAATACACGGTAACAACTAGATAAAACACACACCACACACATCCAGACGTAACTACACCTCTCAATCAATGCGCAAAAACAACTATTGTTACCGAAATCGTCTTTAAACCCTTTGAACTTGATAGAAACAGCTTATTAGTTCACAAACCACTTAGGCACGTCAAATTTTAAACATTTTCAACATTACTTTGAATTTTTCAACATTTCAACATTTTCAACATTACTTTGTTGGGTGAATTTTGGGACTACTTCGTTGTGAAAACTTCGGATGTGGACGTTATTTAGCTGGCTGGTTACCGGCTTTCAGTCTTTTTTGTGTTTTGAAAATGGGAACCATTGATGTATGCCTCTCAAATTGCCACACTACTAAAAATAGAAAGACATGAATATTTAAAAGACCAAATTAATTACGCTAGATACATTTATACATTTTCGATCTGTGACATTAAATATCCTATCATATACAGTGGAACTTCCCCAAACCGGACCCTCTAAAAACCGGAATACTCCCCAAACCGGACATTTTTTGCGGTCCCGAGTTTTTCTTCTTCTATTTTTATTGTATAAAAACACTCTGAAAACCTGAACTCCGGAAACCGGACGAAAGTTCAACTTAATTTGGTTCGATTTCTATATAATTTCACCTTCGAAAACCGGAACGACTTTCGACTGCGCGTGTCAAAACTTTCATTACGTTGACAGTGTATTTTTAACAGTTTGACATGCGGTGCGCGTTTTTACTACACAGGTGTGAAAATCACATCCTGTTACGGTCGGCTCTGATTAATCTCGATGGCAATTACTACTGATTGACTTTTAATCATACATATATGTATTAGCATAAATTTTTACAAGTTTATCGCCATTTACAATTTAGCAATCACTCCTCATTACTGCTAAGTTTTATTAAGTATATTTTTTCGAATATTCGAATATTGAAACAGGATTCGAATATTCGAAGTTATGAACGAATATTCGAATATTCGTTGACATCCCTAGTTATAATATATCGTATACACTTTGTATAATTTTATGTATGAGGTGTATACTTGAAGAGTCTCTTATAACATATTTTATTCGCACGTTGTGCAAATTACATGACTGTTGTACTATATACAAGTACATCGTGCTAATAATACTTGACTGTTGTACTACATTGTATATATAATATATCTTATGTACGTATTTGACAAACAATCGTTAAGTAGATCATTAAATACTTAATAATCACTAGAAGCGAAATTTTAAACAATAGGACAAACTTCATTGTCAAATCCGATGTCATGACTGGTATGAATTCGACCGGAATATATTTTATTTGAATCATTAATTGATGTATACATGTTCTTATTATTTGTCTTCCATGAACGACAAACTTGTTATTACTGTTCTTCTCAAATAGAACATTGTCGTTGTAATTTCATGATGAAAATAAGAATAAACAAATTATTTTACGATCTCGTGTAAAACATAAACATACAATGTTGTCAAAAAGCAGTAAGTATCACTTTGACGAGTCTTTCTTTTCATGAATAACATTTTATTTCATGTGCATCTCAAAGCAAATAATATGAATTTCTTTAAGTTTGCTTGTACATTTTTAAATTAAAGGCAGTCATGTTTGTTTAAGCTGTGTTCATTTTCTTGAAATATCATGTGGTTATACAATGTAAAATTCAAAGATGTACAATTATTCAATGAAATAATGACCTGGGGGCCGCTTCAGAAAGCTTCTTATCTTAACTATTATCTTATCTTAAATTTCCGATTTAAGAAGATTTTAAGAACTTCTTAAACCGTTTCAGAAAGCGTTTCTTAAATTCGCTTTCTTAAGATGTTTTAAGGTTTTCTTAAGCATCGATAATCGGTGAGCCAGTCTGACATATGACGTCACGCGCACTTGTTTGATATGCAGACGAACGTAAACAAACATGGCTGACAGGAAGCAAAAGAGTAATTGGAGCGCGTAAGAATGTACAAGTATGAAATAGCATCAAAATGAAAAAAAATCTACAAACCGGAAACCTCTGCAAACCGGAATGTACAACCGGTCCGGTTTAGGGAGGTTCCACTGTATCATGCAATTGAAAGCAACCATGTAATTAAAAGTTGATGTTGTCTTATATACCACATAATAGTATGCTGTGTTTTGTGTGGGTGTGATTGTAACGTACCACACTTTACTGATGTTTTTATCTCACAATTGCTGATTGTGTATACTCTCATTTCAAACTGCTTTCAACTCAGCATTTTGGTCTGAAGCCAATTGAAGCTAACCAATAATCGATTTTTAGCTATTGGGATCGCCCTGTGTCTGTTGTCCGTCTCCGTCATCAACAATTTAGATTGTAAACACTCTAGAGGTAACATCTTCTGCATGAAACTTGGTCAGAATGTTTATCTCAATGAAATCTAGGACAAGTTTGAGACTGGGTCATGTGGGGTTAAAACTAGGTCACTAGGTCAAATTATAGTAAAACACTCCAGAGGTCACATATTTTACTTGATTTATGTGAGACATGGTCAGAATGTCTGTCTCAATAAAGACTAGACCAAGTTCGAATTTGGGTCATATGGGGTCATAAAGGAGGTCACTAGGTCCAATTATATTATAACCTTGTTAACACTCCAGAGGTTTCATTTTTTACTTTATCTGCATGAATCTTTGTCAAAATGTTTGCATTAATAAGATCTAGGTCAAGATTAAAACTGGGTTATCTGAAGTCAAAAACTAGGTCACAGGATCAAATGATTGAAAATCCTTGTGGATTCTCGGGAGGTTGCATTTTCTACCGGAATTACATAAAACTTGATCAAAATATTTTTCTTAATAAAATGCAAGTCCATTGTGGTACTGGGTCATGTTTGGTCAAAAGGTAGATCACAAGGTCAAATTATTGAAAATCCTCTTGGACTCTCTTGAAGCCAACATGGCAATGTACTCATGTGAGCAATATAGGGCCACCATGGCCCTCTTGTTGGTATTGTAAATAATATTTAACAATACTGTCTTAATCTTTCATAAATTAATATGAATTAGCAGAACGGAATATGTTAGAACTAGCCCTGCGACTGAAGAATGATGTACATTTGTACTTGACTTTTTTGTGCAATTTTAACATTTTCTTTATATATCGGCACAAATTGATGTTTTTCTGATGGCATGTTTAATAGATTTTAACAGTAAGAAGTACAATGAAAAGAGGGGGAGTGTATGTTACTATGAGCATATATTATGATAAACATAATTAATTTTTAACAACTTTATGCATTAAATTGCAATTTTCTCCATTGCAAATTGTCAAAATGAAATGAAGAGTGGCGACCCAAGCACAGTTATTTTGAGTACATAAATATTTGGTTGGTCCCAATCAAACTTTACAACTCGTTTAAATGCTATTTGACCCGACCTTCAATTAATTAATTCCGCAAATGTGCTTATTGCTATCACTTAATTGTTCTTATGGTTGTCAAAAACAACATGTCAACACATGGAACTATTTGTTAATTGTCTCCCCGGGCAGTCAGCTGCCAATCAATGTTGAAGCTGGGTCAACTTAATGGTTCCCACTGGTCCCTGGCTTCAGTTTACTGTGCGGTCAGCTGCCCATCAATGTTGACGCTAGGACAATGTAATGGTTCCCACTGGTCCCTGGCTTCAGTTTACTGTGCGGTCAGCTGCCCATCAATGTTGAAGCTGGGTCAACGTAATGGTTCCCACTGGTCCCTGGCTTCAGTTTACTGTGTAGTCAGCTGCCCATCAATGTTGAAGCTGGGTCAATTTAATGGTTCCCACTGGTCCCTGGCTTCAGTTTACTGTGCAGTCAGCTGCCCATCAATGTTGAAGCTGGGTCAACTTAATGGTTCCCACTGGTCCATGGCTTCAGTTTACTGTGCGGTCAGCTGCCCATCAATGTTGAAGCTGGGTCAATGTAATGGTTCCCACTGGTCCCTGGCTTCAGTTACGCTGCGGTCAGCTGCCCATCAATGTTGAAGCTAGGACAACGTAATGGTTCCCACTGGTCCCTGGCTTCAGTTACTGTGCGGTCAGCTGCCCATCAATGTTGAAGCTGGGACAACGTAATGGTTCCCACTGGTCCTGCCTTGATTGTTTTTTGATTTCTTGTGAAAATGAAAGTACCGACACATAACAGAACCAAACGATATGCTGACTAATTATCAGATTAGCGTAATTTCAAATCATTTGGATTGTGTTATTTATATAAAGGGCATGCGGTCAAACTGAAAGGGAACATTTTGACACATAAAATAAATATACAGATAAAAGTGGCAGTATGGCATGTAATTGAGGCATGGTCAGGTGCTATTCTTAAAGGACCTGGCAGAAACACTAAATAATTGGCATTTCTGTTTAGTTATATTGAACTTTTTAACTTAACTCTATGTTCAGTATGCCAGTGTAATAGTCAATTTATTACATATCATATTTCATAATTTTCAGATCTCAGAACTCGTCTGGTGAAGATTTACAAAGAAGAGTGTTGTACCTTGTCAGTGTCACCTTTGTGTGATGAAGACGAAGATGAGGTGGAGATTTTATCTATCTATAAACCACCGTCTCTGTATCATGTACGTTATCACAGAACGCAGGAAAAAGAAGAAAAATATTCTATTTCATCTTACAAAGAAATATTTTGTAAAGATGACCGCACTTTCAGAAAAATATATATTACTGGTGACGCTGGTGTTGGTAAAACTTCTTTTTGCAAGCATATGACATTCCTTTGGTGCAAATCTCAATGTGGGGAATGTGTGAGCGATAAAAGTGTTCAGAATGACATTGATTTCATGGCCAAATTTGACTTTGTTTTCTATGTATCACTTCGAGATACACGCAGGAAAGATGTTATAACTATGATCATTGAACAATCGTTCTGCAATGAAAATGACCTTAAGAAGAAGGAAATATATGAATGTGTTGAAAATATTCTTAGGAACAATGAGTGTATCATCATCATGGATGCTTTAGACGAATGGACACCAGCAGAAAGTGGAAAAATAAATATCAATAAATTATTATCAGATAAATGTTCTTTTGTTATGACATGCAGACCGTACAAAATCGAGAATGAACGGTTGTCGCCCATAGATCTTGATCGTCAAGTACAGATTACGGGGATCAAGGAAAGTTCAACAAAAAGTTATATTACGGAAATACTGAATCGTTTTAATATGGCAAATGTGGACAACAGGGAACCAAACGATTTTATCAGAGATGTCAACGAGTGTGGACTTCAGGAACAATTACGTATACCAATCGTAACTTCTCATTTGGTAGCTGTATGGTATGACCATAAACTGACTGACATGTCTAGAGCTCTTATATATAGTAACATTGTAGATATGCTCCTTAAAAGGGCTGAAAAGAGGAAAGGTATTGAGTTGCCATCCTCAGTAGAAAGTAAATTACAATTTCCTGATTCTCTGTCAGAGCTTTTTTATTTCAAAAAGCATATTTCATTTTTGAAGAAAATATGTTTACTTTCATTTAATTTATTGTTCAAACAAGATAAATGTTTGTCAGAGTTAGTATTCACTACAGAACAATTGGAATCTGAACCTTATTGTATTTCTGCCAATGAAATGGATTTCTTGTGCAAGTTTGGCATCTTATCAAAAAGCAAAGTAATTGGTCGATTTGGAAAACGAGAACAAAAATTGTCTTATTTGCATAAGACTTATCTGGAATATTTCGCTGCATTGTTTGTATCTTCATTTGACTTAGATAACGTATTTGATAATATTGTTCAGAAATGGACAACTATAAATGATGTAGTGCAATTTGAGAGTTTTTTCATCTTTTTTGTTGGACTTTCTATTCACAAAAGTAAGAATTTGTTTGAGAATATGTATCATACAATATCAGATGATTTAAGTTTGTGCAGAAAAAATGCCATATTTCACTATAACAGTGATTCTTACTGTGAGCAAATCAAGTCACTACAGACTATGGTTATAAATTGTTTCAAGGAAGTGGGTGGATCTAATGATCCAAACATTTCATTTAAGCTCGAAGATTTTATTTTTGATGATGATAGCTCTGTTCATAATGACAATTTGAAACAAATTCTACTGTTTAATACAACATGTGTGAAATCAATACATTCTGTTAAAGGTAAATATTATGATGAGTTTGATCAGATCAAAAATCTACAATGTTTACATGTTGGTAAAGTGTTGTCTGATGATTATGTAAAGTTCACTGAGTGCATGTTACAGAATCAATCCACACTGCACACTGTTTGTATTAAAGGTAGTAGAGTGTCACCTACATTGAGACCAGAATTACCTGTGAGAAGTCTCCAACATCTGACATCATTGTCTCTGTATCGTGTTAAAATGCAACATAACAGTTTACATAATCTGGTGACATTTCTGTCTGACAATGTTCTCATTGAAAATATCAAATTGTCCTATGTGTCTTGTGATAATCACCAGCGTCGTGATAGTGCCTGTACATTGACTCTAAATCTTCCACATCATACAAAACTCACTTCATTATGTCTGTATGATGTTAATATTGTATGTAATAATGTAAACAATTCTAGTTTAAAGTACATCACATTGTGTACATTATCAGAGAGGATTGTTAGATGTTATATTGATGTATTTAACTGTATTAAGTATTCACAACTTGAACATCTTCATATCATTGGATCTCTCAGGTACATGTTAGATTACAATACAATGAAAACATTGTCAGACACAGTGAAAACTCTTCCATATATCAAGTCACTAACACTGGAGATCATGAAGTTACCTGATGATGTTTTATTACAACTACATCCTGATGTAACACAAGTGAAGATAAAGCTGCAGAGTGTCACAATGAGTCGTCAATGTTTTCATTGTTTCATTGAAAGTTGTGTAAACAATAAATCTGTGATAAAAGTTGTGTTATATGTCTGTAAGATTACATCAGTTGATGGAGAAACTCACAGAGTACTGTCACTGGAGGAGTCGTTGGTTTATATGTCTGAGTATCTTACATCAATACCTACAGTAAACATCACAGATAAAGATGATACATGGTTACACTTTGAAACAGAAAGTTGTCAGTAAATGTTTGCTTTTGTTTATGTTAACATATATAGACAAACTTTGATGAACATATCAACAAAATGTCAGGATGTAAGGCGGACAAATATGGCTGTAACTTTTTTGTTTGCTTTTTTTTTTATTTGTCCTAGCAGAATTCATCGAATTATATTCCTGAGTATCTTACACAGGGCTGATAAAGTTCCGGAGACCTCCAGGGTCGATTTTAAGATTGATGTAAACCCGATGAGTTTTTTGATGGGAGGGTATAGGGGCCGAATCGCTCTCTGATGTTTAATGTTAAAAAATCGATTTATACTACAAGTATGTAAATTAAACTTACCTCGATGTAAAAATCAGTCTTTTAAGATGTTAAATCCTCAATAAAATCATGTGGTTAATATTGAAAGCTATTCCAAAAACAGCGATCAAACAATCCAATGACGAGAAATTTTCACTGAGCACGATTTCATCATCACTATTTATAAACAAGTTGGTAATTTTCCACTTCAATTCTGATATTTTCATCAAAGTTTAATTGTATTAATCCATTTCCACCACACTTAAATAGTTTAAAAGACTGCTGTGAACAACAATCTGGGTTTAATAATGTTTAAAAAGGTGTTAATATCGACCAAACGAAGGATGTAAATCACGCGAGCAATACGTCATCATGTCATTTTTTGTGTACACAAGTCGGCTATTTTCTGAAAATGTCACCAGAACAAAATCAATATTAAAGTAGGTCAAATCCAGGTAGTTATTGTCTGTGTTGCAATTCTTGTGACAACAATTTAATTTTCAACAAGAATAAACATCAAAGATGTTTGAACTTTCTCAATTAGTCATCTATCAGTATGTGTAAATGTGTAAATGTTCTAGAGGTGATGAAATGAGTTACTGGAATATGTTTGTGTGTTGTATATGAAAGATTGGAACATATTGAGAGAACTCCATTCTATAACATCTCATTACAATTGTACACTCGGTGGCTATAACTTCATGATGAGTGGTGGGATATCTACTCTATTATATACAATGTATGCTGACATTTGTGTTGCTGTGAAATCATTGTTTCACAAAATTTAAAGCTGCATTACATATTGTTTGTAATACAAACTTTCTTACATATTTGGTAAGGAATGACGGCCATTCTTGCTGGTGAAATTATTTCTATTTCACTGATTTTGACATAAATTGCTATGAATAAAGGCCTTTAACGCCACACATTCTATTCTGACTGAGTCCTATGATTATTAATGTATTATTTCTGTATGAGCTGAAAATCTTGTCTACATGTATACTCACTTCAGTGTTTTAGTTCTATAATATGTGAATAAAGAAAATTTGATCATTATACATATTAACAATAAAATAGTTAAACCATTTTGTGTTGTATTTGTTTCTCACTGTTTTAAGATTGGTACAAAAATGTTGAGAGCATCTTCTATTTTGTACATTTATAACATTTATGTGCGCAATATCCAACCAAACAGTTTATTCTTGAAATTGGTGTCATTAAATCCACCGGACGTATTATCATGCAACCTCTCCAGAACAACATACTTGTTCAGATGTGAACTCTGGCTTTTGTTGAGAGGTTATTCCTGTATACAGGGTATTGCTGTAGAGAGGTTATTGCTGTAGAGAGGTTATTACTGTAGAGAGGTTATTGCTGTAGGGAGGTTATTGATCTAGAGAGGTTATTGCTGTAGGGATGTTATTGATCTAGAGAGGTTATTGCTGTAGGGATGTTATTACTGTAGAGAGGTTATTGCTGTAGGGAGGTTATTGCTGTATACAGGGTATTGCTGTAGGGAGGTTATTGATCTAGAGAGGTTATTCCTGTATACAGGGTATTGCTGTAGGGAGGTTATTGATCTAGAGAGGTTATTCCTGTATACAGCGTTTTGCTGTAGGGAGGTTATTGATCTAGAGAGGTTATTGCTGTATACAGGGTATTGCTCTAGAAAGGTTATTGCTGTATACAGGGTATTGCTGTAGGGAGGTTATTGATCTAGAGAGGTTATTCCTGTATACAGGGTATTGCTGTAGGGAGGTTATTGATCTAGAGAGGTTATTGCTGTATACAGGGTATTGCTGTAGGGAGGTTATTGCTCTAGAAAGGTTATTGCTGTATACAGGGTATTGCTGTAGGGTGGTTATTGATCTAGAGAGGTTATTCCTGTATACAGGGTATTGCTGTAGGGAGGTTATTGCTGTATACAGGGTATTGCTGTAGGGAGGGTATTGCTGTATACAGGGTATTGCTGTAGGGAGGTTATTGCTCTATAGAGGTTATTGCTGTATAGAGGTTATTGCTCTAGAGAGGGTATTGTTGTTTAGAGGTTATTACTGTAGAGAGGCTTTTGCTGTAGGGAGGTTATATTTGATGGTACAATATACAACAGGAACATTGATCATGTTGTTATAGTGTGGATATTGCACACAAGACGCCACTCTGGAAAGGTTACTCATGCAACCTCTCCAGAACAACATACTTGTTCAGATGTGAACTCTGGCTTTTGTTGAGAGGTTATTCCTGTATACAGGGTATTGCTGTAGGGAGGTTATTGCTGTAGAGAGGTTATTCCTGTATACAGGTTATTGCTGTAGAGAGGTTATTGCTCTAGAGAGGTTATTGCTGTATACAGGGTATTGCTGTAGGGAGGTTATTGCTCTAGAGAGGTTATTGCTGTATACAGGGTATTGCTGTAGGGAGGTTATTGATTAGAGAGGTTATTCCTGTATACAGGGTATTGCTGTAGGGAGGTTATTGCTGTATTCAGGGTATTGCTGTAGGGAGGTTATTGATATAGAGAGGTTATTGCTCTAGGGAGGTTATTGCTCTAGAGAGGTTATTGCTGTACAGAGGTTATTGCTCTAGAGAGGGTATTGCTGTTTAGAGGTTATTACGGTAGAGAGGTTTTTGCTGTAGGGAGGTTATATTTGATGGTACAATATACAACAGGAACATTGATAATGTTGTTATAGTGTGGATATTGCACACAAGACGCCACTCTGGAAAGGTTACACTGTATGTGTGCTGTTCTGTTTAACTGTTCTACCAGTTTGTGTATGGTGTATTGACATGATGTTGCAACTTGATCTATATCAATGAAGGTTTACATCCTGGTCGATCTACACAATTATGGACCTACATAATGGGGAATCTACATCTATATAATTGGAGAATTTTCATCTTGGTGGATCTACATGATGGAGAATCTACATTATGTTGGATCTACATAATGGTGAATGTACATCATGGTGGATATACATAATGTTGAATCTACATCATGGTGGATATACATAATGATGAATCTACATCATGGTGGATCTACATCATGGTGGATTCGTGTTTCAGACGACATCAACACGTCACCAGTGTACACAGGAACTTGAATCAACATATGTATCTTTGTTCGAAGAGCTCAGTCCTAAATCAATCAAAATTGACTAGATGCCACACACTTGATTGCGATTCGAGTCGGAGAGATGTAAGGGACTCACTTAACGCGTGTATGCTGAATGACGTCAAGATACTTGTTAATGTGATGATGTCATTAAACATATTTAATCGATGAAATTTTGAAAAAAGGTTTTCCTTTATTTACACTTAACGGTTACGTTTGATATTAGCGCATTGTTAGATATATTTAATCAACTAGAGCATTATAAAATATTAATAGTTCTATGGATAATTTTAGATATAATGATTGTGTGAATCGGCCTACTTTCCGGCTCTTTTATTCAATTACTTTCGCGACGCTGCTGTCTATATTAACGAGGTCAAGTTTGGATGTGTGTTTTTACCTCATCGTGTCGGGTATCTGATACATTGTATATAGAATAATTAATTTGTGTTGTTTAGTATTCAATTTATTCAACTCATTCAATAAATTCAATATTAATACAACACTCATTCAATATCCTCTATATGTGTGAAATATATCCAAACAGTTTATTCTAGAAAATGGCGTCATTAAATCCATCAGACGTATTACAGTGCAACCTCTCCAAAAAAACATCCTTGTTCAGATGTGACCTCTGGCTTTTGTTGAGAGGTTATTGCTGTAGGAAGTTAATGCTGATGAGACGCTATGACTCTAGGGAGGTTATTGCTGTAGGGAGGTTATTGCTCAAGGGAGGTTATTGCTGTGGGGAGGTTATTGCTATAGGGAGGTTATTGCTGTAGGGAGGTTATTGCTGTAGGAGGTTAATGCTGATGAGACGTTATGACTCTAGGGAGGTTATTGCTCAAGGGAGGTTATTGCTGTAGGGAGGTTATTGCTGATGAGGCGTTATGACTCTAGGGAGGTTATTGCTGTAGGGAGGATAATGCTGTAGGGAGGTTATTGCTGTGGGGAGGTTATTGCTGTAGGGAGGTTAATGCTGTAGGAGGTTAATGCTGATGAGACGTTATGACTCTAGGGAGGTTATTGCTGTAGGGAGGTTATTGCTCAAGGGAGGTTATTGCTGTAGGGAGGTTATTGCTGATGAGACGTTATGACTCTAGGGAGGTTATTGCTGTAGGGAGGTTATTGCTGATGAGGCGTTATGACTCTAAGGAGGTTATTGCTGTAGGGAGGTTAATGCTGTAGGGAGGTTATTGCTGTGGGGAGGTTATTGCTGTAGGGAGGTTATTGCTGTAGGGAGGTTATTGCTGTAGGAGGTTATTGCTGATGAGACGTTATGACTCTAGGGAGGTTATGCTGTAGGGAGGTTATTGCTCAAGGGAGGTTATTGCTGTAGGGAGGTTATTGCTGATGAGACGTTATGACTCTAGGGAGGTTATTGCTGTAGGGATGTTATTGCTGTAGGGAGGTTATTGCTGTAGGGAGGTTATTGTTGTAGAGAGGTTATTGCTGTAGAGAGGTTATTGCTGTAGGGAGGTTATTACTATAGAGAGGTTATTGCCATATGGAGATTATAACTCTACAGAGGTAATTGCTGAAAAGAGGTTATTCCTCTAAGGAAGTCATTCCTGTATTGCGGTTATTGCTATGGAGAGGTTATTACTATGTGGAGGTAATTGCTGTAGGGAGGGTATTGCTGTAGGGAGGTTATTGATGTAGGGATTTTATTGCTGTAGAGAGTTAATTGCTGTACGGAATTTATTGTTGTATAGAGGTAATTGCTGTTTGGATATTTTTGCTGTAGAGATGTTATTGCTGTAAGGAGGTTATTGCTGTAAGGAGGTTATTGCTGTAGGGAGGTTATTGCTGTAGGGAGGTAATTGCTGTAGGAAGGTTATTGCTGTAGAGAGGATATTGCTGTAGGGAGTTTATTACTGTAGAGAGGTTATTACTGTAGGGAGGTTATTGCTGTAGGGAGGTTATTGCTGTAGGGAGGTTATTGCTGTAGAGAGGATATTGCTGTAGGGAGGTAATTGCTGTAGGGTGGTTATTGCTGTAAGAAGGGAATTGCTGTAGGGTGGTTATTGCTGTAGGGAGGTAATTGCTGTAGGGAGGTAATTGCTGTAGGGAGGTTATTGCTGTAGAGAGGTAATTGCTGTAGGGAGGTTATTGCTGTAGGGAGGTAATTGCTGTAGGGAGGTTATTGCTGTAGAGAGGTAATTGCTGTAGGGAGGTAATTGCTGTAGAGAGGTAATTGCTGTAGGGAGGTAATTGCTGTAGGAAGGTTATTACTGTAGAGAGGTTATTGCTGTTGGGAGTTTATTACTGTAGAGAGGTTATTGCTGTAGTGAGGTTATTACTGTAGAGAGGTTATTGCTGTAGTGAGGTTATTACTGTAGAGAGGTAATTGCTGTAGGGTGGTTATTACTGTAGAGAGGTTATTGCTGTAGTGAGGTTATTGCTGTAGAGAGGTTATTGCTGTAGTGAGGTTATTACTGTAGGGAGGTTATTGCTGTAGGGTGGTTATTGCTGTAGTGAGGTTATTACTGTAGAGAGGTTATTGCTGTAGGGAGTTTATTACTGTAGAGAGGTTATTACTGTAGGAAGTTATTACTGTAGGATAATGCTCTAGGGAGGTATAATTGGTTGATGAAGGTTATTGCCTAAAATAGGTTATTGCTGTTGAGAGGTTATTGATGTATGGAGTTTATTACTAAAGTGAGGTTATTGCTGTATGGAGTTTATTACTAAAGAGAGGTTATTGCTGTAGAGAGGTTATTGCTGTAGGGAGGTTATTGCTGTGGAGAGGTTTTTGCTGTAGGAAGTCAATGCCGATGAGACGTTATGACTCTAGGGAGGTTTTTGCTGTAGGGAGGTTATTGCTCAAGGGAGGTTATTGCTGTGGGGAGGTTGTTGCAGTAGGGAGGTTATTGCTGTAGGGAGGTTATTGCTGTAGGAGGTTAATGCTGATGAGACGTTATGACTCTAAGGAGGTTATTGCTGTAGGGAGGTTATTGCTCAAGGGAGGTTATTGCTGTAGGGAGGTTATTGCTGATGAGACGTTATGACTCTAGGGAGGTTATTGCTGTAGGGAGGTTATTGCTGTAGGGAGGTTATTGCTGTGGGGAGGTTATTGCTGTAGGGAGGTTATTGCTGTAGGGAGGTTATTGCTGTAGGAGGTTAATGCTGATGAGACGTTATGACTCTAGGGAGGTTATTGCTGTAGGGAGGTTATTGCTGTAGGGAGGTTATTGCTGTAGGGAGGTTATTGCTGTAGGGAGGTTATTGTTGTAGAGAGGTTATTGCTGTAGAGAGGTTATTGCTGTAGGGAGGTTATTACTATAGAGAGGTTATTGCCATATGGAGATTATTACTCTACAGAGGTAATTGCTGAAAAGAGGTTATTCCTCTAAGGAAGTCATTCCTGTATTGCGGTTATTGCTATGGAGAGGTTATTACTATGTGGAGGTTATTGCTGTAGGGAGGGTATTGCTGTAGGGAGGTTATTGTTGTATAGAGGTAATTGCTGTTTGGATTTTTTTGCTGTAGAGATGTTATTGCTGTAAGGAGGTTATTACTGTAGGAAGGTTATTGCTGTAGGGAGGTTATTACTGTAGAGAGGTTATTGCTGTTGAGAGGTTATTACGATAGAGAGGTTATTGCTGTAGGGAGGTTATTGCTGTAGAGAGGTTATTGCTGTAGGGAGGTTATTGCTGTGGAGAGGTTGTTGCTGTAGGGAGGTTATTGCTGTGGAGAGGTTATTGCTGTAGGGTGGTTATTGCAGTAGTGAGGTTATTGCTGTAGTGAGGTTATTGCTGTAGTGAGGTTATTGCTGTAGTGAGGTTATTGCTGTAGGGAGGTTATTGCTGTAGGGAGGTTATTGTTGTAGAGAGGTTATTGCTGTAGAGAGGTTATTGCTGTAGGGAGGTTATTACTATAGAGAGGTTATTGCCATATGGAGATTATTACTCTACAGAGGTAATTGCTGAAAAGAGGTTATTCCTCTAAGGAAGTCATTCCTGTATTGCGGTTATTGCTATGGAGAGGTTATTACTATGTGGAGGTTATTGCTGTAGGGAGGGTATTGCTGTAGGGAGGTTATTGTTGTAAAGAGGTAATTGCTGTTTGGATTTTTTTGCTGTAGAGATGTTATTGCTGTAAGGAGGTTATTACTGTAGGAAGGTTATTGCTGTAGGGAGGTTATTACTGTAGAGAGGTTATTGCTGTTGAGAGGTTATTACGATAGAGAGGTTATTGCTGTAGGGAGGTTATTGCTGTAGAGAGGTTATTGCTGTAGGGAGGTTATTGCTGTGGAGAGGTTGTTGCTGTAGGGAGGTTATTGCTGTGGAGAGGTTATTGCTGTAGGGTGGTTATTGCAGTAGTGAGGTTATTGCTGTAGTGAGGTTATTGCTGTAGTGAGGTTATTGCTGTTGGGAGGTTATTGCTGTAGGGTGGTTATTGCAGTAGTGAAGTTTTTGCTGTAGGGAGGTTATTGCTGTGGATAGGTTATTGCTGGTAGAGAGGTTATTGCTGTAGGGAGGTTATTGCTGTGGAGAGGTTATTACTATAGAGAGGTTATTGCTGTATGGAGTTTATTACTATAGAGAGGATATTGCTGTAGGGTGGTTATTTCTGTAGAGAGGTTATTGCTGTAGGGAGGTTATTACTGTAGGGAGGTTATTACTTTAGAGTGGTTATTGCTGTACGGAGATTATTGCTGTACGGAGGTTATTACTATACAGAGGTTATTGCTGTAGGGAGGTTATTACTATAGAGAGGTTATTGCTGTGGAGAGGTTATTACTATAGAGAGGTTATTGCTGTAGGGTTGTTATTTCTGTAGAGAGGTTATTGCTGTGCGGAGGTTATTGCTGTGGAGAGGTTATTACTATAGAGAGGTTATTGCTGTATGGAGTTTATTACTATAGAGAGGATATTGCTGTAGGGTGGTTATTTCTGTAGAGAGGTTATTACTTTAGAGTGGTTATTGCTGTACGGAGATTATTGCTGTACGGAGGTTATTGCTATAGACAGGTTATTGCTGTAGGGAGGTTATTACTATAGAGAGGTTATTGCTGTACGGAGATTATTGCTGTACGGAGGTTATTGCTATAGACAGGTTATTGCTGTAGGGAGGTTATTACTATAGAGAGGTTATTGCTTTAGGGAGGTTATTGCTGTAGGGAGGTTATTGCTGTAGGGAGGTTATTACTATAGAATGGTTATTGCTGTAGGGAGGTTATTGCTGTAGGGAGGTTATTGCTGTAGGGAGGTTATTGCAGTAGTGAGGTTATTACTAAAGAGAGGTTGATGTAGAGAGGTCATTACTATAGGGAGGTTATTGCTGTAGGGAGGTTATTGCAGTAGTGAGGTTGTTACTGTAGGGAGGTTATTACTAAAGAGAGGTTGATGTAGAGAGGTCATTGCTATAGGGAGGTTATTGCTGTAGGGAGGTTTTTGCTGTAGGGAGATTATTGCTGTAGGGAGGTTATTGCAGTAGTGAGGTTATTACTGAAAAGAGTTTATTGCTGTAGGAAGGTTATTGCTGTAGGTAGGTTATTGCTGTAGAGAGTTTATTGCTGTATGGAGGTTATTGCTCTTTGGAGGTTATTGCTGTAGGAAGGTTATTGCTGTAGGTAGGTTATTGCTGTAGGAAGGTTATTGCTGTAGGAAGGTTATTGCTGTAGGGAGGTTATTACTGTAGAGAGGTTATTGCTGTTGAGAGGTTATTACGATAGAGAGGTTATTGCTGTAGGGAGGTTATTGCTGTAGAGAGGTTATTGCTGTTGAGAGGTTATTACGATAGAGAGGTTATTGCTGTAGGGAGGTTATTGCTGTAGAGAGGTTATTGCTGTAGGGAGGTTATTGCTGTGGAGAGGTTGTTGCTGTAGGGAGGTTATTGCTGTGGAGAGGTTATTGCTGTAGGGTGGTTATTGCAGTAGTGAGGTTATTGCTGTAGTGAGGTTATTGCTGTAGTGAGGTTATTGCTGTTGGGAGGTTATTGCTGTAGGGTGGTTATTGCAGTAGTGAAGTTTTTGCTGTAGGGAGGTTATTGCTGTGGATAGGTTATTGCTGGTAGAGAGGTTATTGCTGTAGGGAGGTTATTGCTGTGGAGAGGTTATTACTATAGAGAGGTTATTGCTGTATGGAGTTTATTACTATAGAGAGGATATTGCTGTAGGGTGGTTATTTCTGTAGAGAGGTTATTGCTGTAGGGAGGTTATTACTGTAGGGAGGTTATTACTTTAGAGTGGTTATTGCTGTACGGAGATTATTGCTGTACGGAGGTTATTACTATACAGAGGTTATTGCTGTAGGGAGGTTATTACTATAGAGAGGTTATTGCTGTGGAGAGGTTATTACTATAGAGAGGTTATTGCTGTAGGGTTGTTATTTCTGTAGAGAGGTTATTGCTGTGCGGAGGTTATTGCTGTGGAGAGGTTATTACTATAGAGAGGTTATTGCTGTATGGAGTTTATTACTATAGAGAGGATATTGCTGTAGGGTGGTTATTTCTGTAGAGAGGTTATTACTTTAGAGTGGTTATTGCTGTACGGAGATTATTGCTGTACGGAGGTTATTGCTATTGACAGGTTATTGCTGTAGGGAGGTTATTACTATAGAGAGGTTATTGCTGTACGGAGATTATTGCTGTACGGAGGTTATTGCTATAGACAGGTTATTGCTGTAGGGAGGTTATTACTATAGAGAGGTTATTGCTCTAGGGAGGTTATTGCTGTAGGGAGGTTATTGCTGTAGGGAGGTTATTACTATAGAATGGTTATTGCTGTAGGGAGGTTATTGCTGTAGGGAGGTTATTGCTGTAGGGAGGTTATTGCTGTAGGGAGGTTATTACTATAGAATGGTTATTGCTGTAGGGAGGTTATTGCTGTAGGGAGGTTATTGCTGTAGGGAGGTTATTGCAGTAGTGAGGTTATTACTAAAGAGAGGTTGATGTAGAGAGGTCATTACTATAGGGAGGTTATTGCTGTAGGGAGGTTATTGCAGTAGTGAGGTTGTTACTGTAGGGAGGTTATTACTAAAGAGAGGTTGATGTAGAGAGGTCATTGCTATAGGGAGGTTATTGCTGTAGGGAGGTTTTTGCTGTAGGGAGATTATTGCTGTAGGGAGGTTATTGCTGTAGGGAGGTTATTGCAGTAGTGAGGTTATTACTGAAAAGAGTTTATTGCTGTAGGAAGGTTATTGCTGTAGGTAGGTTATTGCTGTAGAGAGTTTATTGCTGTATGGAGGTTATTGCTCTTTGGAGGTTATTGCTGTAGGAAGGTTATTGCTGTAGGTAGGTTATTGCTGTAGGAAGGTTATTGCTGTAGGTAGGTTATTGCTGTAGAGAGTTTATTGCTGTATGGAGGTTATTGCTCTTTGGAGGTTATTGCTATAGGGAGGTTATTGATGTATGGAGGTTATTGCTCTTTGGAGGTTATTGCTGTAGGAAGGTTATTGCTGTAGGAAGGTTATTGCTGTAGGAAGGTTATTGCTGTAGGTAGGTTATTGCTGTAGAGAGTTTATTGCTGTATGGAGGTTATTGCTCTTTGGAGGTTATTGCTATAGGGAGGTTATTGATGTATATAGGTTATTGCTCTAGAGAGGCTATTGCTGTAGGAAGGTTATTTATTTATGTAGGTTATTGCTCTATGGACGTTATTGCTTTATGGAGGTTATTGCTCTAGGGAGGTTATTGCTCTAGAGAGGTAATTGCTCTATGGAGGTTATTGCTCTAGGGAATTAGTTGCTGTAAGGAGGTGATATTTGAAAATACAATGTACACCATGGACTTTGATATGTTGTTGAAGGGTGGATATTGCACTCAAGACGACCTCTCGAACGGTTACACTGTACATGTGATGTTCTTTTTTTACCTGTTTTTTTATGATGATTTTGACGTGATGTAACCACTTGGTCTACATCAAGGAAGATTTACATCCTGGTGGAACTACATTATGGTGGATCTACATAATTGGGAATCTACATCCTGGTGGATCTACATAATGTGGAATCTACTTCCTGGTGGATCTTCATAAAGGTGCATCTACATCCTGGTATCTCTACATAATGATTGATCTACATAATGTGGAATCTATATAATAGTGGATCTACATAATGTGGAAATCTATATAATGGTGAATCTACATAATGGGGATTCTACATCCTGGTGGATCTACATCATGGAGTTTGTACATCTTTGTGGATATATATCAGTGAAGGTTGACAACCTGGTGAATCTACATCTTCATGGGTCTACATCCTGGTGGATCAACATAATTGGGAATCTATGTCCTGGTGGTTCTACTTCAATGTAGGTTTACATCCTAGTTGATCTACATCCTGGTGGATCTACATCATGGTGGATCTACATCATGATGGCTCTTCATTATGACGGATCTATATCATGGTGGATCTACATCATGACGGATCTACATCATTGTGGATCTACATCATTGTGGATCTACATCATTACGGATTTGCATGGTGGATCTACATCATGACGGATCTACATCATGACGGATCTACATCATGACGGATTTGCATGGTGGATCTACATCATGGTGGATCTACATCATGACGGATCTACATCATGACGGATCTACATCATGACGGATTTGCATGGTGGATCTACATCCTGGTGGATCTACATCATGGTGGATCTACATCATGATGGCTCTACATTATGACGGATCTATATCATGGTGGATCTACATCATGACGGATCTACATCATTGTGGATCTACATCATTGTGGATCTACATCATGACGGATTTGCATGGTGGATCTATATCATGACGGATCTACATCATGACGGATCTACATCATGACGGATTTGCATGGTGGATCTACATCATGGTGGATCTACATCATGACGGATCTACATCATGACGGATCTACATCATGACGGATTTGCATGGTGGGTCTACATCATGACGGATCTACATCATGACGGATCTACATCATGACGGATTTGCATGGTGGGTCTACATCATGACGGATCTACATCATGACGGATCTTCATCATGGTGGATCTACACCGAAGGGGATCTACATCAGACCATGATTTCTCTTCAGTATTTTGAACACTTATATATCTCTTTACACACAGTATCTATCTCTTTGGGTAAGTGCTTGATTTCAACATTATTTTTGGAATTTGTTGAGTTCAGTCAAAATCATCTCATATTTATTCAATCAAGGGAGCTCAAAACAATACTCGACCGGAATATACTATAACCCCAAAAGTACTAATATACATTCGGCATTGGAATGATGGGGTTTTTCGGTGCTGCCGTTCTAACATGGCTTTGCTATTTGCAAAATTAGAAGCCTATATTACATCAGGTGTTGATACATTGATCATTTCTAATTATAATATCGTATTGTAATGATGATTTCATTGCACCCGTATATTATCCTCTGGTGATTCAATCCTAAAACGGAAGACGTGTGTCCGCCCAGATGCCCGCCCGCTTGAATGAACGATATCCGACTGTAAGTAAGCTCAAACGCAAAAGAAAGTGCACTTTTTATTTTTTGAATATTTTAATTCTACAAGGTATAATAATGTCGGAATATAAAACTATCGGTCGTTGACGAATTTCCATGTGGAACATGTATACACAAGTACAAGTCGCCAAACCAGTTTTCTCTACATTCTTTCACACATGTATACTGTATACATACTAGTATATACAGGCGCTGCAGTTTCACGGGCACTTAATTGCTATAGAAACACTATAATTTTACTTGATAGGTTTATGCAAACGGGTACTGTTGCCAACCGACCCGATCCAGCAAGTCACGCGTGACTGGCATCAGACTGGACCGTCACATTGAGTTGACGCACTTGAGACGTCGGTACCAAACCGCCTCTGCTTCAGCGAGGCAAAACGGTATAATCCGAGACACGGTTCTGAGACGACTTCGTCAAAGTGATATGCCTATTCGACCGAGACGTCATTATATTGGCCATATACTGTCCCAACGTCATCGCACAGCGCGTTTGAACTGGACACAGCTTGGTTATCGATGGCAAAGGGCGCAGTGGAACAGAATAGTATTTACTGACAAAAACCGTTTAACTAGGCCCACCACGATGGTAGGGTTACAGTGTACAGACGTAGGGGAGAGCGATTTGCGGACGCATGTGTCCTTCTGAGGAATGAATTGAGTGGGGACAGCGTCATAGTGTGGGGAGGGATCAGGTCAAACAGAAAGACGGATACGGTCATCGTTTAGAGCAACCTTAATACCCTGAGTTACATTAATCAAGTGCAGAGAAATGTAGCCGTCCCTTTTATTACGGTCCCGCAACACTGAAGCATGATAATGCAAGGCCACACACGGCAAGGCTTACACAGCAATTCCAGATATTCTAAATGAGAATGTAGTTAACATCTTGCTTTGGCCTGCCCTATCACCAGATCTCAATCCCATTGAGCATATTTGGGATGCTCTTGGTCGTAGGGTGAGATCAAGGCATGATGTTAACAATTATGATAAGAAACGCAACGCCTTGCATGTGGAATGGAATACTATTACTGCACACGTCATACAACGTTACGTGAATTCCAAGCGGCGACGTATTTTAGAAGTTATTAGACGGAATTGCGGTCATACCAGAATGATATTAATGCAACATTGGAATCATTTTGCAACAAATTACAGTGCATCTACGCACGAAAACATCTCTTTGGTTATTTGTGTAATTTTGATTGTGACCACTAATGCACGTAGACACGTCGTACGTTTTAACGAAATTCAAAATAATACAATAAAAATATTGGTTAGAAAGGTAATTTAATAAGATAAAAAAATGATACCAAACATGATGATAGTCCATCATTGGATTTTCAGAAAATCAAAAAATATAAAGTGCACTTTCTTTTGCGTTTGAGTATATATTATCGGACGAAATACTTGATGTATTTATGGTCCTTTCTATTTTCTCATGTTTACACTAATTCCCCGACATAAAAAACACTGACTTGTGTTTAACAGTTATCTCCTGTGTTCTTACTTCACTGAATGATTATGATAACAAATATTCAAGTTTATTTAAAGTGGTGATCAAAGTATCAACAGAGGGATTTACGTCACGTGCTGAAACATTGGAATATTCAATACAAATAACAAAATAACCTTTCAGTAACAAAATATATGGTTTCCCTCTACGAGATACATGTGTATGGTTTCCTTCTATAAGATACATGTAAATGGTTTCCTTCTACAAGATACATGTATATGGTTTCCCTCTACGAGATACATGTATATGGTTTCCTTCAATGTGATACATGTCTATGATTTCCCTCTACGAGATACATGTCTACGGTTTCCCTCTACGAGATACATGTATATGGTTTCCCTCTACGAGATGCATGTATATGGTTTCCCTCTACGAGATACATGTATATGGTTTCCCTCTACGAGATACATGTATATGGTTTCCTTCAATGTGATACATGTCTATGATTTCCCTCTACGAGATACATGTCTACGGTTTCCCTCTACGAGATACATGTATATGGTTTCCCTCTACGAGATACATGTCTACGGTTTCCCTCTACGAGATACATGTATATGGTTTCCCTCTACGAGATGCATGTATATGGTTTCCCTCTACGAGATACATGTATATGGTTTCCCTCTACGAGATACATGTATATGGTTTCCTTCAATGTGATACATGTCTATGATTTCCCTCTACGAGATACATGTCTACGGTTTCCCTCTACGAGATACATGTATATGGTTTCCCTCTACGAGATACATGTATATGGTTTCCTTCTACGAGATGCATGTATATGGTTTCCCTCTACGAGATGCATGTATATAGTTTCCCTCTACGAGATACATGTATATGGTTTACCTCTACGAGATACATGTATATGGTTTACCTCTACGAGATACATGTATATGGTTTCCTTCTACGAGATGCATGTATATGGTTTCCCTCTACGAGATGCATGTATATAGTTTCCCTCTACGAGATGCATGTATATGGTTTCCCTCTACGAGATACATGTTTATGGTTTCCCTCTATGCGATGCATGTATATGGTTTCCCTCTACGAGATACATGTATATGGTTTCCCTCTACGAGATGCATGTATATGGTTCCCTCTACGATATGCATGTATATGGTTTACCTCTACGAGATACATGTATATGGTTTCCTTCTACAAGATGCATGTATATGGTTTCCCTCTACGAGATGCATGTATATAGTTTCCCTCTACGAGATGCATGTATATGGTTTCCCCTCTACGAGATGCATGTATATGGTTTCCCTCTATGAGATGCATGTATATGATTTACCTCTACGAGATACATGTATATGGTTTCCCTCAACGAGATGCATGCATATGGTTTCCCTCCACGAGATAAATGTATATGGTTTCCCTCAACGAGATACATGTATATGGTTTCCCTCTACGAGATAAATGTGTATGGTTTCCCTCTACGAGATAAATGTATATGGTTTCCCCTCTACGAGATAAATGTATATGGTTTCCCCTCTACGAGATAAATGTATATGGTTTCCCCTCTACGAGATAAATGTATATGGTTTCCCTCAACGACATGGACAATGTTTGACTAAAATAAATACCTACATATGTGAAACCTGAAACACTTTCTAATCGTGTTCTGTTATAGAACCATTTTTCTTTGGACGACAGCTGACCGCCCTTTTTAAATACTAACACTTTCGTTTTATTTATATTGACCTGTAATTGATTTTTTTCACAGAAACTACTTAATGCGTTAGTTGCTTCTGTAATCCAACTATTGTATCTGACATTAAAGCTACATCGTCTGCGAACATTAGTAAAAATATTTAATAAATGAAGGATGTAGTTGTATACCATGGGCATCTATGTTAGATATTTCAGTGGCTAGATCATTTATAAATAGTGAAATGAGTATCGGACTAAGATTACAACCTTGTCTTAAACCGATTGAGCTGTTGAATATTTCAGTTAAACCAGATTTGCACTTTACAGACATTTTAACTGATTTATATATCGAAACTATCAAAATATCTAATGCATTTTCAGTTTAAGAATGAACTGTGGGTCAACATCTTAAAATAGTCTTATTCAAGGCATTCATACAGTTTTAATCAAATGAGAGGCGTCTATAACGGTGCTAATCCTAGTCCGGAAGAATCGGAATTCAAATATCAACCAACATTTAACACCACATGTATTTTGCATATCGCACAGCAGTTTTCCTTTTATGAAAGGAGCACAAATATGTTGATCTTTTATAACTTGAAAATTTAATTTTCAAGTTTACATATTTTTTTGTGAAATACTGCAGCTTAAATTTCCCTATGACTCTGCAAAGTCGACTTAAATAATGCATTCAGACATTATATATTACGTCGCGTTACCGCGAACATCCTCTATCGAACTTATTCAAATTACTGAAAGAATATTTTGCCTACATACATTCAATGTAGGAGTCCTCTGCAGTCCGGAATCTCCTCTAATATGAACTTTATAGTTTGTCCGAAGAGTGATCGGATTAGGAAGTTTCCACTGTATATTGTATATTTTGTGTATGTCTTATTCATTTCATTGATGAGTGCCAGAATAGCATTTGTTTCATTTAAGCCGATTCACCGATCATTAATGCACCGAGTATCTATTAATCGCGATTAATTTCAAACAACATACAATATACTGTTCCTTTAAAATGTATACGTAATTCGTTTTGTTTTGCTATGTATCGATCAGTAATATTGAAAATGCATAATATATAAGAAATTGGTGGCCCGTCGTTTATTTAACAATATCCAAACGAAATATTTTCTTAATTAGCTTGTTCAATCTTTTCTTAGTCTCCATTATATACGCAACGTGTCATAAAACACTGGAGAGATATTCCTTGCAATATCCAACTTAGCACACGAGTGTATTTGTTCCTTTCGTTATAACATACATGTAAATTGTGTGCGTATGGCTGCAAAAGTCTTACCGCGCAAAACCGTAGCTACATTCGTTTTACTTATTACAATAAATTACAAGACAAACACGTATTTACACCACAGTGTACACAATTTGGATACACAAAGTATAGATATTGAAACAAGACAGGCTTGGAATCCGTGCTTGTCGCTTTGCTGTTCGTGTTCTGTGTGGAAGTAAACACAACAATATTTATATAAAATAGGCAACGATACAATGGTGATGTTTGAACAAGCTGAACGCCGTAACAAATGATAAGTAATATAATATCATAGTGAGAAGCGTATGTCTTGTTATAGACATTATTTACAAGTGTTAAACATTACTAGTAACGCTCGATGACTGATTCCTGTCTACTAACCATTACTTACACCTAATTCGGGGATTGTGCAGTTCGTGGTTAGATTCAACTAAACACGGGGCTCGAACTCAATACCTTCTGATCGAGGGTCCAATCTGAATCCCTTAACAAAGCATTTATTCGCTATCAAGAATTGAAAATATAACTGTTCAACTCAAAGACACTCGGCATACATAGATGTATCGATACATATTTTTGTATTGCAGACTCGACATGAGTAATACCACTTAGTAATCTGCCCGTCACCACAACAGCGGTACTACCATCTTGTTGGATAGATATCCGGTACGGCGTAATGGGTTGATGATTAGTATATGAAATATTAACATTTTATTACCCAAATTTTATCTGACGCTATATTGCACTAAATTTGCTTATAATTCCAATATATGAGCTATAAGCTATACTTTTCTTAAACAAACATGTTTATTATGTCTGTCTGATAAAGCATTTCACGCCAGTATAACAAATGCATCATTGACAAATCCCCATCCAATTGCAATTTTCGGTTATTTTAGACTAATACCGACCCTATAGCAATCCCGTTTGGATCATATACTATATATGTATTATACGTGGTTGTATAGATATTATATATAGCTACCCATACATACCACATTTAAGACTATATGATATGTGTAGGAGTCATGGTGCACATTATAAGACAGTTTGTCAGGGTAATTTCGGACCCCCTACAACAAATCCGGACCCCGCAGTGATCCTTAAATCATTATTAATTTCCAATCTTGATCATAGAACAATGCACATAGATACCTAATTTAGTTGTTCCGAGTCTGTCAGAATGAGTATGGGCATTCATACGTACTACTGTTCACTTTAACAAAATGCGTCTACAGGTATTCAACTATTAGTCTCGAGTTGTGAAGTGTTGTCCAGTTCATTTTTGTAAAACTAGCATCGATCGACAGAGCAGCATTGAAAAGAGCCAATATGGTCGGTCAACTTCGAATATAGTATCGTTTGTAATTCACTTTTCAAGATATTTAATGCCCATGTTATTAACATTGCGACACATTTTCTCCCTCGTGCATAATGTTCAGCACTCTCCAATGTACATAATAAACATGCTTTCCTAGAATGTTTTTACCACATTCGACCAGATATTCGTTACAATGGCCAAGCAGGTTCAGGTATTTCGTGTATGCATTCGCTAGAATCCTTATGTTCAAACGCAAGTTTTTGTATTTTTAATTATAAAACACAAACAAACTGTAAGTGAACAACTTTTATTTCCCAAACATAGTCTACTAGTGTTAATTATACCGGGAATCATTGTAGACATACCGGTGCTATTCTTTGAATAACTAGGTTCAGCTAAGCCAAAATTTGTTAATTTTTGACTATCTGGTAAATCAACATGTAACCAAACAGCTGTGTTAGCAGGTACTACAGTGGTTCTGCGAACTACAACCCTGCATGACAATACTTTTGATGAGCCAATATTACACTGTATTTCATTTACATTGGTTTTTATCACACCAGTTTTGTAATTAATGTTTTCTGCATACTTTAGTAGAAAGTCTTGACCTATTATTCCGTCTTGAGAAATGTCACAAACAAGGACAGTCAAATTAAAAGTAAGGTTTCCTAAGTTTATCTCAATGTTGGTTAAACCATGAGTATTGATGCGAGTTGTACTAGCATCAAAAACTGGAGTATTAAATGGAGTTAATATGTTTTTATCACCATTTGCCAAGTCTTGATATAATTTACTTGACACTATAGAACAAGTTGAGCCGGAGTCGATCAAAAGTTCAACTTGACTTTGACCAATAAGGCCAACAGTATAAAATCCATTGTCCCAGCTCTTGTCATTAATTATACCAGTTCTAATAAATTTGGAATCCTCTTTAGGCCTTGTAGTATCATTGCCTTCTGTCGACCCATGGCCTACTGTGTCGACTTCGGGTCGTTTCCCTGATTCACAGCTGAGTGGTTGTATTCATTCGGGCGCTGATAATCACGACTACTTGTGTTGAAAGAATTCAGGGGTTGGCGATTATAATAATCATTTCTAGACGGACAGTTCCGGTATAAGTGATCTGTGGCATTACACTTGAAACAACGGCGCGGTTTCTTAACCTCAGGATTCTGCTGGTCAGCAGTGGAACGAACTAGAGCTAGACTTTCTAGCCGCTCTAGACGGGAATCCACAGTGTTGAGCAATGTCTCAATTTTGGGGTCTAGACCAGATGTGTCAATTGCGCGAACTATGTTACGTGTTGGTTTAGATTGATCATCACCAACAATTGCTTCATATTGGTCAATTATACAAGCTGCCTCATTTATGGTTCGGCAATTACGCTCGATACATCTACATTTCATTTCAACGGGCAACAACTTATATAGCTGATTGAGGGCAATCGCCTCCTGCGCTCTAGTGTCTAATTGTGCATATGCTTTTCTTGTTAATTGCCGTAGGTCATCACAAAGAGCAACAACATTTTCACTAGGCCGCCGCTGACGATTTTCTAACATATTTAGATACTTTGTTGCATGCAGACTGCCACCAAATCGCTGCTTCATTCGTAAAACTAATACTTCATAATCACGACGCTCATACTCGTCCAGGCTCATATAAAACTGTCGAGCCAGACCTCGAAAACTAGAGGACTAAGTATAACACTTTACTATGGTAACCCCATTCTCCTAACTCGGCACAATCTTCAAAATGAGATTGGTAATTTTCCCAAGGCTCATCTCTGGTGTAAGGTTCGGGCTTTATGTGGTGAACCTTACGTCGACACCTTGGTTCCGGCGCGATTCGCCTTGAACAATATTATTTTCATTAATGTCGTGATGACCAATAGTAGGTCTATTTCTGGTAAAGGACATAGCGGGAGGGGGTCTAAGGAAAGTTTCTTCAACATCTGACTCATTGCCAGATGCCGCTCTATTAGTTGTGTTGTAACACGGTCTGCGCCCGATTGCATGTCGCGACCTGCCGGAAGAACCTGACACCATGATTCGAACCTCCATATCAGAATCTTCAGCTCTCGGAATATTCAACACAACCTCTGAATCTGAACTTTCAGCCATTTTTTTTTTTTTATAATTTAATGAAACCAATTTGTCGATATAGACACAGATAATTGTTACTAAATTTCTTGATATGATATAGCTTAATAGGTATCACGAAGAAAACAACCAGATCTACATAGATCTAAATAAAACACGGCTTTACCGTTTTACATGGTTTTACACATAAATATCACTATACCCATGCACTTAATGCATTTAAGTCGCTATATAATATTTTAGGACAAATTAACTTGAGATCTACGATCTAGATCTAACTAATTTTAATACTAAAATATGTTTGAAACAACCCTTCACAAACTATTACACGATGATGACGTCATACTATGACGTAATGTTTTTAATACTAAAATATGTTTGAAACAACCCCTCACAAACTATTACACGGATGATGTTTCAAGTGATGACGTCATACTATGATATGATGTTTATAAACAACTTTTACTACGAGACGTAGTAAATTTATACGCTATGGGAATCGATAGTCTTAGACACTTGACTATCATCCCACTTCTGACACCAGTGTAACGTCCGAGCGCTAAGCCGATTGATATGAATAAAGAAAAACGAGAACACAATTTCTCCGTCAGGATGTCGTCCATATATATTTCTGGACATGTAGATTTACGTATTGTATAGTTTGTGTATGTCTTATTCATTTCATTGATGAGTGCCAGAATAGCATTTCTTTCATTTAAGCCGATTCACCGATCATTAATGCACCGAGTATCTACTAATCGCGATTAATTTCAAACAGCATACAATATACTGTTCCTTTAAAATGTATAAGTAATTCTTTTTTCTGCTATGTATCGATCCGTAATATTGAAAATGCATACTATATAAGGAAATGGTGGCCCGTATTTAAGTTAACACTATCCTTCATTATATCGTCATAGAAACTGAGCCAGTTATACACGTTATGTTTGACACTTTTTATGATTGGTGCCGGAAATGGAGGTTAAAACTTAATTTAAAAAAAGTAGAGGTGACACTCAAGATGTGTGTCTGATTATACTTTCCAGATTGGTAAAATGAACCTTGATTATACACCATATTATAAATGCCTTGTATTTGGTTTAATAAATCAACCAGTGAAACAAGTGTAGCTGTATAAACGAAATATGCTACTGTGGGCGGCATGTCGCATAATGTTTACAAGAAATTGATACGTAGAGACTGTTGTCGAGCCGGTACATTTCTACTGTGCTGGAATCTGGAGACACAGAAAGTTGAATGTGATCGAGTCTGTACTTAACAGGGCTAAGCGTTTGTACCTGGCTGTGGGCAAAAATGCACTGAATCGTGCAATAAATGGAGATCCGGGCTGGGCAACAGCTGATGATAAACAGAAGGTTAAGGCTGTGCGTCTGTGGCATGAACTATGTGGCAATAAAGCTAGATCTTGAGGAAAAGTAAGCTATGAAGCTGTTTACTAAGAAAGCCTGGCGATGACATTTCAGCTTCAAGAATTCGCGATTTAATTGAAGCCTGTATACATTATCTGTTCACCTTTCATTAAGGGGACACAACCGTTATATTCAATAGTTGTCATAATCCACGAGTTGCGTCCCTTGTGTTGTCGGAGACAATAACAATGAATTGATGTTAAACATGATCATATGTCAATATGAACTATTTCCATGTAGTACGTTCACGCAGAAACTTACGCTTGGTTTGTAAAACGTACATACGGATTTGTGTGATAATTCAAACGTGACAACATGCGCAATGTTAGTAAAACAGAAGCCAGGAGTGATAAATTGACTTACTTTCACCTTACGAAGTTAAACGGATTTTTTTTAACTGAACGCATGTCAACTTGTTAAGATAGATATGACCTAATGCAATTAAACAATGCGGAGATGAGATCATGCGAGCCATTGCTTCATACATTTCCAACATGTTCATTGAATAAAGCGACAGCAATATAGAGGTTCATTTCTGGTAATAAGAATGGAAGCGAGAATCAAAAGCCAGGCGCGTAGCTACATGTACACAAAAAACGCCGTTGCGTACACATGGTTATCTAAAAATGAAAACACGAAGCATGCAATAATCAACATATGAGCATTTGTATGCACTTTGGGGTATATATTTTCTGAATATGAAACGCTTCAAGCGTTGCTCTATTGCTTGTGAAAATGTCACTAGATTGCACCCTGAACGTTCTAGAAAACGGGAGTTTGTCCGAGGTATTATGCCCCTAGACGGGTCACCCCCTAGATTACTTGCGTACACATTCTACAAGCTTTGACTACGTCCCTGAAAGCCCTATCTTGACTACTTTCTACGACGCATGAAATATTAAAAAGATCTCTTCAACATTTGTTTTCCTTCATGCATTGTGGTCAGTGAATTTGGCCAGTTTTCCTGGAATTGATAATCAACTAGTGCTTGCCCTTCCGGAAGTGGCTGACAACTTCGCTACATCAATCAGATGTGGAGGACTAATTGATTTGCCAAATGTCAAGGAAGAACATGACCTGACTCTCCCTGATATCGAACCATGGCCTCACATGTGACAACTCAGCACTCTAGATAGCAATTCGGCTAATCAGACGGTACGGGAAAAACTATTGAAGTCTGGGCTTTCTACTAACATGTTAAAAGCTATCAATTTACTACTCTCGTCTGAAAGTTTATGCGTCATTCGTCAAAATGAATTCGTTTAAGACGGATAATATTGGCGTAACTTCCGGCTCAAGCTAATTTTTTTATACTATCATCTCTGTTTGTCTGACCGTCCGTCCGGTGCTAAGAATTGTTTAAACATTCATTTGCCGTTAGCTGTAATCTTTATTTGCCTCCATAACTGCGTTGGTGGTTATAAAGTCAAACCTCACCTAACGACCACCTCAATATTAAGACCACCTCAAAATTAAGAACACAATTTTCAAGTCCAGTGTCATTGTTTTGCTCTTTATTCAACCTCAATATTAAGACCATCTAAATAAGAAGACTAGTTTTCAAGGGCCCCAAAGATGATTTCTAGAAAGGCGATTCTATTATAATGTCTCTGGCCAATGGGAATTAAACGGATTTGTTTTAAAAATCCATGAGATTGCATACACAATTTACACTCGGAAAGTTAGTATCTCTATGCGTTAGTATCTCAATGCGTTAGTATCTATATGCGATAGTATCTCAATGCGTTAGTATCTATATGCGATAGTATATCCATGCGTTAGTATCTATATGCGATAGTATCTCCATGCGTTAGTATCTATATGCGATAGTATCTCAATGCGTTAGTATCTATATGCGTTAGTATCTCTATGCGTTAGTATGTCAATGCGTTAGTATCTCCATGCGTTAGTATCTATATGCGATAGTATCTCCATGCGTTAGTATCTATATGCGATAGTATCTCCATTCGTTAGTATCTATATGCGATAGTATCTCAATGCGTTAGTATCTATATGCGATAGTATCTCCATGCGTTAGTATCTATATGTGATAGTATCTCAATGCGTTAGTATCTATATGCGTTAGTATCTATATGCGATAGTATCTATATGCGTTAGTATCTATATGCGATAGTATCTCAATGCGTTAGTATCTATATGCGATAGTATCTCCATGCGTTAGGACCTCTATGCGTTAGTATCTATATGCGTTAGTACGGTAATACGTCAATGTTATACTAGTTACGATTTTTGTTTTCATATTCATTTAAATTCAATTCATTAGTTTGCGTAGGGCAAACAACCTGATTGCTATTTCAATTTATGTATTACTGTCTCGTTCATTTGGTCACGAAACCGTTGAATACTGCATTGTTTTATTATTACAAGCAACCAACCTTACAAGTCTTAAATGTTACGCCATATACACGTTAGATGTGAATTTAAGGTTCTATACATTCTATGATTGTATACCTCAGTTAAAGAATGGACACGCTAATAAATTCATAGAGATCACAATTGTTTCAATTATATATACTGCACATGAAACAAGTTTGAATTCAGGTAGTGTAGATGCATTAAAAGACAGGAGTATATGATTTAGCACGCTATATAGTATATATTGAGTTTTCGTTGTCAATACAAAGGTGATATTACAATGCTAGAAAATTACATATCACAAATATGAGTTCAAAAGTGAACATAAAGTCGAAACTTAATGATTTAAATTAAGTAACTTAATTAACAAATAGTCGGTGATTGCAACAAATCATGTTTGTATTGGCTTTAAAAAGCACTTACAGTTTGAATTGAGCGGACGACAATAGGAATATCATATCAGATATGTGCACTGTAGTATGAAAACGAATGTTTGTAATCTTATATTGCGATATAACCAAGTTACTACGTGATGATGATCTGAGTCTGTAAATTGTAAGTTGTGAAAATGTTAATGGCCCAGATGGCTGCAAATAATCAAACTATTACGTAAAATAATAAAATAATTCTAGTGTGAAGATATTGATTCAACACGTTTTAAATACATATGTTTACTGTATATATCAGATATTCTAAGTAGCATACGCATAATTCAGTTTCTGGTCTATTAGACCTATGGTGTTTGCACAAATTCTGACTTATAAACCCACAAAGTTAACGTGTTATGCCCAAATTCGTGAATCTTTCAGCAAGGGTCGTGTAGCGACTATTTCAGCTATTAGGGAGGAGGCCACCAGGCGTACACCTTAGTATAACCACAGACCTTCTATAAGCCAAACATGGGTCCTTGGTCAATTTTCCTGGTATGGAAAATCAACTCATGTCAGATGGACAGTTAAAAACAGCATATTCAGTTAACTTTTAGCGTAGCTCAAGAACATTTGAAGCTTGTCAGTATATCATTATTACATTAAAGCAAATCTATATACATAATAATTGTGTTATCTGTCCCATGTTGGGTTTGTTCAATGCATGTGTATGAAACATATTCCCGTCTCAAAACTATAAGTACATGTTTAACCTCTAATTCGTTTCTAATTATATTGAAAAATTTATATCATTTATATCATGAAAACAGAAATTTTCTGGGTATTTTGATAATACTTATTGCTAAATTGACCAATCTAGTTAGCTTAGTTGATAGACACGAGTGATGACAATCTATCGGTAATGGGTTTAAATACGCGTGCTACGTTCTCCACAGTGAGTTCACTATGACTAATAAATCGAGTACTAGAAAGTAGCAAAGAGTTTTTAGTTGCCAATGACAACAAGGGGACGTAATGTAGCATACAATTTTTAGTTGACGTTGACAACAATATGACAACAAGGGGACGTAATGTAGCATACAATTTTTAGTTGACGTTGACAACACCGTGTTGTTTTCTGTATTACAAACATTTGGTTGTCATTGACAACGCTGTATCTAGCAAACATATGTTTGTTGTTGCTGACATTGAACTTGGACTTGTTTGATGTCGTACAATTACCATTCTACTTTAAGTTGATTCTAGCACCAGGCCGCAATCTCCCAAAGTCTCTCAAATATAAATCTCAGCTCAATATTGAGAGTTTGCTCAAATAGAGCCTGGGTTTGAGACAAATCTCAGCTCAATATTGAGAGTTTGCTCAAATAGAGCCTGGGTTTGAGACAAATCTCAGCTCAATATTGAGAGTTTGCTCAAATAGAGCCTGGGTTTGAGACAAATCTCAGCTCAATATTGAGAGTTTGCTCAAATAGAGCCTGGGTTTGAGACAAATCTCATTTATGATCCTTTGAAAAAATTCTAAGAAAAATATTTTATTTTTTGTCTTGTAATACCGATTTTGTGTCCAATCTCAAATGTGAGAAAAATCTCAACGATTTGATACAAGATTGAGCTGGAATCTCAAATTGAGAATTTTCGGGAGATTGGGGCCACGTGTCCCAATCGAGATAAACTCAACACCATAAAATCAGTTTCACAATCCAATGTACATTGTAATGGTATGAAGGACGGTCGCTGACCATCGTGACTTTGATGAAATGATCAACATAACATTATATATACTCGTACAGTGACATATGTTGATCTACATGTTTAGCATTGGAAGTAAAATGTAAAACAGTTTTTAATACATACTTTTGATGCATGTAAGTGTATCAATTTTGTATTATACACGCACATATATTTGTTTTACTATGACAAACACATATTTCCTTCTCGCACATATAAATACATGTATGCCATCATGCATGTGTAACTGACCTGGGCCCGTATTACAGAAGCTTCTTAAGATATATCTTAAGAAATACAGAAATCTTAAGAGAATTTTAACTAAAATTTCCTTATCCTTATTTTTCATCTTAAGCAAATTCTTAAGACTGTTGCTAACGTAAATCGGGTTTTCCCGTTCCAAAAATAGAACCGGAAATTGAAAAAATAATGCTTGCGCAGAATGTAGCAGACTTTACTCTTACTCCAAGCAAATAAATGTTTTTACCTAGCTACGTTGTAGCAAGTACAACTGTCATTTCATATAAATCTTTGTTCTTGCTGCATTATATTTGAACATTTTGAATTATAACTGATGGAAATTGACTGTATGTTGTGTGAGAAGTTTTGCTCAGTAAATTTGTATGATATAACATGAATAATGCAGTCGGTAAGTCGTGATCTGGTTGTTGAGGCTAATTAGTACCAGTAATTCAGATTGAATATAACCAGCATATGTCCTTGGACATGGCACAAACACAACACACACCCGGTCCATCTATACCAATCATATAGAAACAATATGCTTGCACTTCTTATAATGTCCTGTCATGAGTTGTGTACTGAGAACAGACATTTTGTATGAATTTCAACCCAACATTTGCAGCTGTCTGTGATATAATAAGCAACCACTATTATCAATCCTTTGGTTAGATGCATGTTTTATGTTTTTAACTGTAGTATTACAAAGCTTGTTGAGAAAAATCATAAATCACCACAAAAATGGTACTTTTCCCCTGATAAATTTTGCTCAAAAGCATGCACATACGAACCTAGATGAAACAAGAGCTTAGCACTTGTGATTAGTATAAAACTAGTCTAGAGCAGATATAGCGCCATATATAGATAACTAAGTTTAAAAAGAAATTCACACACTATATAACAGTAATTACAATTTTATTTCCATAGAACTGTGTATTTCAAAGCATAATATTCAAATCATGATTGAAAACTACTAGTAAATGTAATATAAACTTTTATTACCTCCAATAACTGGAGAGCATAACATATCTACAACTGATACAAAGAAATAAACATACATATGCAAAAAATGACACATAAAATCTATGAAAATATTATTTCAATTATCAAATGAAACACACAGATTCAGAGAAAAACAATATTATAATCTTAAAATGAGCATATAAAGAGAGATATAACAAAATTATGGTGGCATATTACTGCCACCAGTTAGTATGATAGCATTCGCGAATTGTTTCGTGTTAACCATTTAATTATTACGATAATTATCTAGCTATCTAGTTAATATTCGTGTTACATTTCGGTAAGATAAATATCATAAAACTAGAAACAGGCTTGAAAGTGCCCAGAACTGCCACCTCTTACCTTTTTACGATGTATTACACTAGATTTAAGTGGTAACACGAATCTTATCTAGTTAACCACTTATTATGTTACTTAATTACTCAAATTCGCGAATTTCACTTAAGATTCGTGTTACCACTTATTCATTTTTGGCTTCTACAAACTAGTAAGTGGTAACACGAATATTATCTAGTTAACCACTTATTATGTTACTTAATAACTCAAATTCGCGAATTTTACTTAAGATTCGTGTTACCACTTATTTATAAATGCAAGTTAGGCTTCTAGATAAGTGGTAAGTGGTAACACGAATCTTAAGTGAAATTCGCGAATTTGAGTTATTAAGTAACATAATAAGTGGTCAACTAGATAAGATTCGTGTTACCACTTAAATCTAGTGTAATACATCATAAAAATGTAAGAGGTGGCAGTTCTGGGCACTTTCAAGCCTATTTCTAGTTGTATGATATTTATCTTACCGAAAATTGATCATGAATATTAACTAGATAGCTAGATAATTATCGTAATAATTATGTGGTTAGCACGAAACAATTCGCGAACGCTATCATACTAACTGGTGGCAGTAATATGCCACCATACAAAATAGTAAAAAGTATTCTCAGTCATGATCAAAGTTTAACATCGGTCAACTAATAGCATGACACAGGACCAGTTTCGATTCACTTTTGCTTCCTTAGTCAAACATCATGATTACCTTATCCGAAACATAAAAACCTTTATGATATAAACCTAATATTATTCTTAACATCTCTTTCCGATTCACTGTGCACTGTCCATCATTTTGTTCTTATATATTCACTGTATGTTTACATCACGCCCCTGAATTATTACATAGTTGGTTGTACGTATAATTAACACTAAAAACAGCATTTTATCAGGTAAATATTGTTGATTTTGCTCACAGCGTTGACACAATTTCAAGAGCGAAATTTGATAATTCTACGGAATTTACTGAACACTGGTAGGCCTACTTTATGTAAATGTATATCTGAACGCAACGTGATTTCGATGATTTGACACGAACGTTGTGTTGAAATCGTAAATGTCGAATAACTGTGCTGTTCACTGGTTCAGAAAATAGAGGCGATTTTCTATAACTTAAGATTTTTTATACAAGATAAGGGACGTCTAGCTTTCCTTAAAATCTAAGGAGAAAATCGCTTACCTTAAGTGAAAAAATAAGATAAGAACATTCTGTAATACTACTTAAGAATTTTCTGAAATCTTAAGGATAAAAATGTAAAACTTAAGATTTTTTCGTCATTTAAGGAAAATTTTAAGGATAAGAAGCTTCTGTAATACGGGCCCTGATCCCATCCATTCTTCTCATTTTGCTACGGCGATGCAAATATATTTTTTATGTTGACATTCTGATACTGTGCATTTTGTTTTCAATTATTCATAAAATTGTGTAATAAATGAATCATTTAGATCTTTCGTTATGTATGGTAAATTGTAGTAGTCCTATACATCAAGGTCGACATGATCACGTGAAACTCGAGAATAACAAAGGAATTTTGGCTTTAAACATACATGAATACAGATTGTCAACACATTTTGAAAATTAAAATGGCTACTTATAACGAAGAACAAGAGAATGAAATGAGGAAGAGGATGCATACATACATGTATAATAAATACAAGAAAACCCAAATATGTGTATATATAAGTGTTATGAGTGTTAAGTCTCTCTTGACCCCAAATATACAACATGACATATCAATTAATAACACCTGTAGATATTATTTTCACACACAAAAAGTGTCATTCATTGAAGTTTGATACTGAACTGAATTGATGTTTTTTGTATTTGCAGCAAAGTTTCCTGGCGTCTATACCACCATATCCCGGAAACTTTCAACAACAAATGTATACTCCGTGTAATGGAGTACAATCTCCAGCAACACCTAGCGGTAATTTCCAGCAATTATTATATGATAAACTAGATACCATTGATAGAAGACTGCAAAAGTTAGACAGCATAGAACAACAGCTCGTCTCGATGTCCCATAAAATGACACTCATTGATAACCGTGTCTCCACGATTGAGTCAACTTTAAACGAAACAAGCATCAACATTCGTGATATAGAAAATAGTCGTACAATGGACGCTCAAATTTGTGATGATATCTCTGCAAAACAAACTTCTTTGGATCAACAATTAAAACAGGATAGCAAATAAATTTACAGCATGGAACATGATTTAAATTCAGTGAAATTAGGACATTCCGACATGGCCGAGCAACTCGTAGATCTACAATCTCGATCAATGCGTGATAATCTTCTCTTCCATGGCATATCTGAGTGTAAAATACCTGAAGAACGGAAATCAGAAAATTGTGTCAATAAAATATTAGAGTTTTGCGAGAATGATCTCAAGATGGAAGATGCTAAAACCTTATTCAAAATTGACAGAGCTCACAGGATTGGAAAATTTACCCAGGGGAAAAACCGCCCAATTGTAGCAAAGTTCAATTTTCACCAGGATAAATTACAAGTGAAACGTCGGGCTTATGAAACCTTCAACATAGAATCAAAATACGGCGTCTCCGATCAATTCCACAAAGCTATCCAGGAGAGACGAAAAAACTCATACCAGCATATGTTGAGGCCAAAAAGCAGAAAAAAACAGCAACACTAGTGTACGACAAACTCTACGTTAACAATCAGACCTTCACGGCCGACAACGTTCATCTTTTGATGGAGAACTATATAGGACATTAACACAGAACAGTTATCTTTTCTACTTTGGAATGTTCAAGGACTTAAATCTAAGCTCAATGATTGTGACTTTCTGAATTTTGTAAATGATTTTGACGTTTTACTTTTCACTGAAACTTGGAGTTCTGACATTTCTAATTTATCTCTTGATGGTTATGACTATTTTACATGTCCTCGCCCTAAATCAAACCGTTCTGCTAAGCGGTTTAGCAGCGGTCTAGCAGTATATTTTAAAGAAAAATACCGTAATTATATTACTTTAGTAAGCCAAAATAGTAACGGTATTTTATGGTTTAAAATTAGTAGAGAACTTTTATATGTTTATGTTATATTCCACCGGAAACCTCGTCTGTTTATACAAATCCTAACTCAAATTTGTATAATTTTGATTTCTATGACCATTTGAATAATGACATACGCCATTATGATGTAAATGATATTTATCTACGTAACGCGTTTAATAACTTTGTTTGTATGAATGTATTTTTGTGTGTGTATGATTGTATGTATGCATTGACTGTCTTTGTGCTGTTTTGTGTGTATGATTGTATGTATGCATTGACTGTCTTTGTGCTGTTTTGTGTGTATGATTGTATGTATGCATTGACTGTCTTTGTGCTGTTTTGTGTGTATGATTGTATGTATGCATTGACTGTCTTTGTGCTGTTTTGTGTGTATGATTGTATGTATGCATTGACTGTCTTTGTGCTGTTTTGTGTGTATGATTGTATGTATGCATTGACTGTCTTTGTGCTGTTTTGTGTGTATGATTGTATGTATGCATTGACTGTCTTTGTGCTGTTTTGTGTTATATAACCAAAGGCACGTACGTGTCGAGTATGTAAATAAAGAATGTAATGTAAATGTATCAAATGGTCACTGAAAAATCTGAAAATGGTTTAATAATGATTTCTATTGGATTTATGTCATAGATATATTGGAGAGAAATAACTTTTTGAGACATGTCGTGACATAGTCTTGAAAAGTTGATCTTTGAGACCTAGGGTTGCGGTTGCTACTGTCAAGGCCTGCTATGAGCCAGTGCTCTGGACAAACTTTGTGAACTATTGGAGTTCTCACTCTCACCCTGTCTCCCAACCTGGCTCACCCCACTCTCACTACCTCTAACTACCCACACTGACTCCCAACCTGTCACACCCACTCTCACTATCTCTCACCTGGCACAACCCACTCACTGTCTCACTACCTCTAACTACCCACACTGGCTCCCTACCTGTCACACCCCACTCTAACCTTGTCTCCCAACCTGTAACAACCCACCATCAGTCTGTCTCCCTACCTGTCACAACCCACTCTCACTGTCTCCCAACCTGTCACACCCACTCTCACAATCTCTCACCTTGCACAACCCACTCTCACTGTCTCACTACCTCTAACTACCCACACTGACTCCCTACCTATCACACCCCACTCTAACCTTGTCTCCCAACCTGTAACACCCCACAATCAGTCTGTCTCCCTACCTGTCACAACCCACTCTCACTGTCTCCCTACCTGTCACAACCCACTCTCACTGTCTCCCTACCTGTCACAACCCACTCTCACTGTCTCCCTACCTGTCACAACCCACTCTCACTGTCTCCCAACCTGTCACACCCACTCTCACAATCTCTCACCTGGCACAACCCACTCTCACTGTCTCACTACCTCTAACTATCCACACTGACTCCCTACCTGTCACACCCCACTCTAACCTTGTCTCCCAACCTGTAACACCCCACAATCAGTCTGTCTCCCAACCTGTAACACCCCACAATCAGTCTGTCTCCCTACCTGTCACAACCCACTCTCACTGTCTCCCTACCTGTCACACTCCACTCTGAGTCACTCTCACTGTCTCACTTACTGTAACACCCCACTATAACCCTGTCTCCCAACCTGTCACATCCCGCTCTCACCCTGTCTCCAGGTATTTTGATCACTTAGGCTTTAAATAAAAGATGTTAAAGGTTTTCTTGTTATGTTTCAGCCTATGCAATGGAAGTACCTAAGATGGACAAAAGCTCAATTGTGAAGGCATTTAACAATAAAGTTCACACCCTCCTGAGAGCACAGAAACATATGGAACAGCTGATCTACCATTCCAAGATACAATGTCGAAACTTTGGTAGTCATACAATAATGGACTTATTCAGAACTGATTCAGAGGTGGAGAAAGTTATGATGGGCCGGGGACCAAGTCAGACAATGAACTTTCAAGTCGTGGGTGACGTGATTTACACGTAATAGTGCAGATCATGAGATGGAGCCTGGGAATCGGTGCAGCAGGCAATCCAAATGGTCGTGTTGTTGCCATCTGAGACCATCTCCATTATTCTGAACAAACAGTAGATTATTGCCATTATTCTGTATGATACAGGATCATTGATTTATAGACAGACTGAAGAAGATATTTGTTGTTGGTTTCATCTTAGTGTTTTGAATTTATTGTAAATGTAAGTTTTGTGTAATTGACGTTTTATTCTTTTAATGAGTACAGGCGTTTATGCAGTATTGTCAAATTAAATTATTAAGATAATCCAAGATGGATATAGGTAAAAAAGTAGTATTTTGTTAATAAATTGCAAAGAGAGATGAATTATCCTTTAATAACAAGACTGTTATTGAAATTAAAATTATCAAGTACAGTTAATCTTTCTTATGAGACCACATGTCTTATGCAGTCATTTGCAGTAAACGACCACTTTGAAAAACTCCCGACAATTTTCGCTATATCTTTACGTTTTGCTAAGCAACTTTTGTTAAAAACGCAACCAGCCGTCACTCAAAGTCTTGTTTTTCAGTCATTTGTTTTCCTTTAAATGACCGCTAATTCATAATTGACTGCAGATTAATTTATTAAGATAAAAAGTGTATGTATGTTTTGTAGAAGACATATTTCATATAACGTCTTTTAAATATTTAAAGCAATAATTATTCACATATTACTAAAAATGCTAATATATTTATTTGTCATTGCATATTATGTGTTCTTTTTGTGCACATTGTGTTTTTAGCTCACCAGAGCTAAGTCGTGCTATTGTGATCGCCCTGTGTCCGTCATGTGATGTGAACAATATTCTGATGTTTTTAATATGATTTTGTAAGGACCCTTTTCTGATGTTTTGGATATGGCATTGTATGGACCATTTTCTGATGTTTTTGATATGATGTTGTAAGGACCATTTTCTGATGTTTTTGATGTGGCGTTGTATGGACCATTTTCTGATGTTTTTGATATGATGATGTATGGACCATTTTCTGATGTTTTTGATATGATGTTGTATGGACCATTTTCTGATGTTTTTGATATGATGTTGTAAGGACCATTTTCTGATGTTTTTGATGTGGCGTTGTATGGACCATTTTCTGATGTTTTTGATATGATGATGTATGGACCATTTTCTGATGTTTTTGATATGATGTTGTATGGACCATTTTCTGATGTTTTTGATATGATGTTGTATGGACCATTTTCTGATGTTTTTGATGTGGCGTTGTATGGACCATTTTCTGATGTTTTTGATATGATGTTGTATGGACCATTTTCTGATGTTTTTGATATGATGTTGTATGGACCATTTTCTGATGTTTTTGATATGATGTTGTATGGACCATTTTTCTGATGTTTTTGATATGATGTTGTATGGACCATTTTCTGATGTTTTTGATATGATGTTGTATGGACCATTTTCTGATGTTTTTGATATGATGTTGTATGGACCATTTTCTGATGTTTTTGATATGATGTTGTATGGACCATTTTCTGATGTTTTTGATATGATGTTGTATGGACCATTTTTCTGATGTTTTTGATATGATGTTGTATGGACCATTTTCTGATGTTTTTGATATGATGTTGTATGGACCATTTTCTGATGTTTTTGATATGATGTTGTATGGACCATTTTCTGATGTTTTTGATGTGGCGTTGTATGGACCATTTTCTTTTTTTATTAATTAAATGTCCCGTGTATAATGAAACTTCTTGCACAATCAAGCTATTTGATCAATGGCAGGCTTCATTGAAACATTTCTAGTTGTTGATAAACAGATGTGAGTGAAGCTGATAAGGCCTAAAGTAAAATATTGTTTGTTTCCCCTTCCACCTACCCAACAAAATCAGCCTTATCCGAAAAAAAATGTTTATAAAACCAATTTTTTTTTATTTAGTACAAGACTCAGAAAAGACAGACACTTTAAACATTAAAGACGATTAAAGATGATTCTACTTCATGTATTTCGGAAAATAAATAAAAATATGAATAAATATTTTACCTACTTTCTACCCTTACCAAATCTACCTGGGTTGCAGAGCCGGAAGGGGAAACAAGAAATATTTTAAGTTTGGCCTAAAATGGAAAGAATTGTTCTAGTCTTATTCTGCGTTTCATACATCCTTTTGTATTTTATGTCTATGGTTATGGAAATTAACAAGAATTCTGTTCATTTGCTCTCGGATGTTTAAGATTTAAGTAAAAATATCATTATCAAAGTGTCTTGTCACTTTTTATTTGTTATAGTTTTTATGTTGTGAAACTATACCTAGTCATTTATAGGTATGATATTTTGCCAATGAATGGCACATAGCAGTTGCCTCAGTTATTTCTACAATAAACATGCATGTACTGAACAGTTATAGCTGATCTTTGATGATCATTCAGTATGACATTTATGATGTTGGTGGTTAATTTAGTTTTCTAACTCGGGCAAAAATTAGGCTTTTGTGGTTCCATCTACCATCTGTACAAATGTCTTGGAAACATTTCCATGCTACACCAATAAACATTTCTTTCAAGTGAACAGTTACACCAATATGTTCCTGGAAACATTTCTTTCAAGTGAAAAGTTACACCAATATGTTCCTGGAAACATTTCTTTCAAGTGAAACGTTACACCAATATGTTCCTGGAAACATTTCATTCAAGTGAAACGTTACACCAATATGTTCCTGGAAACATTTCTTTCAAGTGAAACGTTACACCAATATGTTCCAGGAAACATTTCTTTCAAGTGAAACGTTACACCAATATGTTCCAGGAAACATTTCTTTCGAGAGAAATGTTACACCAATATGTTCATGGAAACATTTCTTTCGAGAGAAACGTTACACCAATATGTTCATGGAAACATTTCTTTCGAGAGAAAGGTTACACCAATATGACTGTGGAAACATTTCTTTTAGAGGAATGAATACACCAGCGTGTTACATTTCCCTTGGCTTTACAGGGTAAAGTTACACCAACCAACATGGAAAATTTACTTCCTTTTTGGTGTTAAGTTTCCATACAACTAGGCAGGAAAAGTTACACCAAATCTGGTGGCAGTTTCCTATTTTATTTACAGTGCGGGCACCCAGTCGGTTCATTGTTGAGCTAATACATGTTTTAACCTCCTCATTGTTGAGAATGACCGCTCCGCCGTAGTAGCAGTCGACACGGGTATAACCAGCAGCACTAACACACACATTCGTATGTTTAACCTCCTCAATGTTGAGAATGACCGCTCCGCCGTAGTAGCAGTCGACACGGGCATAACCAGCAGCACTAACACACACATTCGTATGTCTGGGAATGCATTTTTGGATGTTCGGCAGTTAATTTCACTACCTAGTAATTATATTTAGGTAAGGTTAGAATGATTTAATATATATACGTGCTAAAACATAAGATGAAAGTGTACATTATATTAAAACGTAAATTACCGATTTACAATAATTTATTACAATTATGTCAGAAAAAAGCTCATTGAGCTAATATTGAGGTAGTTCGATCTGCAACTATAGTGACTATGGTGACTATGGTTGGATGATAAAACTCAGTCTAGTTCATCTATGGTCTAGATACTCTGATCTCTCTTCGAACTTTGGTTTATGTACTATATAGAGGTGTTCCGAACAGTAACTATCGTTCAACCACCTATTTAGTACGGTTGAACAATAGTCGATATTCGGAACACCTCTATAGGATGTTCAACCCTCTAAATCCTAAGAGTGATCAGAGTAACTAGACCATAGATGAACAAGACTGAGTTTTGTCATCCAACCATAGTCACCATAGTCACTATAGTTGCTGATCGAACTACCTCGTTATTTGTTAATATATACCCGATTTTAAGTAAAGATTTGTATCATTTAGTGCGCTTTCCACATTTTACCCACGCTAAATAAGTTTAAACTGTTGACAAATAGGCCTACTGACTTAAAACTGTTTGATTGTATTTATCTCACGAGCTGGCATTTCGACGTAATACATGTACTAATGGTTTAGAACAACTCACCATTCGATTGAACATATTATCAGGAAGAAAAACACATTTATATGACACTGTATATCAGTCATGAAGGAAAATTCATAGACACGTTCCCATTTTTGCAGTGTAATGTTTACTTTATTTGTATTATTTAGCGTTTGAATATTCTCTTTGTATATATCAAGATGTGGATGTTTAATATTGTCGTCTGACATTTTGAAACTTCTCGCTATCTAAATATCATTGGGATATATTCGATATCTATCAACATTACACTCATACTATGAATAAGGGAAACAATTCACCAGGCTTGTATAACTCACATTGTATACTGCATGGAATAAAACGCGTTCGTTCATATACATGTATAAGGTAAACGAGGCTTTTATCGTCTCACCAATTCAAAAAACAAATTTTCGCACGGGCGTGTTGTGCTATATACATGTAGTATGGCGAAACCTAATATTATTTTTTTAAATCCTTTGGTATTTTTTTAATTTAAATCTCTATTTACTGTCATGATAACCAATATAAAAAATAACACATTTTAAACCATCGCACTAGATCTACAACATATTTATTAGCATTTTAAAATGAACCTAGTACGAAAGCTTCAAACGTTCGAAAATTCAACATCTTAAATTCACGATTTCAAATGCACAAATTCGCAAATTCAACTAAACAAAACCCCGATTTTAACTTCATGAATTCACGATTTCAACTTCTTGAATTCATAACTTCAATTTCATGAATTCTTGGAAGTTAAAAATCGAAATCGAGAATTCATGAAGTTTAACATCATTAACAGAAATAAAAATATAAATTACCGACAATTACACACACTTACAGTATATACACGTGTTGAATATATGATCTTTTGGTGTGTCAAAGTAATATATGCATTATACTACATGATATACAATTATTGAACGATCAACAGAACTGGTATAGTTCGTCATCAAACATGCACGTGACACATCTCAATTTGTGTTTTTAATGGGTTGCAAATCTTGACTGGTATATACATATTGTTGCTCTTTAAAGGTTAAACAATTAGTTGTTATCTGTACTGTTATATTATACAGTTATTATTTTATTGAAGCGAGGTTTTGCTCAATCGAGTGATTCTTTAGAGAGATTGCTCTGCACGACAGAATGTCTCATGTGAAATTGTGTTATCAATGCGCCAATATTTACAGCAGTAATAAAACACGAGTACAAATACAATCTTAAGTAACTGGAATATAAAATACTCTAGCATATAGCTGGGAGATGCGTTGCTACTAATTATAAAAGCATCACTCCGTGCTATTTGTTCAACCCATCTGGAGACTGGTAACCAATGTAAGTGCTACAATGTTCTTTACCAATGTGGTGTCTATGTCCTAGGTTCAATGTAAATTTAATTGACATTCAATACAAACGCCGACATATGAAGAAATGACACCAATGCAAATACATTGGGTTTGGTTCTTAATGATCTTTTATTTCATGTACACACGAAATCATAAAGTCAAATGCAAATTATAATGTAAAGTTGAAATTTGAAACATGCGAAAATAAAAGTATGGTGAATGTGGGATTCGAACATAAACCGAAAAATGAAGTTCTCTGGTCTAAATTGTACGACTGTTTAGTGTTTGTGTTAATCTGATGGTACATATAGTATCATCGAAATATTGCACCCCTTACACCCGGACTAGTCCAAAATTGTCTGCGCAGTCACGGCACAACTCTCGATTTCAATCTATATAATATATCTTGAATTTTGTTGATATCTTAATACAATGAATGTTTATATTTTGGTTACGGATTAAAATCATGGACCGTGGCATCGTCGTATAAACACATTATTGCATACCGAACAATATATAAGTTTGAATTGTTCCTATATAGAATACCACAAATATCGGAGAAACTGTAATTGTAGACAGGTCAGTTTATCGCTTAACATGATTTTCTTGTTCTGCACGAGATTCTCGATGTCTGTGTTTTGTTTCGTCGTAGGACAAGGGAAGTAATATATCGGTCAAACTTGGAAATGGTAAGACTGCAGGAGTTGTCTTATCTTGTTGATCACTGTATTTCAGAGACAAGTACTGATATGTTCGTACGTGTATTTCAACAACTGGTTGCATTATTTTTCTCAGTGTATTACTTAAGTTCAATACGTATGCAACTCCCTAGACTGTATCTATATGTTTAGTTACTAAAAGTGGTGCCCTGTTTCCTGAATATATTTCCGAAGTATAATCCCGTCAAAACACATTATGGTGATAGCTGTGCATAGTTAACGAAACGTTTGTACACGTTGCAGATGTATCGTTACTAATCATGACTACCTCTCTGTCTGCACGAGTTTTCGAGCATTGAGATTTTCTGTGTGGTCCAAGGGAAGTAATACAATCGGTTACAATAAGACCGTATGGATTATCTTATCTTGTTTCTGTTGACACTGTATTACATACATAAAAGTAGGTGAGGGATACAGCGCCTGATTCCTGATTTGAAGGTCGTGAGTTCGGGCCTACGATGATTCATTTTAGTACACACGCACATCAAGTTTCCAAATAAAGATTAAATCATGTTCTGAATACATATACATGTACTTCTTAATTCAAATCAACGCTTGTTAGTAAACAGCTCAATTGATTGTGAAACTGTCATAACAACCAGAAATCATATAAACTGACACCTCAATAATAGGACCAATATTGGTTCTGAAGAATGTTCGTCTTGTTAATTAGCATATCAGAGCATATCAGAGTGTTGAGTTAAAATGCGGAACACTGGTCCGTGAAAATACGATCCTATACATAAAGTGGTCATTTAGAGATGTTTTACAGTAGTTTTTGTAGTGGTTTTTATCATCTAGAACATTGAATACAACATAATTAATAGTTTCAATCTATCAAATATATTAATGAACCAATCTTAGGATAGTTAACACACGTTGTAGCTTACTGAATCTTATGTTCCTATGTTAGTAACTCTGTGATATGTTCCCAGACATCTATATAATATCTATATGGACCTAGCAGTAGTGATCACCATACATAGTGCGCATCAATCAAACTTTCGTAAAATAAAACATGAATGTGCCGGTCCGCTAGCGCAATTGATATCCCGATAGACTGCCAGTCCGAAGGTTCCGGGTTGGAATCTGGGTTTGGTCGGCTATGGTCACTGTTTTGAAATGATCAAAAAAAAATTAATAATATTTCTAACAATTATAAGGTCATAAGCCTTCCACCAGTAGATCTCATATGGGAAAGATGTCAGTCGCTTGCATAGAAACCGAGAAGTGCACTGTCTATGGAGCCCAGGTAGATCTTGTATAGTCTGACCACGCCTTAAAATGATTAAAGCTGTTGATAAGGCGTTCAAAACTAGAAAACCAATCCAAAACACCATGAATGACAAAGATATGGACCGGACATGAAATCAGGACATACAAAGGTCAGAGACGTGCAGTGACCTTGACCTTGAAGCTAGTGACCTTGGTCTTGGTGTGACACGTCCTTATCCTGTCGCGGTCACTTCTGCCGAATTAATTTGAAATCCATCCTTGAATGACAAAGCTATAGACCGACACGAAATCGGGACGTACAGACCTAACTACGCGCGTGATTCCTATTTAGCCCCCAATATACTTTGTGAAACGGGGGGTATCAATGTATACATGCAGGTGTTCCTCTAGGGTCCACGCTTGAACCAATTATATTTCGTATTTATTTCGATATTAATGATATAACTGATAAAACATCAAGTTCTCCACTATTTGTAGACAAAATGAATGTTTGGTCATGTAACTGTCTCACGACTTCAATCAATCTTAAACTGAGAGTTTGTTTGTTTCTCACACAGTTTCCTGCGATCAACTATCTCTATTTCATGTTGTTTAAGAAGATTCACGAAGACACACTGGTGTTGTTTTCAGTGGCAATGGTAAATGGTCGGAACTCAATGAAAATATATATATATAATTTCTGTAATAAAACTATGCATGACTTATGTTAACTGAAATACATATTACAAAGACAAAATATAGTCAGAAAATCTTTATGATTCCTGTTGCCAGTACCACAATATGCTAGTGATGTCTGAGGCGGCTGTACTTATAGAAACAGCCATAGTATAGATAACATTCAGATGGCAGACAAACAGGTTGGTACGTATCTTCATGTTTGTTCTACAGAGACAGCTGTAGACTTTGCACCTAACTTTATATTCATTATATGTCAATTTAATACTAAGTAATATTCCGATACATGTACTGTGGTAATGTAGTGTCTGGAAGAGAGATCTCAAGATATTCCTCGGTGCCCAATACACTGATTTGTAAATTGCTTGGAAAAACAAAATTCCTTCGTGAAACTCATGTTTACCAGTTAAACTTAAAATTTGCAAGTCGATTATGTCAATCGATCTTTGAGATGCGTCACGATATCAGGTGTGAATGCGAATTGATTTCCAATGCATAAATAGAGGATTTGACTACGATCTGGAGATATTAGGTTCGTTACCCAGGTGCAATCTCTGACATAATATTGACACTATGCAACATGTATACAATAAGATATGTATAGCTATTGTTCGACATAATGTCGAACACTTGTCTCGCTACTATATGAATTGGTTTGTTGATAAAACCGAAACTTTGGTTTTAAATTGATCATATATTGTTGTAACACTGCGTGTGTATGTACCTTTAGATTATGTGATATACCGCAATCAGTGTAAAACAACAACAATATAATCCATGTATACAATACTTACAGTATTCAAGTATGTAATGTAAGATTTAAATAGATGTACTTGATAATTGCCCGTGGCAATCGAGCTAAATATATATTGATGACATCAAAGTATCGAAACTTATATTCTCGTTTTAATACGGAATCCTAATAAGGCAATCATGACATTATCGATGGTGGTACAAGACAGTACTATACTATTCGATTCGCTGAGGTGCGAGATGGTACTATACAATTCGACATGCCGCAGTGCAACGCTAGACGATATAATACGCTTCGATACTCCGCAACGCGATGCTAGACGATACAATACGCTTCGATACTCCGCAACGCGACGCTAGACGAAACAATACGCTTCGATACTCCGCAACGCGACGCTAGACGATATAATACGCTTCGATACTCCGCAACGCGACGCTAGACGATACAATACGCTTCGATACTCCGCAACGCGACGCTAGACGATATAATACGCTTCGATACACCGCAACGCGACGCTAGACGATACAATACGCTTCGATACTCCGCAACGCGACGCTAGACGATATAATACGCATCAATACTCCGCAACGCGACGCTAGACGATACAATACGCTTCGATACTCCGCAACGCGACGCTAGACGATATAATACGCATCGATACTCCGCAACGCGACGCTAGACGATACAATACGCTTCGATACTCCGCAACGCGACGCTAGACGATACAATACGCATCGATACTCCGCAACGCGACGCTAGACGATATAATACGCATCGATACTCCGCAACGCGACGCTAGACGATATAATACGCATCGATACTCCGCAACGCGACGCTAGACGATATAATACGCATCGATACTCCGCAACGCGACGCTAGACGATACAATACGCTTCGATACTCCGCAACGCGATGCTAGACGATACAATACGCTTCGATACTCCACAACGCGACGTTAGACAATACAATACGCTTCGATACTCCGCAACGCAACGCTAGACGATATAATACGCATCGATACTCCGCAACGCGACGCTAGACGATACAATACGCATCGATACTCCGCAACACGACGCTAGACGATATAATACGCTTCGATACTCCGCAACGCGACGCTAGACGATATAGTACGCTTGGTTTTTGAAAGGATATTATATATGCTACCTGAAAACCCATTTCTTAAGCGTCAAAGCTGTGCGTAACTATATTTTTCTCACGTGAATTTATCATATGGTTACTTGAACTTCAAAAAAGTGTAAATATTGCAAAATTGCCATTTTTTGCCCATATTTTCAATGAACAAAGTATTTGATCATCATAAGCAACTGAATTTTATCTTTATTAATTAAATAAATAAATCTTATTGTCAATAAATAAAAAAATAATTGTGTTTATCTAGTTTTTAAACATTCGGTACTGGTACGGCTTGGTGAAAGTGTAGATATCATTATTCACTGTTTTCAGTGCTACAATTTGTATGTGAATAAATGTTAGTGAGAGTGATTTTAGTACAACCTTATCTTGATATCCTTTCCAATGAGCCTATCTAATTATCTTCAAAAATTACATTAGTTTTCAAAGGTTAATGGCATACAAACAATCCGATGAAATTTTTATATTTATTTACATTATGTATTAATAAAATCTTGAAAACCATTATGCATACACTCAACAAAATTCCTAATCGGTCAGTTTATATTGTATTATTATTTTTTTAATAATGCATGTATTCACACAAAATTTCACATACCGATATTTGAACAGGTAATGCAGCGAATCATTGATTTTTTTAGCCGGCTCGCTATGAAATTAATCGTATTTGGCGTATTGACGTTTATAGCACGTTTTGCAAAACAGGTGGGTTTTATTTTTTGAAATTTCATTCATAAGAATATTGACATTATTTGTTTGTAGCCATTATATTGGTGGTTATTTCCGTTTTCAACTTATTTCAGGTGGCAAGAACCTTCAATCGGCGGCTATCCACCATACAAGCTCTTTGGGTGAAATTCAATGTCAATATTCTTATGAAATTTCAAAAAATAAAACCCACCTGTCGTAAATGAGTCCCGGCCTGTATCATTCCGACGGCTCGGGCGCGTTCTTCTTCAGTCATTCTCACCATGTTTTGTGTTTTTCAAAAAGGTTTTTCATCAGCAATGACAAAAGTGTACACGAACACGTGCAAATATGTGTCTATGCTCCGCACGTGCAAATATGTGTCCATGCTCCGCACGTGCAAATATGTGTCCATGCTCCGCACGTGCAAATATGTGTCCATGCTCCGCACGTGCAAATATGTGTCCATGCTCCGCACGTGCAAATATGTGTCCATGCCCCGCACATGCAAAACGTGCTATAAACGTCAATACGCCTAATACGATTAATTTCATAGCGAGCCGGCTAAAAAAATCAATAATTCGCTGCATTACCTGTTCAAATATCGGTATGTGAAATTTTGTGTGAATACGCATTATTAGAAAAATAATAATACAATATAAGCTGACCGATTAGGAATTGTGTTGAGTGTATAGTGCAGCAAATAGCATACATATTTTATCTGAGTATCAGTATCTTTTTGAATGTAATTTTCACACACACACGCACACGCACGCGCACACGCACACGCACACGCACACGCACACGCATATAGACAGTTCTAAGTATTATTTCCATAATGGCCAGTCAAAATAAAGATGGAATGTACATGCACTGACTGTAATATTGACATTTTAAATGTCATTACATGGATATTCTCATTTAAACTGTACATTAATTAAAGTAGTGGATTATATTTCATTGTTATTTTCATCAATATCATGATCATCTTGTTCATACTCATATTCCAAGAAATCAACTTCATCAGTCTCTTCTGCATCATCGTCAATGTCAGATAGTTCACCATCAATATCCACTGGTACCTGTGGCCCAGAAAACCACTTTATCCGGAAATATTCATTCTCTTCGAACCATCCATTTTCCCGCGGGTCTAATTCTAATGGAACAGCTTGGTCAGCATGTCGCCATACATAAGAGACTAAATTGGTACGAAGAATTTTTTGGTGCAAAACAGGTTTTGATGGCGGCAGTACAGATGCATTAGCACCTCTAATTTTACCCAGTGGTTCGGTTGAATCTGTTGGTGCAAATTTCGTTCTGAAAATAGCAAATCTGACATTGCAACAGAACGAAACAATATATACTGTATTGTGGAACATAAGCGGACAAATCTGGTCGGAACTCATCGTTTGGACACTTGCTGAATAATACAACAAACTCATGAGAATGGACGCTGCCTTAAAGTAACACAACATACAATAGTCTATGGTGACACTATGACATCCTTGCTTAATGTCGTTGTTTGATTTATATATGTTCCCGGTCCGAGGCTGCTAAATGACATATTTTATTGTACGTAGTAAGAAACAAATGGACATCATATCGCATAGGGGAGTTGAGAGAACACACGTTCATACTTAGCACAAACACACATTCTGGTAACCTGAGAACCTGCGTGTCCGAGTTTCAACATTTAATATCATTGTAAGAATGCATAAGGATTTCAGCATACGGATTCAAATATATTTAAAAAACCTACTATTGTAAATTTGTCCGACCTCAGCTACAAAATATTTAAAGAGCAAATGTTCGGCAAAGTCGCATGTGTAATTCAGATCTGACCATTGGTGGTTCACCTTGCAGGCTTGTTTATCTATAACGTAATTCATCTTGCTTATTTTACAAATTATCATCACTTGTTGTGTAAACATTACATAATGTCATGTAAAATGGAATGAAAAGCTCTTATGTTGACCGCAAGCAGTTGTATTAACTTTCCGGACCGGTCGATGTCAATTGTATGCACCTTCCTGACCGGTCAGTGTCAATTGTATGCACCTTCCTGACCGGTCAATGTCAGTTGTATTAACCTTCTGGACCGGTCCATGTCAGTTGTATGAACCTCCCTGACCGGTTCGATAAATTCACGTAAGAGATGGATTATCGTTGTAATTTTTAGTTAAAAACTCACATAGTTCAGTCTCCATATAGCTAAAATATTAGATTCATCAGCACTCTGGACAGCGTTCACGCTGCCATCTTGTTTTCATGATATTCGAATGGTATTTCCGAAAGTAGTGCCTAACGAACATCCGAGGTACTTGACGTAGTTGGTCGAGGTTTTCCGAATGGCTAGACGGTCTGATGCCATCGCGACGCTAGAGGATACGACGCGATTTAATATTCCACAGCGCGACGCTAGACGGTACGATACGATTCGATATTCTGCAACGCGACGCTAAACGATACGACGTGATGAAGCGAGACGGAACGATGGTTCTACTTTAAATACGCTATGCTTCGATTCTCCTATATTCGATATTGCTAAGGAGAGATTGCTTAGGACAGGTTACTATGGAGAGGTTGCTATAGAGAGATTGTTATTGAGATGTTGCTATGGAGAGTATGCTATGGAGAGGTTGTTATTGAGATGTTGCTATGGAGAGTATGCTATGGAGAGGTTGTTATTGAGATGTTGCTATGGAGAGGATGCTATGGAGAGGTTGTTATGGAGAGGATGCTATGGAGATGTTGTTATGGAGAGGATGCTATGGAGAGGATGCTATGGAGAGGTTGTAATGGAGAGTATGCTATGGAGAGGTTGTTATGGAGAGGATGCTATGGAGAGATTGCTTAGGACAGGTTACTATGGAGAGGTTGCTATAGAGAGGTTGTTATTGAGATGTTGCTATGGAGAGTATGCTATGGAGAGGTTGTTATTGAGATGTTGCTATGGAGAGTATGCTATGGAGAGGTTGTTATTGAGATGTTGCTATGGAGAGGATGCTATGGAGAGGTTGTTATGGAGAGGATTCTATGGAGATGTTGTTATGGAGAGGATGCTATGGAGAGGATGCTATGGAGAGGTTGTAATGGAGAGTATGCTATGGAGAGGTTGTTATGGAGAGGATGCTATGGAGATGTTGTTATGGAGAGGATGCTATGGAGAGGATGCTATGGAGAGGTTGTAATGGAGAGTATGCTATGGAGATGTTGTTATGGAGAGGATGCTATGGAGAGGATGCTATGGAGAGGTTGTAATGGAGAGTATGCTATGGAGATGTTGTTATGGAGAGGATGCTATGGAGAGGATGCTATGGAGATGTTGTTATGGAGAGTATGCTATGGAGAGGATGCTATGGAGAGGTTGTAATGGAGAGTATGCTATGGAGAGGTTGTTATGGAGAGGTTGCTATGGAGATATTGCTAAGGAGAGGTTGCTATGGAGAGGTTGCTATGGAGATATTGCTAAGGTGATGTTGCTATGGAAATAGTGCTAAGGAGAGGTTGCTATGGAGAGGTTTCACTGTATATCTAAGCCAATTTTTCACAGATGACATTTCCCACGGAATTAATTCACTTGTGTTTGGTATAACACTTACTGTGGTACAATCATCACATAACTTGGATAATGATCGCGCAGAAGTGCATTCATGTTGGGGTGGCTCTGCTAATTAACCGATGTTTTATCAGTGTTAAGTGATTAAGTATTTATTTTACGTCTATTGTATATGTTAAACACATTAGTAATGGTTATGATATTTGTGCGCTACTGGAGTACAGGGTATTATCTACAATTATTACAATGTAATTGTTAGATAGATGGGGGAATGCGACAACCACTGTGGTGCCATTTGATGTTATATTATATATTTGAGCGCTACTGGAGTACAGGGTATTATCTACAAGTATTACAATGTAATTGTTAGATAGATGGGGGAATGCGACAACGACTGTGGTGCCATTTGATGTTGTATTATATATTTGTGCGCTACTGGAGTACAGGGTATTATCTACAAGTATTACAATGTAATTGTTAGATAGATGGGGGAATGCGACAACCACTGTGGTGCCATTTGATGTTGTATTATATATTTGTGCGCTACTGGAGTACAGGGTATTATCTACAAGTATTACAATGTAATTGTTAGATAGATGGGGGATTTCGACAACGACTGTGGTGCCATTTGATGTTGTATTATATATTTGTAGCCTACCCAACAATATCGCTGATCAGATAAATCCAGTCGATGCAGATCGTTATCGATGGGACTGTTGGTCAACAGTCAAGATGTCTATCGGCAGTTTCCGTAAGTGACCGTAAATCTTCCGATGATCACCGATTAATGACTTGTATATCACATTAACATATAGCCTCCGGGATAAGCGCATTTGTTCTTTTCAAATGAATTTCATTTGGATTTCACGGTAGTCTGGTCATGATATGAACATGATCTGCCATGAACGAAAGCCTGATGGTGATATTTCGGCTTCATGATTTCACAAATTCAGCTTCATGAATTCACGAGTTCAACTTCCCGACTTCAAAAATTTGAACTTCAGGATTGCACGATTCTACTTCACGAATTCTTGATTTCAACTTTGCGAATTCACAATTTCATCTTCGTGAAGTTGAAATCATGAATTCGTGAAGTTGAAATCATGAATTCGTGAAGTTGAAATCGTGAATTCGTGAAGTTGAAATCGTGAATGCGTTTAATTGATTTCGTGATATTGAAATAGTGAAATCGTGATTTTATGAAGTTGAATTTGTATCCGAAATATATATCAGGTCCCGATGTGTCGTCTTCTTCTATATGCACGTCGAATTGAATTGGGCTATTCGAAACCGCGTATTATTCGAATGAACCATTTGAGATGTGAGAACCTCGCTATTCAAACAATCCAGTTCTTTATACTTACAACGGACGTCACAGATTATCAATGAATGCTCCATTTTGTTATATTAATGATATGAAATCTAAGCACTGTGCCTATTTGTTTATAATCAACATGGGTATCTGAAAGGACAATTCGATAAACATTTAATTTAAAATTATGAACACAACTCGCATTGTTGAATCAATGGAATATATAATATTCATTTTGGTGATTATCAATTATCAAAATGTATTAACAAATCTGTTCGTTATCTCATTGTAGGTAACGGGCAGTGTACGGTGCAGGATGACTGAATGTATGTTAGATTTACGGTGAGATTTGTTCGTTTATAAATATGTAGAAGCCAAGTATCGGAAAATTCATTCCGCCTAACTGATCATGAAATGAATGGTGAGTCCAAAACTGGTTGTCGATTTTATAAAAGTAGATTTTTAAGGGACGACGATACAAATCATGGATATGTCTGGTTCATGTAGATTTATGGATATTTAAGAGGCGTATTAAATAATATATTCATCTAATGAAAAACTTCACCCAGTGTTTACATACAATATAGCGGACATTTTACCCCGTCACAACAAACACGATGCGTGAATCTCGTGCAGTCAGTGCAGTAAAACACGTGCTTCAAGTTTGTGCAATGAAAATTGCTGTGTAGGAGAAAATATTTTCAATGTCTTTAAATCGATATTTGAAGCGTATTTGACGAATGAAATGGAATTAATTCGACGACTGAAACAAATTATGTTTATGAAGACTGGGGGATTGTTGTAATTGTGCTTGCATGGCGTTATTTGGACGTATAGGTAAGTGTTTATATTACCGCTGTAAACTGTTAATGACAGTTATATTTCACTGTCCTTTCCGTCAAGATGCTAAAGTCCACATTTTTTCACATGATATTCAAGTACAATTGTAGATAAATGAAATGATGAATGGCTACAAAACTGTATAAATGCTTTAATGCTCTAGGAAGCTGCGTACAGTATAAGCGAGTACAAATGTTCAGCAATGTTCAGTCCGGCCACGAAAAAACGTATCGACTTTTCCGATAATTATTCGGTGTTAGCTCATAGGTCAGAAGAGCTTATGCGATGGGACCGCGTCCGTCTGTCCGTACGTCCGTGCACACTTGGCTGTGAACACGATCATGTTTTTTATTGTATCTTGATCAAACTTATGTAGTTGTTAGATATCCACGAAAGCTCAGTTCCTTTCGAAAACCAGCCTGATCCGACCATGCTTAACAGGGTTATGGCCTATTGAAAATTACAAAACTTCTATACATAAGCTTGTGAATAGAGCTTCCATATTTTATTTGATCTATACCTAACCTGGAAAGTAGTTTGATATTTATGAGACCTTGGTTCAGTTTGAAAAACAGTCAGCTCCACACATGTATGTCCTCATTGGTCCTTTGTTTGTTCTTTATGTATGGTCATGATTTGCTGTCTGGTCTGTGTGTTCTAGAATCAGTGGTCCGCTGTGAACTTCTGGTGCCAACAGTTACTGAGTTAGTTACATATTCTTCTGATAAGTCGCGACTTTAACAACATATTGTAAAAATTATCGTCGGAACAGAATAGACTGGTTTGAATTCTTTGAAATCTACGTACTACATGAATATGATAAAATAATACTATTATTTCAGAAGTGGATATAGGGATTTGGGTTCAGGACGGGGAGGGGGGGGGGGGGTTTGGGGTGTAACTTCTTGGTCATTATTTTGGTTTTGATCAAGCAAAGTTATAACACGGCAATGGCTGTGTTTTTCTTTGTTTATAAAAACAATCATTATATAATATGTTCTTACAATCAATCAGAATGGCTTATTTGAAAATCTTAAAATTAAAAATCTCTGAATATAATCATACTTATACTCAGACATACATGTAAGGTAGGGGATTTCATACTTATACTCAGACATACATGGAAGGTAAGGGATTTCATGCTTATACTCAGACATACATGTAAGGTAAGGGATTTCATATTTATACTCAGACATACATGTACGGTAAGGGATTTCATGCTTATACTCAGACATACACGTAAGGTAAGGGATTTCATACTTATACTCAGACATACATGTAAGGTAAGGGATTTCATGCTTATACTCAGACATACACGTAAGGTAAGGGATTTCATACTTATACTCAGACATACACGTAAGGTAAGGGATTTCATGCTTATACTCAGACATACACGTAAGGTAAGGGATTTCATGCTTATACTCAGACATACATGTAAGGTAAGGGATTTCATACTTATACTCAGACATACATGTAAGGTAAGGGATTTCATACTTATACTCAGACATACATGTAAGGTAAGGGATTTCATACTTATACTCAGACATACATGTAAGGTAAGGGATTTCATACTTATACTCAGACATACATGTAAGGTAAGGGATTTCATACTTATACTCAGACATACATGGAAGGTAAGGGATTTCATGCTTATACTCAGACATACATGTAAGGTAAGGGATTTCATACTTATACTCAGACATACATGTAAGGTAAGGGATTTCATGCTTATACTCAGACATACATGTAAGGTAAGGGATTTCGTACTTATACTCAGACATACATGTAAGGTAGGGGATTTCATGCTTATACTCAGACATACATGTAAGGTAGGGGATTTCATACTTATACTCAGAAATACATGGAAGGTAGGGGATTTCATGCTTATACTCAGACATACATGGAAGGTAAGGGATTTCATACTTATACTCAGACATACATGTAAGGTAAGGGATTTCATACTTATACTCAGACATACATATAAGGTAAGGGATTTCATGCTTATACTCAGACATACATGTAAGGTAAGGGATTTCATGCTTATACTCAGACATACATGTAAGGTAAGGGATTTCATGCTTATACTCAGACATACATGTAAGGTAAGGGATTTCATGCTTATACTCAGACATACATGTAAGGTAAGGGATTTCATGTTTATACTCAGACATACATGTAGGGTAGGGGATTTCATACTTATACTCGGACATACATGTAGGGTAGGGGATTTCATACTTATACTCAGACATACATGTAAGGTAAGGGATTTCATGCTTATACTCAGACATACATGTAAGGTAAGGGATTTCATGTTTATACTCAGACATACATGTAAGGTAAGGGATTTCATGCTTATACTCAGACATACATGTATGGTAAGGGATTTCATGTTTATACTCAGACATACATGTAGGGTAGGGGATTTCATACTTATACTCGGACATACATGTAAGGTAGGGGATTTCATACTTATACTCAGACATACATGTAAGGTAAGGGATTTCATGCTTATACTCAGACATACATGTAAGGTAAGGGATTTCATGCTTATACTCAGACATACATGTAAGGTAAGGGATTTCATATTTATACTCAGACATACATGTATGGTAAGGGATTTCATGTTTATACTCAGACATACATGTAGGGTAGGGGATTTCATACTTATACTCGGACATACATGTAAGGTAGGGGATTTCATACTTATACTCAGACATACATGTAAGGTAAGGGATTTCATGCTTATACTCAGACATACATGTAAGGTAGGGGATTTCATGCTTATACTCAGACATACATGTAAGGTAGCGGATTTCATGCTTATACTCAGACATACATGTAAGGTAAGGGATTTCATACTTATACTCAGACATACATGTAAGGTAAGGGATTTCATGCTTATACTCAGACATACATGTAAGGTAAGGGATTTCATGCTTATACTCAGAGATACATGTAAGGTAAGGGATTTCATGCTTATACTCAGACATACATGTAAGGTAAGGGATTTCATGCTTATACTCAGACATACATGTAAGGTAAGAGATTTCATGCTTATACTCAGACATACATGTAAGGTAAGGGATTTCATACTTATACTCAGACATACATGTAAGGTAAGGGATTTCATGCTTATACTCAGACATACATGTAAGGTAGGGGATTTCATGCTTATACTCAGACATACATGTAAGGTAAGGGATTTCATACTTATACTCAGAGATACATGTAAGGTAAGGGATTTCATGCTTATACTCAGACATACATGTAAGGTAGGGGATTTCATGCTTATACTCAGACATACATGTAAGGTAAGGGATTTCATACTTATACTCAGACATACATGTAAGGTAAGGGATTTCATGCTTATACTCAGACATACATGTAAGGTAAGGGATTTCATGCTTATACTCAGACATACATGTAAGGTAAGGGATTTCATGCTTATACTCAGAAATACATGTACGGTAAGGGATTTCATGCTTATACTCAGACATACATGTAAGGTAAGGGATTTCATGCTTATACTCAGACATACATGTAGGGTAGGGGATTTCATGTTTATACTCAGACATACATGTAGGGTAGGGGATTTCATACTTATACTCAGACATACATGTAAGGTAAGGGATTTCATACTTATACTCGGACATACATGTAAGGTAAGGGATTTCATGCTTATACTCAGACATACATGTAAGGTAAGGGATTTCATACTTATACTCAGACATACATGTATGGTAAGGGATTTCATATTTATACTCAGACATACATGTAAGGTAAGGGATTTCATGCTTATACTCAGACATACACGTAAGGTAAGGGATTTCATACTTATACTCAGACATACATGTATGGTAAGGGATTTCATACTTATACTCAGACATACATGTAAGGTAAGGGAGTTCATGCTTATACTCAGACATACATGGAAGGTAGGAAATTTCATACTTATACTCAGACATACATGTAAGGTAGGAGATTTCATGTTTATACTCAGACATACATGTAAGGTAAGGGAGTTCATGCTTATACTCAGACATACATGGAAGGTAGGAGATTTCATGTTTATACTCAGACATACATGTAAGGTAGGGGATTTCATACTTATACTCAGACATACATGTAAGGTAAGGTATTTCATACTTAAACTCAGACATACATGGAAGGTAGGAGATTTCATACTTATACTCAGACATACATGTAAGGTAAGAGATTTCATGCTTATACTCATCACAGAACAGAAAAGAACATACAGTTTATCACAGTTGATATGATTTAAGTTCATATCGTCCCTAGATATATTATTCAATCCATTACAACTTATGTCAAATGCATGAGCAATGGATGTCGGTATCTTTTGTCGGCGAAACAAAGCTTTTCGTTCGCTTAAGAGGGATCAATTAAGATTTGCGCTTATTGATAATTGCACTTCAGTATGTATAATTATGCGCATTTATGCACCTGTTGATTGTCTCAAGTAGGGAAGTGCGATACTAATATCACACCAGCTTCAATAATTAAAGACCCATATTGTTTAATATGACCACAACAAGTTTGAGCAGTAGTGATTAAAATAGTTTACATATTATTAAAGTATATTAAATTATATAACAAAATATTCCTAGATGGTGAATTTCCACAAAGTTGGGGAGAGGGAATAATTATACCCATTTTCAAGGGAGGTAACCCAGATGAAGCAAAAAACTACAGAGGTATTACATTAAACAACATTATATCAAAAATTTATTCAAAATTATTAGTAAATCGACTAACAAAATGGACAGAAAAACACGAAAAACTCATTGATAACCAATTTGGCTTCCAAAAACATAAGTCTACAGTAGATTGCATTTTCATTTTACATGCAATTATTTCCAAAACATTGGCAAGTAAAAAGAAATTATATGTTGCTTTTCTTGATTGGGAGAAAATGTTCGATAGGATAAATAGAACATATTTATGGCAGAAATTATTAAATGAAGACATAAGCTCGAAATTTGTGAAAGCTTTTAAATCCATGTATGATAGAGTTAAATCCTATGTACTCCATAATAATACCAAATCGGAATACATCAACTCAAATATAGGAGTAAAACAGGGTGACCCAGCTAGTAGTTTGTTGTGCCTCATATTCTTAAATGACATTTTAAATAACATCAATTGTAGCATAAATGGCATTCTTCAAATAGACGAACTACAGGTTTTCTTATTATTATTTGCAGATGACGCTGTTTTATTCTCACATGATCCAAAATCTTTACAGTCGATGCTTAATGACATAGAAACATACTGCAATACATGGGAACTACGCCTAAATGTAAATAAATCAAAAATAATGATCTTTGAGAATGGTCGTCATACTCATTATGACTTTTATCTTTCTAATTCACAAATCGAAGTAGTTAAATCATTTAAATATTTAGGAGTTCATCTATATAAAAACGGTAACTGGAATCGTACCCAAAAAAATATTGCACAGCATGCATCCTTTGCACTTCATAATCTCTTTACTGTCTACAACCAATTAGATTTACCAATAGGACAAAAAATAAAATTATTTGATTCAATTGTTGCACCTGTTTTAAATTATGGGGCTGAAATCTGGGGATATCATGAGGCAAAAGACATTGAAATTATTCACTCTAAATTTTGTCGAAAAATACTATGTGTCAAAAGATCTACTAACCTCAATGCAATTTACGGAGAAATTGGTCGAACTCCAATGTCTATTAGACGAAAATGTATAATAATTAAATATTGGTTAAAAATATTAAAGTTAAATAACCGCTCATTGTTATTCAAAACATATAATATGCTTAAAACAGATGTAGATAATGGTTGTGTATATAATAATTGGGCGTTTCAAGTAAAACGTATTATTGATGAATGTGGGTTATCATTTATATGGCTAAACCAATATGAAATATCAATTAATTATAACCAATTAAAACAAAGAATATTAGATATGTATTATCAAGGTTGGTACTCATCAATTAATAACTCAGGACGCTTAAATACATACTGTTTATTTAAACATTCATTTTCGTTGGAACTATATTTTAACTTCATTAAAAACAAAAAATTCAGAATAGCTCTAACCAAATTTCGAACTTCTTCTCATGACTTGGAAATTGAACGTGGAAGATATCAAAATCAACCTAAAAATCAAAGAATTTGTAATTATTGTAACTTAAATATGATAGAAAATGAATATCACTTCTTACTTATCTGTCCAAAATACAGAAATCTTAGAATTCAATACTTAAAACGCTATTATTACACCTGGCCAAATATACAGAAATTTACGAATCTTATGTGCGGAAATCCAAAAACTACCTGTAATCTTGCGAAATTTATTTACTTTGCCAATTTATGTAGAAATCAAACACATGTATGAAAATGATGTAAAATTTGTATGCTCTTTGAAAATCCATGTATTTCTTCTACATGTTGTATAGAATAGATTATTGTCTGCTATAAACATTGTAATATGTTTTATGCAATAAATGATATTGTATTGTATATAGATATACACTACATTAAGTCACTTTATACAACTTACAACAACAACTTTACTTTTATTTCACCCACGTATACATGTATACAGTAAGGGGATATGTACAAGTACATCAATACAAATGCCCGGTATTTTCCGTTCCGGGGGAGAGCATATTAACAAAAACCACGCTAATACAAAACTGACATAGAAATAATAATACATCAATGAATTGAATGAATTGATTATCAATACAAGTAGTAATCAAACATATTTGAATTTGTTTACGCATGATCAATATTTAAGTATTCATAACGTCCGTAGCATTGGTATTCACAACTTTTTTTTTATCTCCTTTGCTCAAAATGTCGCATAACAAGAATTACATATCTGCACGTGTTTTTCAAAATGTGTGTATCAGTGTTCGCCATTAACACCCCAGTTACACAGACGGTCGGTCCCCAATCGGTCATTTTATTTTAAATTACTCGCTGTTTTGATCTGTTGTCATGCGTGATTTTAGTTCTGGTTTTCTGTGTAAACGGCCATCGGTGATGGACAAGTGTTCAATCGGTTAAACAAACATTTCATGGGTTGCTGGTAGGTGACCGAAAGCAACTCAAACGGGGTTGGATCGGTGATACGATGTTTTCATCGATAAAAATGCTGAAATACTATCGGTTTTTATCGTTTGTAAATCGGAGCTAAATCGGGCGTAACGCTGATTAATCAGTGTTTGATAGCTAGTCATCAGTGGTTAAACACTTTCCGTCAGATATGGCCGGTGATTCATATTTGGTTATCTTTGTCCGATCGGCGATATCGGTGATTAATAGCTTGCATATCTCGTGATATAGGTTGCTGTCGGTTCTTTTATTAAGACAATATGTTTAAGTGATGAGAACCGATGATTTTTTTGCAGTTGAGTTGACCGATAGAAAAAATATGAGAATTAAATGTGGGATTTCGTCGGTTTTGATCGGTGGTTAATAGGGATTCAATCTGTGATCAATTGATTGCCGCCATCGTGTCATCGGTGGGTTTAAATTTGTAAGTGGCCAATCGGTATTCATAAGTACTCATCGGCTGTTGATCGGTTTCTATCGGTGGCTCATCGGTGACAGGTTGTCAATCGGTTATTTGTAAAATATTTTCACCGATCGAGAATTTTAAACATGTTTAAAAATCCCAATCGGTAATTTTTCACCGATAAAACTTATCTTTCCCCAATAGCAGAACAGAACAGAACAGAACATATCTTTATTACACCCAGGTACACATGTTACAACATGGGGTTATGACGTTTATCGTTGTTATTATAATTTGGTTAGTTCTGGTCAAGTTAACATTAAATATTTTGTTTGAGTAAGTTTGCATTATTATTATTTACACAATTAAGGGATGGATTGATGAGAGGGGGGACAGTATAAAGTATAAAGAATAGAATTTACACACATACAAAAAAGAGATAACAAGCAATTGATAGGTGGAAAACAGGTGAGCAATAGGTGATATCGGTGTTAAATACGTTGTCATCGGTTCACTCCATAATTTGGCTAAAAAACTACCGATCAATCACCGATGGCTCTGTGCAACTGGGGTGTAACTGGGGTGTTACTTAAAACTTTCAGTTCGTCAATAGGCCATTCTGAAGTCACCTAGGAGATGTTGTCTTTGTTGAGAGAAGAAAGAGCATTCAAAAAGATAATGATCTTCAAACCCTATTAAATTTTGGTCACAAGCGGTACATATCCGGTCAGTGACGTCAGTTCCGTCCCATCTTCCCGTTTCAATGGGTAGTTTGTGGTTGGCTGTACGAAATTTAAAGACGTGCAAGCTATCATGAAGTGATAGACATTTAAAGTACTGTTCTAATTCTAAGGTGGTCTTAAGGTTATTGTATATTAAACCTTTATTTGAGAGTAGCATTTGAGAATTCCACTGTTGTATAAATTGATCAATAATAGTTTGTTTAATCTTCTTGTGAGTATTAGGAGGAATCTGTATGGTATATTGGTCTAGCCAAATATTAGATTTATCTACAGAGTCCAAAATGGATTTAATTTCTGAAATCCATTTAAATTCAGTATTAGTTTGTGACAACATATATTTGTATATACGGTAGGATAGTTTATGTTGGTTACCCGATAGAAGGCGTGTCCAAAATGAAATCATTTTACTTTTGATTACAATAGATAAAGGATAACGGCCAAGTTCACCATACAGCATGTACAATGTACATAGGAGTACTCTTACGTGCTTTAGTTATTTTTCGGAGAAAATCATTATGAACAGCTTCAATCATTTTAAGGTTTTCAAATCCAAAAATCTCTGAGCCGTATATGAGAATTTGAAGCACGGTATGGTCAAATAACTTAAGAATCAAGTCAATAGGTAAATCAGCATTATTAACTCTTATGAACAGTAAATGCATAGCCTTTTTTGCTTGCTGAACGACGTGTTTGCGAGCATTCAACGTTGTTGGTACATGTATTAATATGTTTATAATGGTCATATAATTCTTGTATCGATGGTGTCTCAGCCTCACAGGCATTAGGCTTAAGGTTATTTAGTAACTTCCAGTATTGTTTTGGGTTGCTTGTATGTAGATTTCTTAATTTGAATGCGTTTTTATTCTTAAATTCCGAGACAAAATGCTTAATAATAGATTTATACTGTTTACTAGCAGAGTTAAGTTTTGTTTTGGTGAAATTATTTGGAGATCTACGATAAATAGACTTAGCTTTGTGGTAAGAGGAACGCGCACGATGGCATTTGTTTCCAAACCAGCGGATCATTTAGCCCGGTGGTAATGCGCTGGACTTGTAATACAGAGACCGCTGGTTCGATTCCCCGCTCCATCACTTACCGTACTAACAGTCTTTCGGACGAGACTTTAAAAACCGAGGTCCCGTGTATGATGCTTTACATCGAGCACGTAAAAGAACCAGGGGTGCTTCTGGAACTAGGTGATCTTCTGTATCATGCACTATCCTCCAAAAATCTAATATGACTAACATTCTTCTGGAGGCGTCGCCCATATGGGAAACCGGTGGCGACGATTAATAAACGCAAATACAAAATTATCACTTTATAGCTATTTTGTTCCACAAACGTTATAATTAGAAATTATTGGTGATAGCAAAATGACTAAATATCCGTGTTATGTGTGTTCGGATAATTGTGATGACTATTGCATATATTGTGAGGTAAGTAACAACTATACCATTCCTATGTATTATTACAGGCAATGAAATTAGGATACTATGTATTAATTCATTATTTCTGATGTTACGCCAACAATTTCAAGTGCGTTTGAAAAAATAGTGTTGTTTCTGCTTAGTCTCCAGAACGAACCTGTCAGTTTAGGTCATGCTATATTAATTCAGGTATATGTCTGACTGCTATATGTATATTGGCGTTGCCGTTTTATAATGCGACTCAATTCCATCCTATTTTATCTAACCGTTTCGTTTCGGGTCTAGGTCATCTTCTGGTGGTGGTAAATTGTATGATCGTATTGATGAACTTACATGTTTGCACGCGTAAGTCAATGTATGTGTACAATGGCGTTTGTGTAAGTTCGTGCATCTCTGCATAAATCCATGAGTGTATATTTTTGCAAACGCGAATGTGAATGTTTAACTATTTCTGTATTTGTGTTAACTTATATGCATGTTGTCAAAGGTATATGTGTGAGTATGTGTGTGTGCGTGTGTGTGTGTGTGTGTGTGTTTATGCGTAAGCTCGTTTGTGTGTATGATTGTATATATATGTTTGAGTACATGTATAAGTTTGTGTTTATGTATTAACTGTAATGTACCCTCGTGTTAATATGTGTTTATTCTTTTATTTTACACTGTTTTGTATATACAATGTATGTTCAATTAATCATTACAATATCCATTGATTAATGTTTGTGCATGCATTCTTTCATTCATTCATTTATTTGTATTATCATCTTCTTTTGATATTGTATATATATATGCATATTTGTTCATTTTGTATGATAGCTCTCCCAAGTGGAGGTAAATAAAGAATCTATCTAACTTATACATGTTTTAATAATTATCAGTAACCAATGTTCAACATTTAAGTACATTTGCTTTCTGAAAGCATTGATAATGGCATATTTCATTATTGTCATTCCACCTTCTTTAATACCTGGATGTACTAGATCTCTGTCGTAATGTCTTGGGTATCTTAGCCTTTTACATATCACACTAAAATCTGAACCAAGATGTTTTTTCAGTTTCTTATTGATTGCTGAACGAATTTTGTTGAAGGATGTTTGGTTTATTCCCGTCCAGTGTGGAAATTTCCCCCGTTGTATAATGCTTGCCACAAATACGCGCTCTACTCCAGCTTTGTATAGTTCTTCAACAATATCTATAATGTCGTGCGGTTTACATCTAGCATCTATGTCGTTTCCTCATAGGTTAATGAAAACGCATCTGAAAATAAACAAATATTCAATATATTAATTTAGAAAATACAGTATAAATACAAAGTTGGTGATTATTAATTGTGCATTGTGTCATTTACATCTTAAATTATATGGTTATTGTTTCATCAATTAAAATGTATAATTTTATAGAGAAATTACAAAAATATTCGTTGTACTTAGGTTGACATAATAGTAGTTGGTCGAACATTTCTTTAAACTTCTTCTTTGTAGACAGGAACACCGAAAAATACGCATTTCCCATTTATTTCTAATTTTCCTTTGGTATATCTTTCCAATCTAGTCACAAAGCTGTCCCCGAATACTGCATATACCATTGTCATATTAATATTTTGCTAATGTACAAACTAGTTTTGTATATATAGCCGTCTTAATAATCAAACTGATACATTTTTGGCTTGGTTGACGCGTCAAGCGCGTGCATTTGTCATATGAATACAAAGACTATATTTATTCTTAGAATTTAAAGTTTGATTTATAATTGATGTAGAATCGTTAATTATTTAATTAATACATACGGTAATGTTTTCTTTTTTAGTGTACAAGTTTGTATTATGTATGCGAATAAAATTATCGCGCTTTATCTGCATTAAATTTTACAAAATTCACAGCCGGGGTATTGTTCATGATACAGACGACATATTCGTACGCGGCTATTTACTTATCAGACGGAATATATACTAAACACCTAAAAATACCAACTGTTACCAATGTTTGAAATAATGTTCAACAATTATTGAAACTATATTGAACAATAATTATGTCATATTTCAAAGGGACGTAAATGATGTATTCCCTAAATACTTGTTCTTCTGTCCATCACGTCTTAAACCATGTCAAAGGGACGTAAATGATGTCTTCCCTAAATACTTCTTCTGTCCATCACGTATTAAACCAAGTCAAAGGGACGTAAATGATGTATTCCCTAAATACTTGTTCTTCTGTCCATCACGTCTTAAACCATGTCAAAGGGACGTAAATGATGTCTTCCCTAAATACTTGGTCTTCTGTCCATCACGTCTTAAACCATGTCAAAGGGACGTAAATGATGTCTTCCCTAAATACTTGTTCTTCTGTCCATCACGTCTTAAACCACGTCAAAGGGACGTAAATGATGTATTCCCTTAATACTTGTTCTTCTGTTCATCACGTCTTAAACCATGTCAAAGGGACGTAAATGATGTATTCCCTAAATACTTGTTCTTCTGTCCATCACGTCTTAAACCATGTCAAAGGGACGTAAATGATGTATTCCCTAAATACTTGTTCTTCTGTCCATCACGTCTTAAACCAAGTCAAAGGGACGTAAATGATGTCTTCCCTAAATACTTGTTCTTCTGTCCATCACGTCTTAAACCATGTCAAAGGGACGTAAATGATGTATTCCCTAAATACTTGTTCTTCTGTCCATCACGTCTTAAACCATGTCAAAGGGACGTAAATGATGTATTCCCTAAATACTTGTTCTTCTGTCCATCACGTCTTAAACCATGTCAAAGGGACGTAAATGATGTATTCCCTAAATACTTGTTCTTCTGTCCATCACGTCTTAAACCAAGTCAAAGGGACGTAAATGATGTCTTCCCTAAATACTTGTTCTTCTGTTCATCACGTCTTAAACCATGTCAAAGGGACGTAAATGTTGTCTTCCCTAAATACTTGTTCTTCTGTCCATCACGTCTTAAACCATGTCAAAGGGACGTAAATGATGTCTTCCCTAAATACTTGTTCTTCTGTCCATCACGTCTTAAACCATGTCAAAGGGACGTAAATGATGTCTTCCCTAAATACTTGTTCTTCTGTCCATCACGTCTTAAACCATGTCAAAGGGACGTAAATGATGTCTTCCCTAAATACTTGTTCTTCTGTCCATCACGTCTTAAACCAAGTCAAAGGGACGTAAATGATGTCTTCCCTAAATACTTGTTCTTCTGTTCATCCCGAAGTAACTCTACTAATAAAAGCCAGTGAATATAAGATCATTATACGTATTGATAACAATAATAATTATGAATAAATAAAAGTGATTATAACAAAACGATTTGTCTATCTTACTCGCATTTAAATGATGGATAATAATCGGTATCAAACAGCGAGCGCCATGACATATTATACAATATAGTTTCCGGGTGAAATATTGATCGTTGAAGGCGTGAATTATGTCAGAACAAAACAGAACATATCGCTACATTTGTGGCGGATCCGTAGTCCAGTAGTAACACGCTGGACTTAAGGGATTATGTTCGGGACTTTGTAGGCATTGACTTTTGCTCTGGAACTTGCAGGATGTGGTCCACGGAGTATCTTAATACTATCTACCAGCCCATTTGGGATTGTGTTGTGTTGTCTATGTTGTTTCGGGTTTCTGTTGGTGTTGTCCTTGTTTCTTTTTGTTCTGTGGCGTTCTCTGTAACAATTTAATTTCTCTCTCGTATATTTATCAGTTTTATGACGTAATTAGAGTTTTATGACGTCATTTAACATTACCAAGAAAACTTTTCTATCTATACAATGCTGTTTTATAAGTATTAGTTAGTAGATATTAAGTAAAATCTTATTGATTCAGAAGGGGCGGAGCAAGCGTAGCGAGTGAGCCCTCTTCTTAACCAGTAAGATTTTACTTAATATCTTCTAACTGACTTAGAATGTAACCTACATTTTGATTGGCCGATACGCATGCAAATTTCAGATAAAAGCTATAACGGACAAGAATAGTAAATTTCCAAATATTATAACGCTCACACAGATTCGCAGTAGGCGGAGCTTAAAAAGCCCCCGAAAAGTCGAAATTCTTAATGAACACAAAAACACGACTGCACCCAATGAATATTAAGATGTGTTAAAATGCAACCTACAGTTTCAGCCAATGAAATGACAGAACGGCTCCCGATTACGCTTATTCATTAAGAATTTCGACTTTTACGCTTGCTCCGCCCCTTCTGAATCAATAAGATTTTACTTAATATCTACTAACTATTACTTAATATTCATTGGGTGCAGTCGTGTTTTTGTGTTTTAGTTTTCTTATTAGACATATTTCTTTTAGTTATAAACTCCATTTCCCTATCAATAATATCTAAGAATTGTTTAATTATTAAATACATTATCAAGTTGACTTTTCTTTAAATTGCATTTTTTAATTTGACATTTTAATGTTATTTCTATTCTGATGTTACTATTTTAGTTACGGGGAGCAAGGTCAGTATAAGGCTGCTTGTTCCTCCGTGCTGGATTAGTTACTGTATGTATGTTGATATGTACGTGATGGTTGGTTGTTTTTAATGATTAGTTACTGCCTACTTTGTCAATTTATGTATATATGTTGGAAATCAATGACCATATAGCGATTAAGTGTGAGGTTAGCTAGCTGTTAAATCGATTTAAGCCCCCAGTATTTGTACTGACAGTTCCAGGGCTGTAATTCGCAATATGGTTATTATTTCTGTTTGTGTTTTGAATGTGTTTTATATTTCCCTTTCCCCTGTGCACTTCTGTCACTTTGTATGGTATTCGGGTTGTTTCCCGCCCAGTTTCGGCCTATTGCTGCCGACTGTCTTGAGTTGTCCTGCGATCGTTCCCATTGGTCCCCCCCCCTCCTTCACTGTCCTCTTTGATTCTCCTAGTTATTCCTTATGGTCCGTCAGGTCATTCCCTGTGCCTCTATTCCTTAACATATGTACCCTTTAACCTGTTTAAGTGCCTTGTGTTTTATGGATTGTTGTTTTCCCGGAGGTCTGCGTGGGGAGGCACTGTCTTATGTATGTGGCGTTTCCTGTAGCTACGTATGCTCTCTCTTTTGTAATCCAGGGATCGCAGGTTCGATTCCCCGCTCCATCACTGACAGTTCTAACAGTCTTTCGGACGAGACTTTAAAAACCGAGGTCCCGTGTATGATGCTTTACATCGAGCACGTAAAAGAACCAGGGGTGCTTCTGGAACGGGGGCATCTCCTGTATCATGCACTATCTAATATGACAAACATTCTTCTGGAGGCGTTGCCCATATGGGAAACCGGTGGCGACGATACATAAACGCAAATACAAAATTATCACTTTATAGCTAGTTTGATAACACACTTCACAATCCCTAAATGTGGCGCGAGTACTGGTTGGTAGCCAGGAAGCAGTCACCGAGAGTTGTAAGAACATTGTTCCACTGTCGATGTGCAATAAATAGGTTAAAACTAAACTGATCTCGAGCAGCACGTGTATTTCGTGCAATCTGCCAATAACTTCATTCAGATGAAAACCTCCGTACTTGCGTATGTACATAAGAAACACTGAAAACCAAACATAGCATTGGATGCGGATAGAGGCAAACAAACAAGCTGTAACAATGACACAATATGGCATCGGATTGCGAAATGTAATTTCTGTTTTATATGGTACTCAATAATATAGCCATTCTCTTCGTGTTCAGTCGCCGTTCTCGTTGAGCGATCACGTAATAAGTATACGACGCCGCAAAGAGGGGTGTTGAATATTTGGATTAGACAAAGTTATTGAGACGGTATTTGTTTGTTTGCGGCGGTCAGTTGACTTAACCAGTTTTCCTGGAATTGAGTATCAACCAGTACTAACTTTCTCTTCAGCAAGCATCTGCCAGCTTTTCACATGAAGCCAATGTCACGGCAGAACTAGCTGCCCAACTCGGGAATCGAACCCAGATTTACCGGGTGACAGTCTTAGAATGAAAGAATTACTCGCAGTTAATAGTTCATAGATTCATATAAATTCAGTATCATCATGATCAGGAACAGTTATTCGATTATAGCATTGTTATATTTTAAATTTAATTCACTTGATACAATCAACGAGTCTAGTATTGAAATCAAACGGCTCCCTGTTAGTTTATTCTGTTTTTTTATAATGCTGACACCTGCGAATTTAACGAGAATTAATGTTTCGCATGTATAAAAATGTCATGTTTCGAGTGATTTGTGCATAGACATTTCCATGTAAATCAATTAATAATGCTTGATCTCATGGAATATATATAATGTCTCTGACATATTTATTAAGTATTAAACCTCGATCGATTTGCGAATCGAGTCACATCGGAAAAGACACCATGCTAAATTATAGAAAACACCAATTATCTTAAAAAAGATGATCGGTGCAAATTGAAGTTAAAACGAAACACGTTTGAGTAAAATCGCGCCTCTGACTGCTACCATATGCAGTGTTTGTGAAACCCGTGAATTGGGGTATCATTTGTTTTACTGTAGACAACCGATTTGCCTTCATTCGAACCCCTCATTGTACCCCTGGTAAGCCTCCATATATTACAGAAACACGTCGAGACACGGTCGCCATTGTGACACTGCGACACCAGGGACCTTGCATGTTTTATTTTGTTCCAGACGACGAGGTTTATATATAACGCGTGAATTTTACAATAACAAATGCTCCGTTATAATAAGACTATACAACTTGGTGGGTAGCTGTATGCTGCCTTGTCATTGGTCAGTTATGAGAATGTACTCAGAACCGACCAATCAGATGTTTGAATGTTAAACTGGTCTCTAAAGTTGAAACTCACAACCTAAGATCCAGTACATACAGTGAAACCTCAATACTAAGACCACCATCGGTTTTGTAGAACGTTGGTCGTATTTGTGTGATGGTCTTATTTGTGAGGTGGTCGTATTTGTGAGGTAGTATTATTTGTGTGTTGGTCTTATTTGTGAGGTGGTCTTATTTGTGAGGTGGTCTTATTTGTGTGGTGGTATTATTTGTGTGGTGGTCTTATTTGTGAGGTGGTATTATTTGTGTGGTGGTATTATTTGTGAGGTGGTATTATTTGTGTGGTGGTATTATTTGTGAGGTGGTATTATTTGTGTGGTGGTATTATTTGTGAGGTGGTATTATTTGTGTGGTGGTATTATTTGTGAGGTGGTATTATTTGTGTGGTGGTATTATTTGTGAGGTGGTCTTATTTGTGAGGTGGTCTTATTTGTGAGGTGGTCTTATTTGTGTGTTGGTCTTATTTGTGAGGTGGTCTTATTTGTGAGGTGATCTTGTTTGTGTGGTGGTATTATTTGTGTGGTGATCTTATTTGTGAGGTGGTCTTATTTGTGAGGTGGTCTTATTTGTGTGTTGGTTTTATCTGTGAGGTGATCTTATTTGTGAGGTGGTCTTATTTGTGAGGTGGTCTTATTTGTGAGGTGGTCTTATTTGTGTGTTGGTCTTATTTGTGAGGTGATCTTATTTGTGTGGTGGTATTATTTGTGAGGTGGTCTTATTTGTGTGGTGATCTTATTTGTGAGGTGGTCTTATTTGTGATGTTGTCTTATTTGTGAGGTGGTCTTATTTGTGTGGTGATCTTATTTGTGAGGTGGTCTTTTTTGTGATGTTGTCTTATTGTACAAAATGATGAAATAGACCCAAATGTAAACTATTTACCTGATGTTTATTATACAGATGTTGCTTTAAATAGATCGACGGAAGACGATGTTGTTAATAGAAATGGTCGCAATTTAATCGATTTCTGTAGGGAAAGTGGATTACGGATTATGAATGGCCGTGTATGTAATGACCCAGGCAATTATACATTTATTGGTCACACTGGTAAAAGTTTGATAGACTATGTTATAGCTAGTTCTTCCATGATAGATATGTTTCAACATTTTGTTGTAGAGACGCCTAATTTGTTGTCTGATCATTGTACTGTTTCTTTCAGTTTAAAATGTAACGGTAACCTGACGGATCAGTATATCACAAACGATAGTAGAAGTAAAGTTAACTTCGTTTACAAATGGGACCCAACGAAAGCAGATATATATAAACAAACGTTAAATGATGTATTTTTTCAAACGTCGATACAATCTTTGCAAAATGATTTAGACATTACATGTAACCCAGCAGACATTGATTTGAATGTTGAGAAATTTTCTGATGTTATGAGTACTGTTTGTTCACCTTTATTTGGTAAGCGTATTTTTGATAATCCTGATTCGAAGAATAAAACTCCGAATAAACCATGGTTTGATAGTGAATGTACGGATAGAAGGAAACAGTTTTACATCGATGTAAATATTTATAACCAAAATAAAACAGATAATAATTGTAACAAGATGACACATTCTAGGAAAGATTATAAACATATGATTAGAAGTAAAAAATATTTACATAGAAAAACCAATACTGAAAAATTCGTAAATGCTAGGTATAAAAACGCAAAATTATACTGGAAGATGCTCAAGGACTCTGTCTGCAATACTAGTCCGCCAAATATAAGTGTTGATACATTTGCTCGTTATTTTAAAGCAATTAACAATCCAGAGAGTCAATTTTATCAAGCTGATGATGATGTGTTGTATTTTAATGAACGATATTTAAACGGAGATATACAAATTATGTTCAATGAATTGAACGAAGAAATTTCACTTTTAGAAATTAAGAAAGCTACTAAGCAGGTAAAATGTAATACCGCTAGCGGTCCAGATTTGTTTCTGAACGAATTTTTCTTACATGGTGCAGACCAACTAAACAGTTATTTTTATGTTTTATTCAATAGTTGTTTAAACAAAGGTTATTTCCCTGAGCAGTGGAGCCAGGGTTTTGTTGTTCCAATTCATAAGTCAGGGTCTACAAACGACCCAGCAAATTATCGTGGCATTACACTACTTAGTACTTTGGGAAAACTTTTCACCCGAATTTTAAACAACAGACTCGATAATTGGGCTGAGCAATACTCCGTTTACATTGAGGCCCAGGCAGGTTTTAGGAAAAACATGGGTACGACCGATAACATTTTTGTTCTAAATAGTCTGATAACTCATTGTTTAAACAATAATCATAAACTGTATTGTGCGTTCGTTGATTTTCAAAAAGCTTTCGATTTTGTGGTTAGAGATGTTTTATGGTTTAAATTATTGCAATGCGGAGTAAGAGGAAATATATTAGACGTAATTAAATCTATGTATAATAATGTTAAATCACAAATGAAAAGTAAGAATAATTTAAGGTGGTATTATTTGTGTGGTGGTATTATTTGTGAGGTGGTATTATTTGTGTGGTGGTATTATTTGTGTGGTGGTATTATTTGTGTGGTGGTATTATTTGTGTGGTGGTATTATTTGTGAGGTGGTATTATTTGTGTGGTGGTATTATTTGTGAGGTGGTATTATTTGTGTGGTGGTATTATTTGTGAGGTGGTCTTATTTGTGAGGTGGTCTTATTTGTGAGGTGGTCTTATTTGTGTGTTGGTCTTATTTGTGAGGTGGTCTTATTTGTTAGGTGATATTATTTGTGTGGTGGTATTATTTGTGTGGTGATCTTATTTGTGAGGTGGTCTTATTTGTGAGGTGGTCTTATTTGTGTGGTGGTTTTATCTGTGAGGTGATCTTATTTGTGAGGTGGTCTTATTTGTGAGGTGGTCTTATTTGTGAGGTGGTCTTATTTGTGTGTTGGTCTTATTTGTGAGGTGGTATTATTTGTGAGGTGGTCTTATTTGTGTGGTGGTTTTATCTGTGAGGTGATCTTATTTGTGAGGTGGTCTTATTTGTGAGGTGGTATTATTTGTGAGGTGGTCTTATTTGTGAGGTGGTCTTATTTGTGTGGTGGTTTTATCTGTGAGGTGATCTTATTTGTGAGGTGGTCTTATTTGTGAGGTGGTCTTATTTGTGAGGTGGTCTTATTTGTGTGTTGGTCTTATTTGTGAGGTGGTCTTATTTGTGAGGTGGTCTTATTTGTGTGTTGGTCTTATTTGTGAGGTGGTATTATTTGTGAGGTGATCTTATTTGTGTGGTGGTATTATTTGTGAGGTGGTCTTATTTGTGATATTGTCTTATTTGTGTGTTGGTCTTATTTGTTTGGTGATCTTATTTGTGAGGTGGTCTTATTTGTGAGGTGGTCTTATTTGTGAGGTGGTCTTATTTGTGTGTTGGTCTTATTTGTGTGTTGGTCTTATTTGTGAGGTGGTCTTATTTGTGTGGTGGTCTTTTGTGGGGTGATCTTATTTGTGAGTTGGTCTTATTTGTGAGGTGGTCTTATTTGTGTGGTGGTCTTATTTGTGAGGTGGTCTTATTTGTGTGGTGGTCTTATTTGTGTGGTGGTCTTATTTGTAAGGTGGTATTATTTTTGAGATGGTCTTATTTGAGTGGTGGTCTTATTTGTGAGGTGGTCTTATTTGTAAGGTGGTCTTATTTGTGTGGTGGTCTTATTTGTGTGGTGGTCTTATTTGTGTGGTGGTCTTATTTGTAAGGTGGTATTATTTTTGAGATGGTCTTATTTGTGTGGTGGTCTTATTTATGAGGTGGTCTTATAATATCGAATAATTAGAGTAGTTCTGTAATTATCTAGAAATTAAATGACGATTCTCATTACAAAACATCACGTATTTACTTTTCTAAAGTCGCTATTTAAAGCAGACAAAACAACAATACAAGTTATAAAATTATTTGATATGTAAATAAGGGAGATAACCAGTTCGGCTATGTTAGTATTTGATTACAAAATTATCTCCCTTGTTAAACAAATTCGTTTCTATATCGAACGAATGCGACTTTAGACATCAACACAAACTTTGGAACTTTACGCAGTTAACTATTCGAGGAGTTAGTAGTTCAGCACAGGCCACTTGACATTGCATAATGAAAACGCTGAAATGCATAAAATATACCTGACAAGCAAACTGAGCAATACATTAGTTTTTTAGAATTTCTAATCCTTTATAATACATTGGTTTATACATGTATATAATTTTCATTTCGATACAATGAAATTCATGCGCTGATGTTAGTACGATTTCATTCATTAAAATAGCTCGCCGTCTATTGCGCAGTTCACGCTACGATGGAATTCATTCATAAAAATTACCGCATGCCGGAGAATTTCTCTAAAAGGGGCTCCAAATGGGTCTTAAAATAACAAGTCTTAAAAAGGTACTACCCACGCTGTCGATAGCCATCCGAGCCAACTTGCGCATAAATATGTGATCAAAGTGGCGATAAAATTGCGAATGGCGAATTCGGCGATATTTTCCTGCTTTAAAATTTGAAAGATGATGATACAATTCGACCGACTTATACGTTAATTACATTGTCCACCCCTCCAGAAGCCTAGTACATTTCGATACTATTATAGTACATACATGTACAACTGGCACTATTGGTAGGCGGAGTCTATAGCGCCTGTCAATAACGTTAACAAATGTAATCCGGAAGTCACTAAGAATGGGTTTTTACCTGCGGTACGAACTCAGTCATATTTTAGTTACTACTGGGATCTTATTCACAAATAGTTATCTTATACTTTGAGTCCGACTTTGACTTTGTCTTAGAATTACCCAAATCGATTTAAGTCTAATTCACAAACGTACTTACCGACAAACTTAGTTACGTTTAGTTTTTGTCAACGACGTTGGCAACTTTAAACCTTGAATTTAAGATTTTGCGTAATAAATTGTAACTTTCTAGGTAGTATTCAGATGGGTTCCACCTTTCAAGCATATCTAAGATACAAAAACAACAAATCAAGTAGATCTTCTATTGTTTACAACCTTTAAGAACGCGCACGCGGAATGTGACGTCAACAAAGCACTTTCACTTTGACATGTGGATGAATCCTAGGTAAAATGAGCGCTGACGGTTAAGCCTGATACATATAGGTAATCAGTATGATATCATGCTAAAAGTCCATCATAATGCATGCACACATTTATATACATGTTGCTATATCCATTTGAGGTGCTTAAAAGTATTGGAAAGTACTTAACAGTTAAAACCTGAGGGCCGTTTTGTAAAGATGTCGTTGCTACAATAAAACGACGTAAGACGCAAAACACGTTGATAAAACGGTCCCTGGTGTATATTGATATCGTGTAAATCGCGTGCTATTTACATAATAATAAAAACGCTCATATGTATATATGTCAATACATTAGTTATTAGTAACTTTATGTATTATTATGTTGTTCATACTGAGAGTTAAAATAATGTTTGTCGTACGTTTTTTGTAGCGTATATTTTCTTTACATGTGTTTGATTGCCATGTAACACAGAATCACCAAGATTCGTAAAGTCCATATTTTTATCTTTAAGAAAAATAATCTACATCAGTTACCATTGTATTGTGTGTTTTACACGATCCTGTGTATTTTGTACCTTATTGTAGCGTGTTTTATATATACCAGTCACACTCACGGGTAGCTACGTCTAGCCACGGATAGAAACGTAGTAATCCGTATCGATCCGTAACTGAGCCGTACCTAAACGTAGTAATCCGTATCGATCCGTACCAACACTTGGTCAAAATGTACTCAAGACCTATCCCAAATCTTCAACTTTTGAACATGCACAAAAGTTCGAGCGCTCCGCGGCCATTTGGGCGTGACTTTGGTCCAACTTGGTTGAAACTTAGTCATCCGTAGTTATACGTACTAAAACGTAGTCATACGTATTGATCCGTAGTTGAAGGTAGTTATCCGAGGCTGCCCGTACTTAAACGTAATTCACCGCAGACCCGTCCACGCGCTTGACAAGTTGTCAACCGCAGTAAACCGTAGTTCAACGTAGTACGCCGTACCTATCCGTACTTATCCGCGTCCTGTAGTTTTTTGTTCCCCGTTTCTCACCATGTTTTAGCCGTACTTATCCGCAAGGCTAGATATGACAATGATCTGTGAATAGAAAGAAAACGAAAGTAAGTCCCTATTAGAGCGTAACAAAGGGAAACTGATCTAAACTAGAACTAGCACTTGAAATCATAAATACAAAAAGAACTTCAATACAGTCGGACCTCGTTCATTCGAATCCATCGGGTCCATAATTTATTTAGAATAATACATAGTTAATTTCAATTCGATGAGCAAATGAAGATACATCGGAAATTGATATTTATTTCGAATAATTCATAGTTAATTTCAATTCGATGAGCAAATGAAGATACATCGGAAATTGATATTTATTTCGAATAATACATAGTTACTTTCAATTCGATGAGCAAATGAAGATACATCGGAAATTGATATTTATTTCGAATAATACATAGTTAATTTCAATTCGATGAGCAAATGAAGATACATCGGAAATTGATATTTATTTCGAATAATACATATTTAATTTCAATTCGATGAGCAAATGAAGATACATCGGAAATTGATATTTATATCGAATAATAGATAGTTAATTTCAATTCGATGAGCAAATGAAGATACATCGGAAATTGATATTTATTTCGAATAATACATAGTTAATTTCAATTCGATGAGCAAATGAAGATACATCGGAAATTGATATTTATTTCGAATAATACATAGTTAATTTCAATTCGATGAGCAAATGAAGATACATCGGAAATTGATATTTATTTCGAATAATACATAGTTAATTTCAATTCGATGAGCAAATGAAGATACATCGGAAATTGATATTTATTTCAAATAATACATAATTAATTTCAATTCGATGAGCAAATGAAGATACATCGGAAATTGATATTTATTTCGGATGATACCAATTATTCCGTATTTACATGGACATTGGTTTTATTCCGTTAAAATAACAATGCCACATTGAACAATGAATGGAATAATTTACAAAACTGTCTCTGTGAAACCTCAAGGACAAGCCTCTATTACAGCGCTGGCCCCGTGTTCACAAAGGGTCAACTAATATAGAACAAGTTTATCCCGAAAAGCATTTGCCAATTTCTTTAAGCTAATAACTGAAAACAAGTAAAACTATCAAATACAGTAAAACCTCACTTAAAGACCACCTCAATAAGACCTTCTCAAACACAATTTCCAAGTCCATGTTCACTGTTTTGCTCTTTATTCAACTTCGATATTGAGATCACATCAATAAGAAGACCAGTTTTCAAGGGTCCAAATGACGGTCTTATTATTGAGGTTTTACTGTACGCGGGTAAATGTATACACACCGGTTTTATGTTGTTAATAAAACAATATCTGAATGGGCAATTAAAGGATTAATTTACAAAAATGTTGCAGTGAAACCTCAGTAATAAGAATGTCATTGGTTCTAAAGAAAGTCAGAGAGGTCAGACCTAAAGAAAGTCAGAGAGGTCAGACCTAAAGAAAGTCAGAGAGGTCAGACCTAAAGAAAGTCAGAGAGGTCAGACCTAAAGAAAGTCAGAGAGGTCAGACCTAAAGAAAGTCAGAGAGGTCAGACCTAAAGAAAGTCAGAGAGGTCAGACCTAAAGAAAGTCAGAGAGGTCAGACCTAAAGAAAGTCAGAGAGGTGTTCTGAGCATCGAGTTAAAATACTGAGCAAAAAATAACAAGTAAAAAATATTTGGACCAATTACTAATTGCAATCATGTTGTAATAATACTGTTAAGTGCGTACCGTGACACGGCTCAAGATTGCACAGTGTATGTTCAGTGCTGTCACCAAAGCAATGGTCACCAAACAGACTGGGTGGTGGATGTTTTCACGTACGTTCCCTACGTTGAATTCCACTATCGCAGGATGCCGAACATTCGCCCCATATGTGCCATGATGTCCCGCCACCGTGAACTGAAAGTAACAAGACATGTTTGTAAAACATTATATCCCATATGACCTTGACCCCAAAATTAGTAGGTTTCCTCTGCTACCCAAGGTGAATGTGTGGACCAAGTTTGAGGATGATAGGTCAAGGGAGTTTTGAATTATTGAACTGTAACATTTCGATAAAGGGTACGTTACTTTACCGAAATCCACTGAATTTCGGTGAATTTACCGAAATCCATTTTGGATCTGGAGTGACCAGCAATCATAACATCTCGGCATTTTTATGTTGCACAACAAATCTTTACCTTCAAATTGCATCGACAATCTTTGTTCAAGATATTTATTGTTTATCAATAACATTAGAGTACATATGTGTTCCAAAACACTGCCTGTCCACTTTCCAAACCTACAAATTAAACTGATTTACGCGCAGAATTAGCGCTGGATTAAGAAAAGTGTTTTAATCCCTCGTATTAATTACGGCACCGGTAATGCAAATTATAAATAGCATTATAGCAAATAAGTATTATGAAAAAAATGTACGATTCGACCTCAAAATTATTTTCACATACGGCCATTCTGTCCTCATAGAAGAATTATATCCCAAATCGAGGTGAATATGTAAAGAAAGCTGACCACCGTATTACATTTGTAAAGTTATCCAATCAAGGTTACAAACGTTGTTCGGTTGAAGAGAAGTTGGTTAAGTGGTTAACGTAAGATTTGATTGGTTTACACAACACTGATATGCAAATAGCAAAGGTATGCCGAAAAATAAAAGTATCCTGATCAACCCATTTCAGCAACGAGCAAATTATATCTGACAATCGTAAAGAGAGTAGTGACTAGGTACACGAAAGTATGATGTCATGATTTATTGCATTGAATTTTACCAATTAATAAAATATAATGAAGCAAACTGCCAACGCAACACTGATTTTGGCGTATATTTTTTTGTTTTCATATTTGTGCAAATATTCTACATTTATTTATTGTCTCTACAAAGAATCAATTATGAATACACTGATCAAGTCAAAATTTCGTCACGCACGAACGAGCACGGGCCTTTCAGACGAAAACCGGAAATCATGCTGCACGTGGAAATCGTGCGGATAATCGGGTAACCACGTGTATCATTTAATTGTCCATTGGTTGTTATTACAGAATGTTATCATTAAAAGAGTCATTTCGTCTTTGATATGCCAAGAATATGTTGGACTTATTCAAGCTGGTGTGTCGTTGAGACGGGTGTCCTGTCTGTTACATTGTTTCACCTCTAACATTACAAGATTGTGGGTGAAATATCAGCAAACAGGTGAGATGATGAAAGTGATTCTAACCCTCTTACGACATTACTTACATTAGCGTATTAGAGCTTTCCCTGTACATAATTCACCGATAATTTACTGATATGACGTCAACAGTCATTTTGCATAAACACTAAACAAGTAGCGCGGAATGAATTGAACAGAATTGTGATGGTTTAGAATACAAATCAGAATAATAAGCAGGTATCTGTAATATATTAGTGAATAAAACACATTTAGTGGTTGGGATGCGAATTATTTAAAAACTAATCGTGCACTCGTGATTTAATTCCTATCCATTGTATTTCATATCACCAGTAAAACAGGTACATGTTTATCATTTCTTATACTGTACTAACAGCTCTTACGTAAACGTATCAGGACCTTCCATGTGTATAAATAATTGTTAAACGTACTAATGAGATCAATAGCAAAAATGCCTCAATGACGTCATAAACGGTTTAATGTTATCATCTTTCCACGTGTCAATCGCCAGATATTTTATATTTGTCAATTTAAGTGCAAGTTCACTTACAGGAAAAACACGAGATTCACGTGCATCATGGATCAAATAAATCACGGGATTAACGAGCGCTTTGCACAATGAAATATATTTGATAAAATGTTTAATTGAGCAGGCGAAATTATGTCAATCATATTTAAAAATGCAAGTGCGGATTTTACAAAAAATGTTAAATATACGTTACATTTAAAGCTAATCCTTGAATGAGTCCATTCAATTGTTCATTTAATTAATATAGACAATATGCAACAGGCATACCATAAGCTATATACATGTATAGCTATTGTTCAGCATAATGTAGACAATATGCAACATGTATACCATAAGCTATATACATGTATAGCTATTGTTCAGCATAATGTAGACCATATGCAACATGTATACCATAAGCTATATACATGTATAGCTATTGTTCAGCATAATGTAGACAATGTGCAACATGTATACCATACACTATATACATGTATAGCTATTGTTCAGCATAATGTAGACAAGATGCAGCATGTATACCATAAACATTAATGTACCATTTAAATAGATGTACTCGATAATTGCCCGTCGCAGTCGAGCTCAATTTAATTTGCTGACATCAAAGCCTCGAACCTTTTTTTGTTTTATTACGGAATCCTAATAAGGGCATCAGGACTTTATGGTGGTACAATACAGTAAGATACTATTCGATTCGCCGAGGAGCGAGATGGTACTATACAATGCGACACGCCGCTGTGCAACGCTAGACGATATAATACGCTTCGATACTCCACAACGCGACGCTAGACGATATAATACGCTTCGATACTCCACAACGCGACGCTAGACGATATAATACGCTTCGATACTCCACAACGCGACGCTAGACAATATAATACGCTTCGATACTCCACAACGCGACGCTAGACGATATAATACGCTTCGATACTCCACAACGCGACGCTAGACAATATAATACGCTTCGATACTCCACAACGCGACGCTAGACGACACAATACGCTTCGATACTCCACAACACGACGCTAGACAATACAATACGCTTCGATACTCCACAACGCGACGCTAGACGATATAATACGCTTCGATACTCCACAACGCGACACTAAACAATACAATACGCTTCGATACTCCACAACGCGACACTAGACAATACAATACGCTTCGATACTCCACAACGCGACGCTAGACAATACAATACGCTTCGATACTCCACAACGCGACGCTAGACAATACAATACGCTTCGATACTCCACAACGCGACAATAGACGATATAATACGCTTCGATACTCCACAACGCGACACTAGACAAAACAATACGCTTCGATACTCCACAACGCGACACTAGACAATACAATACGCTTCGATACTCCACAACGCGACACTAGACAATACAATACGCTTCGATACTCCACAACGCGACACTAGACAATACAATACGCTTCGATACTCCACAACGCGATACTAGACAAAACAATACGCTTCGATACTCCACAACGCGACACTAGACAATACAATACGCTTCGATACTCCACAACGCGACGCTAGACGATACAATACGCTTCGATACTCCACAACGCGACGCTAGACGATACAATACGCTTCGATACTCCACAACGCGACGCTAGACAATACAATACGCTTCGATACTCCACAACGTGACACTAGACAATACAATACGCTTCGATACTCCACAACGCGACACTAGACGATATAATACGCTTCGATACTCCACAACGTGACACTAGACAATATAATACGCTTCGATACTCCACAACGCGACGCTAGACGATACAATACGCTTCGATACTCCGCAACGCGACGCTAGACGATACAATACGCTTCGATACTCCGCAACGCGACACTAGACGATATAATACGCTTCGATACTCCACAACGCGACACTAGACAATACAATACGCTTCGATACTCCACAACGCGACGCTAGACGATACAATACGCTTCGATACTCCACAACGCGACGCTAGACAATACAATACGCTTCGATACTCCACAACGTGACACTAGACAATACAATACGCTTCGATACTCCACAACGCGACACTAGACGATATAATACGCTTCGATACTCCACAACGTGACACTAGACAATATAATACGCTTCGATACTCCACAACGCGACGCTAGACGATACAATACGCTTCGATACTCCGCAACGCGACGCTAGACGATACAATACGCTTCGATACTCCGCAACGCGACGCTAGACGATACAATACGCTTCGATACTCCACAACGCGACACTAGACAAAACAATACGCTTCGATACTCCACAACGCGACGCTAGACAATACAATACGCTTCGATACTCCACAACGCGACACTAAACAATACAATACGCTTCGATACTCCACAATGCGACGCTAGACAATACAATACGCTTCGATACTCCACAACGCGACACTAGACAATACAATACGCTTCGATACTCCACAACGCGACACTAGACGATATAATACGCTTCGATACTCCACAACACGACGCTAGACAATACAATACGCTTCGATACTCCACAACGCGACACTAGACAAAACAATACGCTTCGATACTCCACAACGCGACACTAGACGATATAATACGCTTCGATACTCCACAACGCGACACTAGACAAAACAATACGCTTCGATACTCCACAACGCGACACTAGACAAAACAATACGCTTCGATACTCCACAACGCGACACTAGACGATATAATACGCTTCGATACTCCACAACGCGACACTAGACAAAACAATACGCTTCGATACTCCACAACACGACGCTAGACAAAACAATACGCTTCGATACTCCGCAACGCGACGCTAGACGATACAATACGCTTCGATACTCCACAACGCGACACTAGACAATACAATACGCTTCGATACTCCACAACACGACGCTAGACAATACAATACGCTTCGATACTCCACAACACGGCGCTAGACAATACAATACGCTTCGATACTCCACAACGCGACGCTAGACAATACAATACGCTTCGATACTCCACAACACGACGCTAGACAATACAATACGCTTCGATACTCCACAACACGACGCTAGACAATACAATACGCTTCGATACTCCACAACGCGACGCTAGACAATACAATACGCTTCGATACTCCACAACACGACGCTAGACAATACAATACGCTTCGATACTCCACAACGCGACGCTAGACAAAACAATACGCTTAGATACTCCACAACGCGACGCTAGACAATACAATACGCTTCGATACTCCACAACGCGACACTAGACAATACAATACGCTTCGATACTCCGCAACGCGACGCTAGACAATACAATACGCTTCGATACTCCACAACACGACGCTAGACAATACAATACGCTTCGATACTCCACAACACGACGCTATACAATACAATACGCTTCGATACTCCACAACACGACGCTATACAATACAATACGCTTCGATACTCCACAACACGACGCTAGACAATACAATACGCTTCGATACTCCACAACGCGACACTAGACAAAACAATACGCTTCGATACTCCACAACGCGACACTAGACAAAACAATACGCTTCGATACTCCACAACACGACGCTAGACAATACAATTCGCTTCGATACTCCACAACGCGACGCTAGACAATACAATACGCTTCGATACTCCACAACACGACGCTAGACAATACAATACGCTTCGATACTCCACAACGCGACACTAGACAAAACAATACGCTTCGATACTCCACAACGCGACGCTAGATAATACAATACGCTTCGATACTCCACAACGCGACGCTAGACAATACAATACGCTTCGATACTCCACAACACGACGCTAGACAATACAATACGCTTCGATACTCCACAACGCGACACTAGACAATATAATACGCTTCGATACTCCTTAACACGACGCTAGACGATACAATACGCTTCGATACTCCTTAACACGACGCTAGACAATACAATACGCTTCGATACTCCACAACACGACGCTAGACAATACAATACGCTTCGATACTCCACAACGCGACGCTAGACAATACAATACGCTTCGATACTCCACAACGCGACACTAGACAATATAATACGCTTCGATACTCCACAACGCGACGCTAGACAATACAATACGCTTCGATACTCCACAACGCGACACTAGACAATATAATACGCTTCGATACTCCTTAACACGACGCTAGACGATACAATACGCTTCGATACTCCTTAACACGACGCTGGACAATACAATACGCTTCGATACTCCTTAACACGACGCTAGACAATACAATACGCTTCGATACTCCTCAACGCGACGCTAGACAATACAATACGCTTCGATACTCCACAACGCGACGCTAGACAATACAATACGCTTCGATACTCCACAACACGACGCTAGACAATACAATACGCTTCGATACTCCACAACGCGACACTAGACAATATAATACGCTTCGATACTCCTTAACACGACGCTAGACGATACAATACGGTTCGATACTCCTTAACACGACGCTAGACAATACAATACGCTTCGATACTCCTTAACACGACGCTAGACAATACAATACGCTTCGATACTCCACAACGCGACGCTAGACAATACAATACGCTTCGATACTCCACAACGCGACACTAGACAATATAATACGCTTCGATACTCCACAACGCGACGCTAGACAATACAATACGCTTCGATACTCCACAACGCGACACTAGACAATATAATACGCTTCGATACTCCTTAACACGACGCTAGACGATACAATACGCTTCGATACTCCTTAACACGACGCTGGACAATATAATACGCTTCGATACTCCTTAACACGACGCTAGACAATAAAATACGCTTCGATACTCCTTAACACGACGCTAGACAATACAATTCGCTTCGATACTCCACAACGCGACGCTAGACAATACAATTCGCTTCGATACTCCACAACGCGACGCTAGACAATACAATTCGCTTCGATACTCCACAACACGACGCTAGACAATACAATACGCTTCGATACTCCTTAACACGACGCTAGACAATACAATTCGCTTCGATACTCCACAACGCGACGCTAGACAATACAATTCGCTTCGATACTCCACAACGCGACGCTAGACAATACAATTCGCTTCGATACTCCACAACGCGACGCTAGACAATACAATACGCTTCGATACTCCACAACACGACGCTAGACAATACAATACGCTCCGATACTCCACAACGCGACACTAGACAAAACAATACGCTTCGATACTCCACAACGCGACGCTAGATAATACAATACGCTTCGATACTCCACAACGCGACGCTAGACAATACAATACGCTTCGATACTCCACAACACGACGCTAGACAATACAATACGCTTCGATACTCCACAACGCGACACTAGACAATATAATACGCTTCGATACTCCTTAACACGACGCTAGACGATACAATACGCTTCGATACTCCACAACGCGACACTAGACAATACAATACGCTTCGATACTCCACAACACGACGCTAGACAATACAATACGCTTCGATACTCCACAACACGGCGCTAGACAATACAATACGCTTCGATACTCCACAACGCGACGCTAGACAATACAATACGCTTCGATACTCCACAACACGACGCTAGACAATACAATACGCTTCGATACTCCACAACACGACACTAGACAATATAATACGCTTCGATACTCCACAACGCGACGCTAGACAATACAATACGCTTCGATACTCCACAACGCGACACTAGACAATATAATACGCTTCGATACTCCACAACGCGACGCTAGACAATACAATACGCTTCGATACTCCACAACGCGACACTAGACAATATAATACGCTTCGATACTCCTTAACACGACGCTAGACGATACAATACGCTTCGATACTCCTTAACACGACGCTGGACAATACAATACGCTTCGATACTCCTTAACACGACGCTAGACAATACAATACGCTTCGATACTCCTCAACGCGACGCTAGACAATACAATACGCTTCGATACTCCACAACGCGACGCTAGACAATACAATACGCTTCGATACTCCACAACACGACGCTAGACAATACAATACGCTTCGATTCTCCACAACGCGACACTAGACAATATAATACGCTTCGATACTCCTTAACACGACGCTAGACGATACAATACGCTTCGATACTCCTTAACACGACGCTAGACAATACAATACGCTTCGATACTCCTTAACACGACGCTAGACAATACAATACGCTTCGATACTCCACAACGCGACGCTAGACAATACAATACGCTTCGATACTCCACAACGCGACACTAGACAATATAATACGCTTCGATACTCCACAACGCGACGCTAGACAATACAATACGCTTCGATACTCCACAACGCGACACTAGACAATATAATACGCTTCGATACTCCTTAACACGACGCTAGACGATACAATACGCTTCGATACTCCTTAACACGACGCTGGACAATACAATACGCTTCGATACTCCTTAACACGACGCTAGACAATACAATACGCTTCGATACTCCTTAACACGACGCTAGACAATACAATACGCTTCGATACTCCACAACGCGACGCTAGACAATACAATACGCTTCGATACTCCACAACGCGACACTAGACAATATAATACGCTTAGATAATCCTCAACGCGACGCTAGACAATATAATACGCTTCGATAATCCTCAAGGCGACGCTAGACGATACAATACGCTTCGATACTCCACAACGCGACACTAAACAATACAATACGCTTAGATACTCCACAACGCGACGCTAGACAATACAATACGCTTCGATACTCCACAACGCGACGCTAGACAAAACAATAGCTTCGATACTCCACAACGCGACGCTAGACAAAACAATACGCTTCGATACTCCACAACGCGACGCTAGACAATATAATACGCTTAGATACTCCACAACGCGACACTAGACCACAACGCGACGCTAGACAATACAATACGCTTCGATACTCCACAACGCGACGCTAGACAAAACAATACGCTTCGATACTCCACAACGCGACGCTAGACAAAACAATACGCTTCGATACTCCACAACGCGACGCTAGACAAAACAATAGCTTCGATACTCCACAACGCGACGCTAGACACACCAATACGCTTCGATACTCCACAACGCGACGCTAGACAAAACAATAGCTTCGATACTCCACAACGCGACGCTAGACAAAACAATACGCTTCGATACTCCACAACGCGACGCTAGACAATATAATACGCTTAGATACTCCACAACGCGACACTAGACCACAACGCGACGCTAGACAATACAATACGCTTCGATACTCCACAACGCGACGCTAGACCACAACGCGACGCTAGACAAAACAATACGCTTCGATACTCCACAACGCGACACTAGACAAACCAATACGCTTCGATACACCACAAAGCGACGCTAGACAAACCAATACGCTTCGATACTCCACAACGCGACGCTAGACAAACCAATACGCTTCGATACTCCACAACGCGACACTAGACAAACCAATACGCTTCGATACTCCACAACGCGACGCTAGACAAAACAATACGCTTCGATACTCCACAACGCGACGCTAAACAATACAATACTATTCAATATTCCGCAGTGCGACGCTAGACAGTAGGATATGATTCGATATGCTGCAATGTGATGCTATACAACACGACATACCGATGGTTCCAGTTTAAATACGATACACTTCGATACTCCACCTTCGTCGCATCGCATGTCCTAAGTCATATCTAGCGTCGCTTCGCATTTCGTGTGTCGCATCGAGTGTCGCGTTCGGATGTAGTGTGTTCGTGTTGTGTGTCGCTTCGTATGCCGTGTGTCGCAGTCCAAACGTGACATTCATTGTGGCACTAACCGGATTCCGTAGATTCACCTCTCCAGTGCGGTCCGCCCGTGAGCATTAACATTTCTTCAACAACAATATCTTTACCCTTTGTAAGAATCAACTATCACTTCAACCTCTTTAGAGCGGAAACCTTTGTACAACAGTCACACAGTTCTCACAAAAAGTGTTGCTCCGAAATGGTTGCTATGGAGATGTTGCTAAGGAGATGTTGCTATGGAGGTGTTGTTATGGAGAGGTTGCTATAGAGAGGTTGCTATGGAGATGTTGTTATGGAGAGGTTGTTATAGAGAGGTTGCTATGGAGATGTTGTTATGGAGAGGCTGCTATGGAGAGGTTGCTATGGAGAGGTTGCTATAGATATGTTGTTATGGAGAGGTTATTATAGAGAGGTTGCTATGGCGATGTTCCTATGGAGAGGTTGCACTGTATATCTAAGTCAATTGTTCCCAGATGTCAATTTCCCACGGAATTAATTCACTTGGTATAACACTTACTGTGGTACAGTCATCAAATAACTTGGATAATGATCGCGCATTCATGTTGATGTGGTTCTGGTAATTAACCGGTGTTTTATCAGTTTTAAGTGATTTTGTATTTATTTAATGTCTAGTGTATATGTTAAACACGCACGTAATGGTTATTATATTTGTGCGTCACTGGAGTACAGGGTATTATCTACAAGTATTACAATGTAATTGTTAGATAGATGGGGGAATGCGACAACGACTGTGGTGCCATTCGATGTTGTATTATATATTTGTAGGGATAAGTGCATTTGTATTTACAGTAGTCTCGTCATGATGTGAACATGGTCTGCAATGTACGAAAGTCTGATGGTTATATTTCGGCTTTAAGAAATTTCAAATTCAGCTTCATGAAGTTAAATCATGAATTCGTGAAGCTGAAATCGCGGATTTATGAAGTTGAATTTGTATACGAAATATATATCAGGTCCCGATGTATCGTCTTCTTCTATATGCACGTCGAATTGAACTGGTTTATTCGAAACCACGTATTATTCGAATTAACAATTTGAAATGTGAGAGCGTTGCTATTCAAACAATCAAGTTATTTATACTTACAACGGACGTCAATTAATATTAATGAATGCTCCATTATATGAGTTTCATATGTTTGGTTTATAATCAACATTGGTGTATGATAGGACAATTCGATAAACATTTATTTTAAAATAATGAACACAATAATTACAACTCGCATTGTTGAATCAATGGAAGCTAAAACATTCAGATATATTTGGGATAACATTTTTGTTTGAATACATTATCAACATGTATTAACAAATTATTTCGCTCTCGTTGTAGATTACCGACAGTGTACGGAGCAGGAGACGGTGTACGGAGCAGGAGACAGTGTACGGAGCAGGAGACAGTGTACTGACAGGAGGTAGTGTACGGAGCAGCAGGCAGTGTACGGAGCAGGAGGCAGTGTACTGACAGGAGGTAGTGTACGGAGCAGCAGGCAGTGTACGGAGCAGGAAGCAGTGTATTTAGCATGTAGCAGTGTACGGAGCAGGAGACAGTGTACGGAGCAGGAGACACTTTACGGAGCAGGAGACAGTGTACGGAGCAGGAGACAGTGTACGGAGCAGGAGACAGTGTACGGAGCAGAAGGCAGTGTACGGAGCAGGAGACAGTGTACGGAGCAGGAGACAGTGTACGGAGCAGGAGACAGTGTACGGAGCAGGAGACAGTGTACGGAGCAGGAGACAGTGTACGGAGCAGGAGACAGTGTACGGAGCAGAAGGCAGTGTACGGAGCAGGAGACAGTGTACGGAGCAGAAGGCAGTGTACGGAGCAGGAGACAGTGTACGGAGCAGGAGACAGTGTACGGAGCAGGAGACAGTGTACGGAGCAGGAGGCAGTGTACGGAGCAGGAGACAGTGTACGGAGCAGGAGACAGTGTACGGAGCAGAAGGCAGTGTACGGAGCAGGAGGCAGTGTACGGAGCAGGAGACAGTGTACGGAGCAGGAGACAGTGTACGGAGCAGGAGACAGTGTACGGAGCAGGAGACAGTGTACGGAGCAGAAGGCAGTGTACGGAGCAGGAGGCAGTGTACGGAGTAGGAGACAGTGTACGGAGCAGGAGACAGTGTACGGAGCAGGAGACAGTGTACGGAGCAGGAGACAATGTACGGAGCAGAAGACAGTGTACGGAGCAGGAGACAGTGTACGGAGCAGAAGGCAGTGTACGGAGCAGGAGGCAGTGTACGGAGCAGGAGACAGTGTACGGAGCAGGAGACAGTGTACGGAGCAGGAGACAGTGTACGGAGCAGGATGCAGTGTACGGAGCAGGAGGCAGTGTACGGAGCAGGAGACAGTGTACGGAGCAGGAGACAGTGTACGGAGCAGGAGACAGTGTACGGAGCAGAAGGCAGTGTACGGAGCAGGAGACAGTGTACGGAGCAGAAGGCAGTGTACGGAGCAGGAGGCAGTGTACGGAGCAGGAGACAGTGTACGGAGCAGGAGACAGTGTACGGAGCAGGAGACAGTGTACGGAGCAGGAGACAGTGTACGGAGCAGGAGGCATTTTACGGAGCAGGATGCAGTGTACGGAGCAGTAGACAGTGTACGGAGCAGGAGGCAGTGTTTGGCACAGGATGACTGTCAATCTGGCTATGTTCATGCTAATACTGCGAATACAGAAGTATTTTTCGCATAATGTCAACTTTAGTCAAAATATAGTCACAAATTTTATGTTTTCATATATATTCCAAATTGCCGTATGGATCTTACCCGTTCAATGACGAGAGGTGGTGATGAAACACTTCTATCTGCTGCTTTCTGTATATGCAGATAAACTAGTTTCGATTTCAACTATAAAAGTGGCTGATATGCAACAATCAAAGTGATTAGATATTCTGGATATAAATCCGGGACAAGCTGCCATATTATAACATGATGCGTACCACCTTCATTCCATCTGGACCAGGTGAGGTCGCTTGAGTTCACCACATTAGTGCAAATGGAGTTATGTAACAACCAGACCGCTATACTATCGTAGCAGTAGTCCAGTCGAGACAGGGAGAATATTTTTCATTTAAAATAGAGTGAGAGACATTAGTTTGGAACCACATGTTTCGTGTATGTAAGACTTAACGACTGTACATGTATTTTGAAGTGATAGCCAAACATTCCTCCAACCAATGTATTGACCGTTCACATTAGTTCTCGCAGTGCATTGATATTCTGAACTCAGATTTGCCACTAGGGACGTTGCACCAAGACATGGCGATTTCACAGTAGAAGAAGGGAAAACAGTTGAGGTAGATCCTGAAAATCCTAATCTTCTTACAGACATACCAGACACTTCATAATGACAGCTAAGTCGGTGATCACGCGCATCAGACCCAAGCAGGGTTCGGTTTCCAATGGTGATTGTAAACATATAGTGAACTTATTGTTCATTTTGGTAAATGACAAACGTGTAGTATAAACGACCGGACAATGTATGGCCATGTACTTCATAACTTGTATTTACTGTTGTTACTGACCTTCCGTTATGTAACTTGAGATACCGCCTTCCACATTCAAATATTCGTTTACAGTTTTAGGCTTTTACTTTAATTATGACAGGTTTGGCATCTTGTAAAACTAATACAAAATGTTCTTCTATGTGTCTGCTTAAACTATTTATATTCAAGATAGCAATGTATTCGTTTAATTTCCACATGTAAATGTTTGTAATTCATTGACGTACATTTTAAACTTCTTTTAATGATTACCAATTTTATTTTATTCTTTATTTCGATGATTCAGGCCACCGAGCCCATACATCAGCAAGGATCATATATACATACAAATACAACAAGCCACATATGACAGTACACATATAAATACAAACACACTTCATACATGTTCTAATACTATCAATTATATCCATACAAATAAAGACAACACAATACAAAGCATAGTATATTTATATACAAGTAGAATCATGATTCTGACTACACATGCAGAGATAACTTTGCATACGGATTATATAATTGGTTAGTTCTTTTTCTGACACTGCCACCACCATTAAATGGCACAATCCGTGTTCTGTATGCAGATATTTCTATACCCATGGCTTAAACTGGTTTCCGTAATTTCAATACTCAACACTCTCTAATCATGTTTGTACACTACAATGATTTGTCTGGGGATTAGTTGATCAACTGAACAGTTTACAATTTCAGATAGTATCAATATATACATGTATACATACACAAACACACGTCACCTGTTTACACAATATACACAATTAGTTATCCAATATTGTCCACTATTGATCCACATCTTCTTAATATACATTACATTGCACAATTCTCAAATTTGACAAATATCTCCACAGTTTGCACTTTAATTGTAACTATACTACTTTTCACTCCTTTACGAACTTGCTACATTTCGCAGCATTTGCCCGCATATAATATTTTAACAAATTAAGATTTTACAATCAAATTTGCTAGAAGTCTCTTTTATCAGAACATTTTGCAGCATTTTGCCACATTATGTACTTTAGGCACTTGCTAACATTGTCCACATATTGCAGTGTAATACCGTGCGTAGGCAAGGGAACCACTACATGTAACATAGAACATCAGACCACTCAACCAACACGTCAATTAACATGGAACATAAGAACACTCATCCAACACGTCAATTAACATGGAACATAAGAACACTCATCCAACACGTCAATTAACATGGAACATCAGACCACTCAACCAACAAGTCAATTAACGTGGAACATCAGAACACACATCCAACACGTCAATTAACATGGAACATCAGACCACTCAACCAACAAGTCAATGAACATGGAACATCAGAACACTCATCCAACACGTCAATTAACATGGAACATCAGAACACTCATCCAACACGTCAATTAACATGGAACATCAGACCACTCAACCAACAAGTCAATGAACATGGAACATCAGAACACTCATCCAACAAGTCAATGAACATGGAACATCAGAACACTCATCCAACATGTCAATTAACATGGAACATCAGAACACTCATCCAACACGTCAATTAACATGGAACATCAGACCACTCAACCAACAAGTCAATGAACATGGAACATCAGAACACTCATCCAACATGTCAATTAACATGGAACATCAGAACACTCATCCAACAAGTCAATGAACATGGAACATCAGAACACTCATCCAACATGTCAATTAACATGGAACATCAGAACACTCATCCAACATGTCAATGAACATGGAACATCAGACCACTCAACCAACAAGTCAATTAGCATGGAACATCAGAACACTCATCCAACATGTCAATTAACATGGAACATCAGACCACTCAACCAACAAGTCAATTAGCATGGAACATCAGAACACTCATCCAACATGTCAATGAACATGGAACATCAGACCACTCAACCAACAAGTCAATTAGCATGGAACATCAGAACACTCATCCAACATGTCAATTAACATGGAACATCAGAACACTCATCCAACATGTCAATGAACATGGAACATCAGACCACTCAACCAACATGTCAATTAGCATGGAACATCAGAACACTCATCCAACATGTCAATTAACATGGAACATCAGAACACCCATCCAACATGTCAATGAACATGGAACATCAGAACACTCATCCAACATGTCAATGAACATGGAATATCAGAACACTCATCCAACATGTCAATGAACATGGAACATCAGAACACTCATCCAACATGTCAATGAACATGGAATATCAGAACACTCATCCAACATGTCAATTAACATGGAACATCAGAACACTCATCCAACATGTCAATTAACATGGAACATCAGACCACTCAACCAACACGTCAATTAACATGGAACATAAGAACACTCATCCAACACGTCAATTAACATGGAACATAAGAACACTCATCCAACACGTCAATTAACATGGAACATCAGACCACTCAACCAACAAGTCAATTAACGTGGAACATCAGAACACACATCCAACACGTCAATTAACATGGAACATCAGACCACTCAACCAACAAGTCAATGAACATGGAACATCAGAACACTCATCCAACACGTCAATTAACATGGAACATCAGAACACTCATCCAACACGTCAATTAACATGGAACATCAGACCACTCAACCAACAAGTCAATGAACATGGAACATCAGAACACTCATCCAACAAGTCAATGAACATGGAACATCAGAACACTCATCCAACATGTCAATTAACATGGAACATCAGAACACTCATCCAACACGTCAATTAACATGGAACATCAGACCACTCAACCAACAAGTCAATGAACATGGAACATCAGAACACTCATCCAACATGTCAATTAACATGGAACATCAGAACACTCATCCAACAAGTCAATGAACATGGAACATCAGAACACTCATCCAACATGTCAATTAACATGGAACATCAGAACACTCATCCAACATGTCAATGAACATGGAACATCAGACCACTCAACCAACAAGTCAATTAGCATGGAACATCAGAACACTCATCCAACATGTCAATTAACATGGAACATCAGACCACTCAACCAACAAGTCAATTAGCATGGAACATCAGAACACTCATCCAACATGTCAATGAACATGGAACATCAGACCACTCAACCAACAAGTCAATTAGCATGGAACATCAGAACACTCATCCAACATGTCAATTAACATGGAACATCAGAACACTCATCCAACATGTCAATGAACATGGAACATCAGACCACTCAACCAACATGTCAATTAGCATGGAACATCAGAACACTCATCCAACATGTCAATTAACATGGAACATCAGAACACCCATCCAACATGTCAATGAACATGGAACATCAGAACACTCATCCAACATGTCAATGAACATGGAATATCAGAACACTCATCCAACATGTCAATGAACATGGAACATCAGAACACTCATCCAACATGTCAATGAACATGGAATATCAGAACACTCATCCAACATGTCAATTAACATGGAACATCAGAACACTCATCCAACATGTCAATTAACATGGAACATCAGAACACTCATCCAACATGACAATTAACATAGAACATCAGAACACTCATCCAACATGGTAATTAACATGGAACATCAGAACACTCATCCAACATGTCAATTAACATGGAACATCAGAACACTCATCCAACATGGCAATTAACATGGAACATCAGAACACTCATCCAACATGGCAATTAACATGGAACATCAGAACACTCATCCAACATGTCAATTAACATGGAACATCAGAACACTCATCCAACATGGCAATTAACATGGAACATCAGAACACTCAACCAACAAGTCAATAAACATGGAACATCAGAACACTCATCCAACATGGCAATTAACATAGAACATAAGAACAAGTATAGCGATTTTGGTTCAAAATTGACCGAATGTATCGCTTACTTCGCTCCGTACGGACAGACAAATAGTTTGATTTTTCATATCTTGGGATGGATTTGTAGATAGTTTAATAGTATCTCATATAAGACTAAGATTATGTAAACGAGCCGAAAATGATGATTTAAAATCGCTATATTTGCTTGTTTTCGCATAGCTAACAGAGCACGTTTGACGTACGCGTACGGACGAAAGGGCAACGTATTCTATATGAAAGCGCTTAAGCAACTATATTTACCTATATGCATAATATCTATTAAATGTCAGAAAATACTTCAAAACAATTACATAAACTTGCCGAATTTCTTCCTGATTTCCTATACTTTTACAATGGACAACAACTGCGTTTTACTAAAGTCCGTTTGACCCTCACGAGTTACACCCCTTTCTGACATAGCGACAAAACGAACTAGTAAAACGCAGTTGTTTAACATATTTAATCGCTTACAGTTCCTCATTGCAATAAGATGTACAAAATAACAATACGTGTTCGTGTAGGTGTATATATGGAGTGTAGAATTAAGCTATAAATATTGTCTCTTGACCCGAGGTGGCACGACTTCTAACTTAGGCGTCATTTTCGGTATGTTATGGTCGGTAAAATCTACCAATGTTTGTTAATGAATCAAACAGTATGGCTAACAAAGAAAACTCATTGGTCGTAGTTTTAACCTTTGTGTTAACAGGACAGACATATCATCATCTGAACCAGTTGTGTCCGTCTGTATGTCCAATAGACTAGCTATAAAGTGGTAAACTACGTAATTTTAGCTATTTTTTAGCGACTTCAAATTGATATAGAAACACGTTGGATGTGAATTAGCACAGGCTATTTACAGATTATATATATTCAGACATATTCTTTACAAATATATAAATATTATTTCTTTGTCACGTCGAGGAATCCGTAGGCATAGAGTCAAAGTTGACATATTTGTTCAAAATTTCTATTTCGCGCGACATTTGCTTTAATACACCGATGTCACTCCGGGGTAACACTGATGTAACACCGATGTCACTCAATATTTACCCTGGTGTAACACTGATGAAACACCGATGTCACTCAATATTTACCCTGGTGTTACACTGCGTCAATGTATGGCTATTTTGACTAATCCCGACCCCATATATTTATCGGAACCCATGCTACATACATAAACTACATGTGCCTATTTACACTCAACAAAATTCCTAATCGGTCAGTTTATATTGTATTATTATTTTTCTAATAATGCATGTATTCACACAAAATTTCACATACCGATATTTGAACAGGTAATGCAGCGAATTATTGATTTGTTTTAGCCGGCTCGCTATGAAATTAATCGTATTAGGCGTATTGACGTTTATTGCACGTTTTGCACGTGCGGGACATAGACACATATTTGCACGTGTTCGTGTTCACTTTTGTCATTGCTGATGAAAATCCTTTTTGAAAAACACAAAACATGGTGAGAATGACTGAAGAAGAACGCGCCCGAGCCGTCGGAATGATACAGGCCGGCACTCATTTACGACAGGTGGGTTTTATTTTTTGAAATTCCATAAGAATATTGACATTATTTGTTTGTAGCCATTATATTGGTGGTTATTTCCGTTTTCAACTTATTTCAGGTGGCAAGAACCTTCAATATAATGGCTACAAACAAATTAGTCAATATTCTTATGAAATTTCAAAAAATAAAACCCACCTGTCGTTGGAGAGTTGGAGTCACTACAATTGTCAGAAGATTGGACGAGAAAATCGTCAAAAATGGAGAAAACATCAAACTTCAATGTATATGCATTCGGTGCAGCAGTTATGATGACGAGAGACTACTTGATGGGCCTTGAACGACTGAGTCAGGTTAGCATTTGATTTATCATACTTGACAGACCGCAAAAGAAAGAAATAATACATATAAATACACAATTTAATATGAATATATCAAATAGAAATTTAAGATAAACAAAATTCAATCTGTCTGTAATGTTCCTACTAATTTTCAGCGCAAATAATAGCAAATTAATTGAAACCAACCCAATTAATCGCTTCCAACATTACAGACATATTGGTATTTCTGTGTGTGAAATTTCTCTTTTATATGTTCATATTTAATTACAGTATCCTAAATATGATAGCGGAGTACTTATAACTTTTGCTAAGTGTATATTTGATAACGAGGCAAACTGTTGTCCGCCAATGTATTGATCGTATCTGTCTATAAGTCCATTTACCTGTATGAAGGGAAATAATCGGCATACAAAGCTAACGATACTGAAACATTGACCCTTTTAATGAAATAATATTCCTTAATGATTTGAAATGAAATAGTTATTCGTTATTATGGTGATATGTATTATCGGTGATCCTGTAAGTTTTTATGTGTCCGTCTTTTACTTCGGTATGCGTTTACCTAGGTCAATAAATATTAAACATATTACATGTGTTCTTGTATTAATATTCAAAACGATAGATTTTTTAAAGTTTGAGCTAAATTCAGCTCGATAAAGTCCATGTGATAAGACGCTTGAAAATTACGTTTAGAATCAAAGCGCTAGTCTGGAGTTACTTCCCCTTTCACTATGTTACGGTACTATTTGAGTTATAGAACGCAGTGAACCAGACTATCAAAGCGCTAGTCTGGAGTTACTTCCCCTTTCACTATGTTACGGTACTATTTGAGTTATAGTACGCAGTGAACCAGACTATCAAAGCGCTAGTCTGGAGTTACTTCCCCTTTCACTATGTTACGGTATTATTTGAGTTATAGTACGCAGTGAACCAGACTATCAACGCGCGCTTTACCATGCGTATTGAGGTACCTTATTGGGTAAATAATACAGGCAATATACGTGCGAGAGACATAAAAGAAATTTGATCTACAGCAAGTAATTCCCGATAAATTTTAAAAGGAATACGTTTTAATTACTTATATTATGCATAACTACAACACTTTTATGAACCAAAAACAGCAAAAATACACAGATCTAATTGTTAGAACTAGAGCTAGGCATCGAAACATCGCTTGTTAAACTAAGCTCGTATAAAAACATGGACTGTCGCATTTTGCTCTTTGTTGATGTGCTACGGGATAGTACGGATATATGTGTGTGTGGATAGTACGGACATATGTGCTACGGGATAGTACGGATATATGTGCGTGTGGATAGTACGAACATATTTGCTACGGGATAGTACGGATATATGTTTGTGCGGATAGTACGGATATATGTGTGCATGGATAGTACGGATATATGTGCTTGTGGATAGTACGGATATATGTGCTACGGGATAATACGGATATATGTGCGTGTGGAAAGTACGGATATATGTGTGTGTGGATAGTACGGATATATGTGTGTGTGGGTAGTACGGATATATGTGTGTGTGGATAGTACGGATATACGTGTGTGTGGATAGTACGGATATATGTGTGTGTGGATAGTACGGATATATGTGTGTGTGGATAGTACGGATATATGTGTGTGTGGATAGTACGGATACATGTGTGTGTGGGTAGTACGGATATATGTGCGTGTGGATAGTACGGATATATGTGTGTGTGGATAGTACGGATATATGTGTGTGTGGATAGTACGGATATATGTGCGTGTGGATAGTATGGATATATGTGCGTGTGGATAGTACGGATATATGTGTGTGTGGGTAGTACGGATATATGTGCGTGTGGATAGTACGGATATATGTGTGTGTGGATAGTACGGATATATGTGCATGTGGATAGTACGGATATATGTGTGTGTGGATAGTACGGATATATGTGTGTGTGGGTAGTACGGATATATGTGCGTGTGGATAGTACGGATATATGTGCGTGTGGATAGTACGGATATATGTGTGTGTGGATAGTACGGATATATGTTTGCATGGATAGTACGGATATATGTGTGTGTGGATAGTACGGATATATGTGTGTGTGGATAGTACGGATATATGTGCTACGGGATAGTACGGATATATGTGCGTGTGGGTAGTACGGATATATGTGTGTGTGGATAGTACGGATATATGTGCTATGGGATAGTACGGATATATGTGCGTGTGGATAGTACGGATATATGTGATTGTGGATAGTACGGATATATGTGCGTGTGAAAGTACGTATATGTGTGCGTGTGAAAAACTACGGATATATGTCCATTGTTGGATTCAATGAGTCAGAATGTAGGTTTGATGTTTCTCTACAACATACCATACAACGTGTTTTGTAAAATATGTCACCTTTATATCTGTATACATTGTTAATTAAAAAAATGATATCATATAGTTTTAATCAATATTTTACTACTTCAGTCTGTTTTAAGTCTCATATGATTTGATATAAAATGTTCATGTCATGTCTTCATATGGTACCACTAGAAATTATTCAGCAGCTAAGAAATATTGTATTGTTTATTTACAGAAGTGTGCCTTGCATTTTAGACAGCCAACAGTTGAATTGCAACCAACTTATTGTTCAACCATGTAGGATACTGATCGTTGAATTATTGTTAATTCTGTGAGGTTCTCCAAACTGATGGATATATTTTCTGACAGTATGGAAGTTGCACACACTTATGTGAGTTGAATGTACAATGCTGTGTTGACAATGTTCTTAAAAGTCTGTTTTAATTTAGGCTGTCATTGATGCTATCGATATCGATGATTTGTTTCTGTCGATCGATATTCGATACACACACATATCGATATTATCTCTTGAAAATACAGGAGTATGGGTACAGTTTAAAATGTGCCAAATATTGTAACGTCGCTTTGTAGTCGCCCACTTGCGAAACTAAATGATAGTGTATTCCAAATGTTGGCAATTTAATATAGTACTGTGAAGTTAAAAATATGGATTTAGTTACTTTAAGGCGTATTCTACAATAAGGCCATTTTTTCTAACGTAGAGATTTCCTTTAACTTTGTATAGTTGATCAGTGTAATGTATCTTACAAAAATATGAAATAAAATTGATAGGTGTCACCTTGGTCGATTTTATGATAATGAAGATTAAAATGTGAATATTTCATAATATTGAGCAAAATCGCTACAATTTTACTGTATGTTTTCTAGCTGTAAGTAGAAACAAAAACCTCAGGTCGACTAGAATACAGGAGATCAATAATTGTACTCGACGTTTTAGATGTTCTCGTGGGTTGGGTTAACATCTGAGATAGTCCATTCGACAAAATAAAGGAGGACCATCTAGAATACAGGTGATCAATAATTGTACTCGACATTTTAGATGTTCTCGTGGGTTGGGTTAACATCTGAGATAGTCCATTCGACAAAATAAAGGAGGACCATCTAGAATACAGGTGATCAATAATTGTACTCGACGTTTTAGATGTTCTCGTGGGTTGGGTTAACATCTGAGATAGTCCATTCGACAAAATAAAGGAGGACCATCTAGAATCACTGAAAGAATTGTTTCTGTCTGTTAATATCACCCATAATATGATATTCTTGTGAAGAGCATTCATCTCAATAAAACTACTGTTAAACAACAATTTAGAATAATCAAGAGATTGTGTGACCACGTGGAGCGGTCGAATGCCAATATGAAAGTCAAGGATTGGAATTTTCGGCCAGGCATATTGCCGACGACCATACATAGAACATACTGATTCCAGTCAGAAAGATTGACGGTACCAGGCATTTACAGTACTTACGTTCTCCTTGGCAATATGGCGGAAAGTAAAAACACCAAAGTCAAGTATTTGTCTCCACCTTCAATACATATCAAGAGGTCATCAGTTACATCAGGACAGAGCATATCCGTGTTGTAAGGGCATCCAATGAGCACTGATAAGAGTAGAGCAACTAAAGAGAGTGTGTAATGAAATGTCTTCACTCCATTAATAATATCGCCACTTCCATGCATTTATCGTTTAGATGTATGTTACGTTCCCCATTCCCCATGTGCAGTTCATTAACTTGATATAATATTTATGTTCTCTTCCCTTTCGGCGAATGTTGTCCCCCTAAATTATCCACGGTTATTATTCGGTTGACCAATCCCTACACCCCCTATTCCAGTACATTCCTTGCACCCCCTATTCCAGTACATTCCTTGCACCTCCTCAGTCCCTAATGTTTTATAGATTGTTGTTTTCCCAGGGGTCAATGTGGGGATGGGTTGTCTGATGTGGTGTTCCCTGTAACAACTTATACTCTAGTTATATGAACAGTTTATGGTAGAGTCACATTAATTAATTAAGGAATAGTTTCCCTCGATAGATGTCCCTAAGAAAACATATACAGTAAAACTGCAATAATAAGGCCATCCTTTTTTCTAACACATGTTATCATTGGTTGACTACTTCAGTTTGTTTACAACCGTTTCCAATGAATTAAAACAGACAATAGTTGAGAACCGTTATTGTGTTCACGATTCTTATTGGTCAATTTTTTCTAGCACATGTTTTCATTGGTTGACTACTTCACAGTTTGTTTACAGCCGTTTCCAATGAATTAAAACAGACAATAGTTGAGAACCGTTATTGTGTTCACAATTCTTATTGGTCAATTTTTCTAACACATGTTCTCATTGGCTGACTACTTCACAATGTGTTTACAACCGATTCCAATGAAAGAAAACAGACAATAGTTGAGAACCGTTATTGTGTACACGATTCTTATTGGTCAGTTTTTTTCTAAAACTTGTTGAATGTAATACTGTATAAGTAATAAAGTTTGCGAGGTGGAAAAAGTCTTACTTGCAGAGGTCCCACATAGATTTGTGTTACACAAAGTGGTCGAGTAGCAACCAGTGCTGCTGCTTCCAACCAGGGCCTCTGCTCCGAGCACTGAACAAAGCTGTCGGTGGATACGACATACATGGTCAGAAGTAGGGCCATTAGGGGCCTTATTCATAAACGTTGTCAGACTGTAACGCAGACTTAGACTATGTTCTGTTTGCTCCTATGTTGTTTTAACAGTAAAGATGTTAATAAAACTTGACCGTATTGTAAAGTGGGTAGTGCTAATTATCAATACAAACTCGTTTACTTAATGAAAGCAAATGAAAACCTGTGCTCACCACTCCGCACTCACTACTCACCACACAGCTCTCACCACACATCACACATCACTCTGCACTCACTACTCCACACTCACCACTCTGCACTCACCACTCTGCACTCACTACTCTAGCTGCACTCACCGCACTCTACAAAACGTTCTGCACTCACCACTCCGCACACAGCACTCTGCACTCACCACACAGTAGACATGACTCTGTCCTCACCACTCCGCACACAGTAAACTACACTCAACACACAGTAAACTGCACTCCACACTCACCACTCTGCATTCATCGCACACTACACAACGTTCTGCACTCACCACACAGTCCAAATCACTCTGCACTCACCACATAGCACACATCACTCCGCACTTACCACTCAACACACATCACTCTGTCCTCATCACTCACAATACAGCACTCTGCCCTCATCACTCACCACATATCACTCTGCCCTCATCACTCACCACACACAACACTGCACTCTGCCATCATCACTCACCACACATCACTCTGCCCTCATCACTCACCACACACCACATATCACTCTGCCCTCATCACTCACCACACACCACACTGCACTCTGCTCTCATCACTCACCACACAGCACTCTGCCCTCATCACTCACCACACACCACATATCACTCTGCCATCATGACTGACCACACACCAATCTGCCCTCATCACTCACCACACACCATATATCACTCTGCCCTCATCACTCACCACACACCACATAGCACTCTGCCCTCATCTCACACCACTCTGTCCTCATCACTCACCACACACCACATAGCACTCTGCCCTCATCATTCACCACACACCACTCTGCTCTCATCACTCACCACATATCACTCTGCCCTCATCACTCACCACTCACCACACACCACTCTGCCCTCATCACTCACCACACACCACTCTGCCCTCATCACTCATCACACACCACTCTGCCCTCATCACTCACCACACAGTACTCCATATTCACCACTCCACACTCATATAATCGGATTGAAACTTGCAAGTATTCGGATAGAGGGCTGTCTTATAAATGAGGTTCGACTTTATTTAGACAGGAATAACATTTTGTTCTTCTCACCTTTGATAGATGCAACCACAAGAATTGCATTTCATGTCACAAAGAACGACTTATCGAACCTATTCTGAACCAAACAACGTCATAACGAAAGTAGAAATGTTCTGTGATTTGGTATTCCACCAATAGGGAACGCTATTAGGTCTTATTCAGCGTACAGGTACATACAAATGCATTTAATACTTCCCTAATTTCAAATATTGTCGCATATAATTGCATAGGCCTTCAAGAAAGTGTTTTCCGGAAGAAAGTTGTGAGGTTAATTAAATGTCTTAATATCTTGCAAATTATGTAAAATTCGGTAAAATGAAAAATGATTTCGTTGAAAAGGGCGGCATCTCCTATATAATGTGTATAAAAGCTCGTTAAATCATAAAAATGACATGTCGCTTTAGATTTAGTTTCTTTCAAACTTTGAAAAAAAAGTGCTGTGCAGAGCTAAATGTTTTAACGTCATGTGACATATATGAACGTTTTGCACATTTCATAAATAAAAATAAAGTCATGTTTTAAGGAACACGAAAAATCGGTAAATGGCGTTACCGGGATTCGAACCCGGGTCTGCGGATTGCCGGTCCGTTAAGACTGCATTTTGAGATTGCATATTTATTAAGAAAAAGATAGCAATCAATGGGTTAAGGCCGATCCTTGATAATTGATCCTGATTTGATCTAGACCAGTTTCGGTCTCAACTATATATAATTAATTTATCAACAAAAAGGTAAAGTTCTAAATGTGTTCACCACGTTACTATGACGCGTGTATTTGTGTACGGAAAGTCCTGTATGAAGTATTGCGTTGCTTTACGATAATGACAAACATATTTCAGGATCAACTTGATCCAGATCTGTTGATCCTTTGTGGACACAGGACCAGATGATTGTATTGCAGTGAGCGATAAAACTAGTTTTGCAGTATGGTTCAAATGAACTAAACAATAAAAAAGTCGATGTAAACATATTTACGATCATTGTTTCGGTTAAGGCCGTTTTCATAAACGTAGCTAAGACTTTAAAAATACCAAAAAATGTCGGGTTTGCTCTTTAGACTAGTAAAAATTTGCAACGTCATCATTTTTTTTATAAAATTTAGATCCGTTATATAGCTTTAAAGTCACGTGACCAACATAATTTTGCTGATCAGCGTTTAAGTTCAGAATTTTAAAACGGTTAATAGAATGCGTGTGTCATGTTGGGTTCACTTTGTGTTATATATTGCCAACCTATCATACCGACTAAGTCTCTAAGTATCAAAACCAACGCCCCAACGCATTGACAGATTCTGCCGCCCACTGGAGAAAAAAAGTAATAAGAATACATTATGTTTGTTTAAGGTAGATAGTCTTCAGTTTTTGTCAAAACAGTCTTAATCGAAAATATGAGATCTTACCCAAAATCACAAATACAAGTGTATGATGCTAGTGTTTTCTATTCTGAACTACGCGCCGAGTTAACGCTAGCATCAAACATACCTGTATCGGACTCATGTTTTGCATTTCCACGTCTCTAATAAGAATCATTGCAGCGATTAACCGAATAATAATATCGTTTTTACCTTATATCAAACAGACAAAACTATCCTGAGGGTTAAAAAACTATAAGTTTTTTCCGGCGCAGCCGTACTAACATGGGTGTGCTATTTGCATATCACTCAGTGTTGTGTAAACCAATCAAATCATACGTTAACCATCAAGGCAATTTCTCTTCAACCGAACAACGTTTGTAACCTTGACGCAGATTGGTTAACCATTCGAAAAAGGGTTCGTTACCTAACCGAAATTCACTGAATTTCGGTGAATTTACCAAAATCAATTTTGGATCTGGAGTGACCAGCAATCGTAACATCTCGGCACTTTTCTATGTTGCACAACAAATCTTAACCTTCAAGATATGTCTTGTTAATTTTATGATGTACAAACATCTTTCTTCAATACGGATCAATACATTACATGTTCATTCTTTGTTAATGCACGTTTATTGACGTTTTAACTATAGGAATATATTTGGCATGTTTGTTTCGGTAAGGACTGCAATATAAACAAACAATAAGACTTGTACCAGTAACAACTGTAATACACGTAAATTGTGTTAGACGCAGCTTGAATACTATAATGGAGAAAGCATAGTAAATTCAAATTTGTTATTGAATATAGTTTACATAGTTTATTTATGTATTTAAGCCCTGTGGATAAACGGTACCTAATTTTAACAAAATCGCAAATGAAGGAATATGTATGTACTTGTATTATAGTCGCAAAACATCGGCAAATAATGCGCATTGAATATGAATACGTACTGATGTCTATTTGACACTTCTAGACAGTAATATGATAAGAACATTTAAGTAATGCACCAAAGTGATAAGGAAAGCGAACTAAAACGAACTAGTAGTTCAATTAACTGTATGCCAGTGTGATGAAGGCAGTCAGTGTATACAGTCGAACCTGTCCTTCCGACCATATTTTACAGGCGACCTCCTGTCTTTTACGACCGTTCTGATTTCCTCCCATGCGTTTTTCAGCGTAAAATGAATCTACATATCTACGATCACCTGTCAAACGCGACTATGAACCTTTTTTTATAGACAGCGTCGTTGCTAAGCGACCACTAAAGGTGAAAAGGTTTTATGTTTTATTGTTATCTATATTATGTAGATGTGTTACATGCGATTAAAATATTTTACCTGATTGTACCGATTGCATGTCTTTAAAAGTAAAATATTTTACCTAATTGTACCGATTGCATGTCTTTAAAAGTAAAATATTTTACCTAATTGTACCGATTGCATGTCTTTAAAAGTAAGATATTTTACCTAATTGTACCGATTGCATGTCTTTAAAAGTAAAATATTTTACCTAATTGTACCGATTGCATGTCTTTAAAAGTAAAATATTTTACCTGATTGTACCGATTGCATGTCTTTAAAAGTAAAATATTTTACCTGATTATACCGATTGCATGTCTTTAAAAGTAAAATATTTTACCTAATTGTACCGATTGCATGTCTTTAAAAGTAAAATATTTTACCTAATTGTACCGATTGCATGTCTTTAAAAGTAAAATATGTTACCTAATTGTACCGATTGCATGTCTTTAAAAGTAAAATATTTTACCTAATTGTACCGATTGCATGTCTTTAAAAGTAAAATATTTTACCTGATTATACCGATTGCATGTCTTTAAAAGTAAAATATTTTACCTGATTATACCGATTGCATGTCTTTAAAAGTAAAATATTTTACCTGATTATACCGATTGCATGTCTTTAAAAGTAAAATATTTTACCTAATTGTACCGATTGCATGTCTTTAAAAGTAAAATATTTTACCTGATTGTACCGATTGCATGTCTTTAAAAGTAGAATATTTTACCTGATTATACCGATTGCATGTCTTTAAAAGTAAAATATTTTACCTAATTGTACCGATTGCATGTCTTTAAAAGTAAAATATTTTACCTAATTGTACCGATTGCATGTCTTTAAAAGTAAAATATGTTACCTAATTGTACCGATTGCATGTCTTTAAAAGTAAAATATTTTACCTAATTGTACCGATTGCATGTCTCTAAAAGTAAAATATTTTACCTGATTGTACCGATTGCATGTCTTTAAAAGTAAAATATCTTAACTGATTATACCGATTGCATGTCTTTAAAAGTAAAATATTTTACCTAATTGTACCGATTGCATGTCTTTAAAAGTAAAATATTTTACCTAATTGTACCGATTGCATGTCTTTAAAAGTAAAATATTTTACCTGATTATACCGATTGCATGTCTTTAAAAGTAAAATATTTTACCTGATTATACCGATTGCATGTCTTTAAAAGTAAAATATTTTACCTGATTATACCGATTGCATGTCTTTAAAAGTAAAATATTTTACCTGATTATACCGATTGCATGTCTTTAAAAGTAAAATATTTTAATAACTATAATAATTAAAGTATTATTTAAAATATTAAATAAAATGCATTATACTTAACGTTCATGTTCTTGTCAGCTTTACTATATCCTTACTTAAGAGGCCATCTGCCTTAAAATACCACTTTTCCCTTCTCCCATGAATGGTCTCTTCAGACAGGATCGACTGTATTTGCAACTATTCATGCTGTAAATCACTTTATTTTCGCGACAACGTAATTTTCGGAAATTTAGATTCCATTTATGCATATGTATATTCTATAGAATGGGCAAAGGGTGAGAACTCTAGATGAGATAAAGGGAAAGAACTCGAGACAATCTCATGTGACACCGTCTGGTCTTGTTTTGACATTAACGAATCAATCGCCTTCACGTTAGACAATATATTTGTAAAATACTGCGTCCCGCTTGACGCAGTTCTGTGCATGCATTGGATCAGGAGTGAGTTCATGATGCGTTTTTCGGCGTATCGGTTGTATAACATTGATTTTGACCTACATTTTTGACCAACCAATGTTATCATCGAAGCGGGTTTTTAAAATCTGACCAATAATAGTTTCACCCAAGAGGCACCAAACGGGTTTTTTGTTCCCCCAAGAGGCACCAAACGGGGTTTTCGTAAGATGTGCGTTCGTTAGCAGATCCACATTTGCCGGAAGTAGTTGATATGTTTAAGCATGTATGTATATATAAGATAACCCTGATAAGACAGGTCCATGTTTATAGTTTATATGGATCCGAGTTAATGTTTTGTAAGGATTTATTTTTCAACAAGTTGCAATAGTCATTATTTCATTTAACAAACCGGAAGACATCATTTTATCTACGCCGTTTGTCTTTTTTATAAGATAGTTCTTGTTTAACATATTCATGAACACAATTAACTCACTAATAATAATAATAAACTTTATTTTCGAAAGTAAATTATTAAGATATAGAGCAGGTTTTAATACAGATGTTTTCTGTATTTCGGGATAAAATGGGAAATAGACGGCCGAGAAAACATCAGCCAGACAATATGTAGCGTGTAATTGATCATTTTACATTACAGCTTCAAAAGGTGTTGTTTAGTTAAATGAATATCTGCAAAAATGTACACATTTATGTGTGGTATGGACCATTAAATATTGATCTGTTATAACTCTATGGTGTGTCAAAATATATATATATGCTAGGCCTTTATGTTCTATGGATTGTTGTTTTCCCGGAGGTCTGTGTGGGAAGGCACTGTCAGTGGCCGTTTGGTCCTTGGTGGCCCAACACCATATAAGGTAATAAATTGGGCGGAAGTAGCTGGAGTAGTTGCACGTTTATTTCCCCTTCTGAATTGAATTTCAGAGCCCATGCAACTTTTCTGAGCTGTTGAGAGATTATCTGGTGATTTACGTAGTGGTATCATTGAAGGCGAGTTCTCTGTTGTGTTTTGAAGTATTGTAGGCGCGTGGAATATTCGTGTCGCTTATTGTTAAGCCTTTTATCGTTGTAGGCAATACACGTGCGTTTTCACACTTTTCATTAGTTTTCGCGAGCAGCATTGTTATTTTTCGACTTTTACTGTTTCAGTTTACTGTTATTACTGAATAATTGGTGATTCCTCTGCATCAAACGCGTGCGGATTTCGATCTTCTATTGTTGTACTGTTTTATTCAGGTATATTTATCTGTGCGTGATACTTAAGGCATTATGGCCTTTTCCGTGGATCGTTTCTCTTTTTCTAAATTTTCAGGTGAGGCCTTAGCATTGGTTGCAGGAGACTCAAATGTAAGAAGAATGAGTTTTATTCCTGATGATGATTGTCTGGTGAAGTGTTTGCCTGTTTCAGGTTTGTACACTTGCAATTATGATACATTTTTATTTTAACATGAGCCTCGTAATGAATCCTCAAACAACCAGATTTCGACCACAACCTAATTTCGACCGGTACCGGAAAATATTATAGTAAATCAAAGGGGAAAAGTGCGCCCAATGTGGGTCTCGATACCACGACCCCCTAAACACTAGTACGGCGCTCTACCAACTGAGCTGTCAAACACCGCTGCCACCATTATAGTAAATCAAGGGGGGGGGAAGTGCGCCCGATGTGTGGCTCGATACCATGACCCCTAAACACTAGTACGGCGCTCTACCGACTGAGCTAGCCGGGCGGCCGTCTAACCCCACATCACAACACTCCTCCCCCTTCCAGCATTTGAGGCTCAAACACCGTGGGCTGTCAAACACCGCTGCCACCATTATAGTAAATCAAGGGGGGGGGGAAAGTGCGCCCGATGTGGGGCTCGATACCATGACCCCCTAAACACTAGTACGGCTGTATTGTAAATTTGATGACATTTAAAAAAATAGTGACACATAATTTGTTTTTATTTACCTTGGGCTACTTAAATGTTTGCCAGTTAACTAAATGATAAATTATAACTATCTTAGGTGCAAAGTATGTGAGAGATGCCAAGAATGTTCGCCTATGTATGAAGATGGAGATGAAGAAGAAGAGTTACGAGCTCCTGTATTTACACCTGGGATCCAATGACGTCCTTTGTGCTGCGGAGATTTTCTACAGGTAAAAAACTGTTTTACAAACAACTTCCCAAAGGAGGAAGAATTTTCTAAATTTTTGGATCATATTTGGATTTGAAAATAAATTTAATATATTTAAAATTGTGTACAGTCAAACCTGTGTTAAAGACCACCTGCGAACAAAGACCACTATTGCAAAACCTGTCTGCAAAGACCACCAATTCTATCTCCTAACAGACCATTTTCAGTGATATTTAATCTGTTAATAGAGACCACCTGTAAACAAATACCACATTTTGCTGTTCCCATGGGTGGTCTTTACAGACAGGTTTGACTGTATACCGTATGTAGTAGTATATTTTCTAAATTGTTTTCACTGAGTAATGTTTAATAGAGTTGTTCGCAAAATTTCATTTAGAAATGTAGCTGAGATGTGTGACATGATTCATGAGATTAGCCCGACGACTGAAATTGTGCTGTGTGAAATTCTGCCTAGAGACCGTGATGTTAGACGTGGTAGGGTTGAACCCCAGCAGCTTAGAGAGTTCCAGCGATGGATTGTGATGGCCAACAGATTGCTTTGGGAATTCTCTCTATGTATACCATATGTGAGGTTTTTTAGCTATGGGAGGCATTCACTGGTATAAATTTATATTCTTTTGATGACCATGCTAAATATTTTATAAGGTTCAGCTTATTTAATGATCATGTATTTTTTTCTAAATGTGAACAGTAATATGATTATAGGATTAAAAAAAGTTT